>JAYRBT010000093.1:26292009-26315894 GCA_036023395.1 Myiotriccus ornatus
AAGCAGAAGGTAAAGAATTAACTAAAAGCAGTACCATTATTTTGTCTAACAAAAGGAAAGGGTTCCAAACCCTAGAACAGAAAGGCTCATAGAAGATGATTAATAAAAAAAGAAAGAGAAATCACTTAGATAAGTTTGAGACTACTACAGCACACCTCTGTATTCAGTGATCACATAATGGTTTGGGTTCGAAGGGACCTCCAAGGTCATCCAATTCCAACCCCCCTTGCCATGGGCAGGGACACTTTCCATTAGCCCAAAGTGCTCAAAGCCCAGTCCATCCTGGCCTTGAACACGTCCAGAAACTGAGCTCTGTGCAAAGGACAAATAATTTGTTTCACTTGGCATTTTTGGATGCCAGAATATGGCTAAAGCCTGAGCGACAATAAAAGTAATTATGAGAAAATCATGCAGTTATGAGATAATCAGTAAGTTCCAAAAAAAACAAAGATTATTTTGACAAAGTAAAAAAAAATAAGGGTAAAAGGGACTTGGGCTCTTTAATCTCTGTGTTGAAACTAGTAACATAAACAAAAAAACAGGAAGTTATTATGATGACTTAATTTCTGAAATATTTTCCTCTGGGAAATACCAGCATAGATTGTATAAATCCTTAAGAAGAAGAGAATTCTATACTCATATCAAGAAATAACATTTTATTTCTGTGTTAATTGGAAAAGAGAAAATGTGTAAGGAGTAAGAAAAAATATAGACTGTCATCTAGAAAAGAGTACTACCTACTGCAGAAAGTTCATGCTTGTGGTGTGGCTCATTTACCATAATCAAAGTAAAGCTATTTTTTTGTACACAGTGTTATGAACATTAGTAGGCCAAGAGCTGAAAGAACTGAAAATTATCTAAGATTAGGCTCTGACCAAGCAAAGCACTTAACTGTGTGCATAACCCTAGGGGCAAAAGCAGTCCAAATCACCTCAACAGCAATACACAGCAACGTGCCAAAGGGTTTCGCTGGACACATTTCAGTCGCACACTGAAAAACACCCACAGGGAAAATTACTCTGACATTTATTTCTTTATACAATCCTCCTATGCAAGGATGTTTTGTCAAGAAAAAAGAAAACAACCAACCAACCAAATAGAAACCAAATCAACCCCTTTTTAAAAAGTCAGCAGGAATCCTTCTTAAACCTCAAAGCACTGTGTCATGAGGGTGGGGGACAGGGGGGACACAAAATACTACTTCCTTTCTGCTTTCTCTCAACCAAGCAGTGAATTTACCCCTTGTTCTGAAAACAGTGATAATTTTTGAGAGGGTTAGCCCTTAGTGAGGTCTTCCTCCTGCACTGCCATGGCTGCTGGCAGCCAGACCTCCTTCAGAGACAGACCTGTCTGGAAGTTCTGAAGTCACAGCTTGCTACTCCCAATCCCAGCTAGCACATCATATGGCTCTTCATCTTTCCGGGAGGATATGGGAGGAGTTAATTTGGTTTGCCCTAGGACAGGGTCAGCTACCAGACACTTCTGTAGTTGCTGCCCCCTTGGGTCAAGGGTCAACCGGTGATCTAGCATGCACACCTTTCCAGTCCAGAGAATGGTCCCAGCTCTTCCTCACCTGCCTCTTCCCAGCACGCTGGGACAGGTCACAAGTACGAATTGAAGCATAGTGATGATATTTTGCTTTCAAAAAAATTCACTAAATGAGGCATTTCATGTTATTTCATTTCATCTTAACAAAGAAGTATGAGGAAAACATAAATTTACACTGTGTGGGTAAAAAGGTGTTTTAGCGCACACACACGTTACTTTTGGCATAGTGCGTATACTTAAGACAAATGTTTACAATTTAAGTACGAGTTTAATTTTTGGGTGTCACTTTTGACAGCAAAATTAGATCAGTCACAAAGGTGTCACCATTTTAATGTTAGCATGTTTCTTTTTCATTTGCTAAAATGAACAGGAGTTCTAAAGTATTTCACCTGCAGGAAAGTGTATATTAATATTGTAGTCATAAATTAAAACCTACATGCCTATTTCACAGATATTCCTTTTCACTCTCCCAACAGAGAACCCCAGTTCTTCTAGATACAGTCAGATGAGAAATTCTGGTTACAAGAACAATGCCAAAGGTATCCATCAAATAAATAGTTTATGTTTGAAAGCCTAAATACAAGTCAAATGAAGACAACCAACCAGAAAAAGCAACCACTTTCCAATAATACAGTTCTGCAAGTTTTTTAACTCTTCGCAGATACAGAGGTTTCATATAAGCCTATGAAATTTCTGCCAGGAGGACAACTCAATGTAATCACAAACTTCAGACCTTGCTTACATGTTAGGACTTACAAAACTGCAAACACATCACCACATACAGCTATCCTATACAGATACTATATTGAAATTCTGCTGTTTTCTTCACTACCGTTTTGTAGCTAACACAACCTGCTAGTTGTTACAATCCCCAAACTTTGCATTCCAAGGATTTGTAGAGTTTCTGTTTTGCAGAGAAGTAAACAAGAAAAAAGGAGAAGTAGGCATATACAGGTATCTTGATTTTCTCTATCTTGATGGCCCAGTGCCAGTATGCAACAGATCATACATTAGGACAAAGAGAAGTTAATTACTGTGTGTAAACCTAGTTCTTTTTATGATTCACTCATTCTCAACGAGTTTTCCTCATGCCAACTGCTAAAGCAGTACAGTCATTGCATTTTTGATAATTAATACAAATTCCAGAGCTCTGCTGCCGTCAGAAATGATGATACCCATCCTATGTTAAAACTTGAATGTTTTCTTCCGGTTGTCAAAAGATACAGTTATATTACATTTGCTCCTTGATCCTGCATTCCCTATTCATATGAGTGTTTAGTCTGATTAATGACTTTGGCACAGATGCCCTTGAGTCAAAACTGTTGCAATGTAAGGACTTTCTTCAGGGTGACAGTGAGCAAGGACTCTCAAGCTTGCCCTGCACAACTTTTACCAGAGTTTGGAAAGGTACTTTATAAATCTTTACCATCCCAAGTCACACAACAGAAACATTTTACTGCCTATTCCCTAGTATAATCTCTTATTGCCTATTTGGCCTTCCATGAATACAGTTTTGAAACCTCAGCTCTAGGCTTGGTCCCATAATACAAGTAAAGACATTCTGAACATTGTAAGCCCTTCATGCAAAAGCTGCACACAGGATCGAGTCAACACATGAAAGGCAGCAAGAAACGATCATGCTCTCAATATACCCAGTGGTAACCACCCAGATTTCCCTCTTCCCATAAAAAAATCCCAGAGACAGCAGTACCTACAAAAACCCCATCTACCAGAGATGGTTGGACTCTTTTAAAAAAGAAACAGATCCGAAGTTTTACAGCGGGGAGAGTTCCTGATTTCATTTTGCCATGTCGCTGTCTGCCGTGGGTCTCTTGGAGGAGATATCACACAAGTGTCATTTATCAGAGACCGTCTGGCACTTCTAATAGAGGAGATGTGCTATTCATTGCCAAATTTATCTCTTTCCTTTTTGTGACGCTAGCGTTCTGCTACCATTCTTTTTTTTTCTTTTCTTCTTTCCTGGCATTTGCTCTGAAAATATTTAATGGAAAAGCGTTTGAAGACATGGACAAGGAATCATGAAAGTAACTAGAAATAATCTGTTACTCACCACTATTCAATTATTTATTTAATTAAATTAATTAATTTATTTAGTATAAGATAGCCAGATTGCATACTTTTACATATCCCATTACTCTCTCTTGTCCTTAAGTTATTTTTAAGTGCTTCAGAGACTGTAATTTTACATAATTTCCATGCGGTATTCTGTCTGGCACTGATGAATGAACACAAGGAAGAGAGCACAGACACTGAATGTATGACATCCCACATTTGTAAGATTTAATGCTGTCACTGTACCATTTTAAGATTTCCCACTGCTTCTGGCAGTCTAGACAGCAGTGCACAGAGCATCTACAGATGTGATTTATTTTATGTGTAGTAACTATATATGGAGACTAAGAAATCATCAAAATGATATGAAGTATTTTTCTGGAGAAGGTCAGGACACTGGAACTGTCCCAGAAATTGAAGAGATTAAAAAATTCATACACAACAAGCCTTGAAACACAGTAAGAAGAAAATAAACAAAAAATAGTAATGGAGCTATTTTACAGCTTAGAGAACATACTTTACCACCAAGGAATCCCCCTGTGATGCAGGGCAAGTCACTCATCAAAACCACATTACAGACTGAGCTGCCAAGGGTGGTTTCTATATTTTAGAAGGCTATTAGCAACCCAGTTAATTTTACTCAGCAGCACAGAACACACTCCCCACAGGTGACTGAGGGTGGTAGTCTGATGAAGAGCTTTTGACTAGATTTTTCACCCATAAACCATACTGTGGAATCTCACTCTAATATGCAGTGTCAATGAAGCTTTTTAAGAAGTGTTGCTGAACAAAAATTTACAAACATTACCTTTTATTTTTCATTTTATTTTTCATTTTCAAACAACATTTGTGAACGTGGATGATGATCCCTTGATCCTTCATTATGCAAGAAAAAACATCCCTCTCATTTTCCAAGCAGGAGGGACGGATACAGGGGGAGATTAAAAGCATTGCACCTATTTTCAGAGCAGAGCACAGAGGAAATCATAAGGAAGTCCTTAAAAGAATAAGTCTTGAGGTACAAATCCAAGGATAACAGGATTCCTGATTCCTTTTGTTCATACAACTGTCTGATTTTTTTTTTTGTGGTCACTGTTAGGGAACTCCCAAAAATCTTTGTGCTTTGAAAGGACATGAACTACATCTCAATTTGTCAGATTCTCCCCACATCACGAGTAGCCACGGTGATGTCAAGTTCTGAGGATCATTTAGTGCTGAGCACTCATCAGTGAGGATGTATTATATTTGTGCTGTTCCTGACTACCCAGGTCTCACACACCTCATTGAAAATAACCTTTCAGGACCACATTTTGCCAGGGCTGGAACATTGCTGCAGAAACATTTTCCCAGATGGTCTATTTATTGGTGAGGCCAAAGCGAATATGATCCAAACGTAAAACCAGTGCTATCATACCTGTAATAATAAATAGAAATAAATATATTCCTTTCAAAAATGAGAAAAAAATATCTGTAGAATGAAAGAAGACATAAATACCCCAATAAAATATGCAAGCTCTTTGAAAAATAGTAGTGTTTCATCAAAAGATAGAAATGCAATTGGCTCACTAATACATAATGAAAGGGGACAGGCAGTCTCTTCCAGAGGGCAATTAAGACACTTTATAAAGAGTTTCTTACAAGGAAACCCTTACTGTCTACATTCAAATATTCTTCACACAACCTTCCTTGAATGAAAACTCATCTGCAAGTTGTGGTCGTGTAATGCACTGTCTGAGAGTAAAAGCAAAGAAGTTCACAAAGACATCAAAACCAAAAGACCAACACTTCTTGCATGGAAAGAGACCGACTGCATGTCAACCCTCATATGTACAGTCCATCTCTATTTCCACCCTGGCTGCTGAGAGACATCATCCCTCACCGAATACCTAATTTCCTAATTTCAATCCTACGTTAACTCAAAGTGTCTTTAATCCAGGGAGGGCTCAATTTTAAGCCTTATCTGTAAATGCTCCTTTCAGACATAGCAGTGGCACAACTGGCACACTCTTGTGAGGCAACACCTTTGCTGAGGGCGATACCTCCTGAGCACAGCTCACCTGCACCCACAGGGGGACTTCTGACTAAGGCATGATTAATACCTGTAAAAAGAAATAGGCTTCCACTTGAATGGAACATGGGCTCAAAGCAAAAACTTAAAAGCAGTCACAATATCAGAGTAACCACCTCTATTAATGCATGTTAACTAGCGTATTTCACAACCCTAAATCAGGGGAGATAACACTTCTCCCAGGAAGTGAAATGAGATGTAAAGGTGTGGGAAATTAATTTTGATGCATTACTTGGAAGGACAAAGACAAATGTTCAGTATGCAAAGTGAGTCCATGCCTTTCTGGCCTTGCACCACTTCCTTTGGAAGTATTCTTGCTCCTTTTGTACACCTTGATGTGGAATAGCTCTGATTTAGACTGATTCCAACTCAGCTTTCCCAGGAAATTCAGTGTGTTTCTATGTGTTGCATATCTCACTTGTTTGCCAGATATCCTTCCAGATACAGACTGAATCCCAAGTAAGAAAAAGTGTCAAGATTGTCAGCAACAGAGCCATGCAGATTATCCCACAGAAAAACAGGGAAGTAATCTGGATGACTCTCTCATGGTATGGTCATCCTTTTGGTTGGCTCTAGGACACCAGCGTGCCAGAGATGTCAGACCTGCTGGGGATGCAAAGTTTAATTTCTCAGTTAGTTCCCCATAACTGGACATACCATTTGCGATTCTGGTTGTCTGTGTTTTTTTTTCAGAAAAATATCTGGTATATCAAGTTTTGCTTTATCACTTCCCCATCTACTCTGAAGCAGTTACAATGCCATAACTTTGCCATAAATTGCTAGGCTTGAAGATACTTGCTTTTGAGGTGACTACGTGTTTTCCATCTGGCAACAAGAAAATATCCATTCCTCTACCTCTGCTTGCAAGGTCATATGTACAGCTTTCTTTGTACAGATGTAAATAATAAGGGTATAAGTAATAAGGCAGCAGAAGTCTCGTTGTGTCCCAGTTTTATATTGTTGTATACAGTTATATTTATTAATACACTTACATTAATTTAAAGAATTAGTTCAGAAGAAGGAATAATTCAGCATCCTCTTAAGACAGGAAAAGCTGAAGCTGTCAGGACAGCTTAAAAGATAAGGTCTTGGGCATACAGTGAAAGAAACATTCAAAATCAAAAGGTTTGAAATGAAGTCTTAATCAATCCTTGTACTATATTTCCCTGTTTCCTCCTCTTTCCTCCTAGACTGAGGTTCAGCCTCGTTCCAGCCGTATAATTCAGATCCTTTCCTTCATTCACTCCTGGTCTGGCAATGGTCCCCTCACGTACACCAGCACATTATCTACAGGCTTTGGGAACAACGAGTTCAAAGCCATGTTCAATGACCACTTTTTAGACAGAATGTTCAATGTACCTCTCTGTGAAGGGATTCCTGGTGGCACAAACAAGTCAAATATTGTACTGTTTGAAGCTACAGCCTGCGCTCTTCTCCCAGGCAAAGGCCAAAGTGGTGGTAAATTTTACTTCATGAAAATTTGTTCCTGCTGTGTTAGTTTTGGGGAGATAGACCAGATGATGGGGACACCTTGTTCATATTACTCTGAATTTGGAATATACAAAATAGTATGCAATCATATGAAGCATATCATCACATCTCAGAGTCCTTCAAAGTGTTGAGACAAGGAAAAGGGTTTTCTTAAGTAGAAAGGAGTTTTTCTTCAGCTTTAAGAATAGGTCTACTTCACTGAGAAACTGTAACATATGAAAAATGACTTCTTAAGAGAAAGTAAATATTAAAAAATAGCTTGTTCTCTTTGCCCAGATATTATTTCCTAGATATTACCTTTAAAAACTACAGATTTTTCTAATTTATTTTCAGAAATATTCCATTTATAGCTTACAAAACAAAAGACTTTATAAAGGACTTCTAAATACAGGATATTACATCAAACCTTCACAGGATGCAAAAGAGCTTTTGTAACCACTGTGGCAAGTCTGCGAAGTGTTCAAGGACTGTAGAAGTGGACTCACTATGAGAACCATGATAAACTATGTATCTTGTTTACAAGAAGTTGAAGCTTCTCTCTGAGAAAAATGTATGCAATCATTTCATTTAAGACTGTGGTTTTGTAAAGATGTAAATTTGCCTTTAAAGTTTCTCTTATCACATCCAAAATAATGTAGTCACATGGGGCAAAGTGCTGATCTGTTATAAAGTCCTTTCGCTGGTTCAAATTAGTTCAGAAAACTTTGAAGCTTTAATTTTGTGTGAAAGGCTGCAGTCAAGATCAAGTACAGTCAATTTGAACAATTCTAATTTTATATTACATTAAGTATCATTAACGATGCATGAAGCTGATGTACTCACTATACTGAGTAGCAGTTGTACAGAAATGTAGTTCTATGCCAAGATTATTTGAATCAACTTTAGACTGATAATAGGACTACATCCAAAGACCTCGGATCAGGGGGAAAGACTTGTGAGTACTTTCAAAGTCATAGGCCTTATTCTTGTTTGACTGTGTTTCAACTGGACCCAATGGCACACTGACATGAAAACGCCTCTGTTTCCTGAGATGGCAGGTTCAGAATTTGTCATTCTTAAGACTTCACTTAGGTGTAGGTGTAAAAAAATAAAACAGTGAGGAATACCTGGCAAACCCAGGATATGAGTCAATATTTTCTTCCTACGTAGTAATTAAATAAAAGAGAGGGAAAAAAAGAAAGGGTAACAGAAAACAGTGGAAATCTATTTCCTTAAGGTTGGGTTTTCCCTTGGTCCATAAACACTCAGACTAATCTCCCCCATCAATTAATTAGAAGAATCACAAAAAGGATTAGTGAGAACGATCACAGTACATCAATCACCAGTGAGAGGACTATTTGTTGACTAATAATTACGTGTCTCCAAAGGCCATGGCTCAAAAGCTTTCTTGTGGATGGCTGGACTCATTCTGCTCAATTTCAAACCTAAGTGAACAGTTCTGTCTGGGGTTCATATTTGTCTGGTTGGTCAAAATGCAAGCTTGAAAGCAAAACAAAGATAGAGTGTATTGCATGTTTTAGGAACTACCAACGTTAATGCCATCAGATTGAAAGGCACTCCTACGAGAGCCACTAAAAGGTAAGGGCAACATTTCAGTGATTTTTTTTTTTTTTAACTGCAGCACTGATGGGCATTCTGTGCAATTCTAAAATATTGATATTGATATAATTTGTATTTGCATTATTGTTGTCTTCATCTGAGTGTGTCTAGGGATGGAAAGATTCTGGGCAGTGCCACTAATCATTCAGAGATTACAGCCATGCTAGGGCAAATTGGTTTTTACTTGAGTAAAGTCTTATATACAACATAGTATCTCTTTCAAATCTCCTATGACATATGCTTTGAACTAATTTCTGGTTATCCATTCACTTATCTACCCTTTTAATCCTTTTGTGGTGAGTTTTCCTAAAACACTGTACTGCAGATCAGTTCACTCTCATTTTATCTTTGTTTAACATCCTGAGTTACTGGCCAGTGGTTCCTTATAAACTTTGAACGTGTCAGCTGGAGAGTAGAGGCTTACAAAAATATCAGAGTTAATAGGAAGGTTCATATTGCTTGAGCAGTCACCAAATACCTTTGGTCCTGCATATTCTTTTAAAAGATGATAGCAATTTCCTTGATTTCCCCATCCCTGACAACTATAGGATGTAAGACCTATCCCTTTTACTTCTTAAGTTGTGCTTACATCCAGAGGCCAGGATGCCACCCAGAAAACATTAGATTTGTAAGCACTTCAAATTTGATTAAATATTCACACATTTTACCCCCTCCCCTAAGTTTAAAATGCACATAAGAAATATTTCCTCCTTAGGCAGGATATTAGTTTTTGTGATACAGTCCAATTAGAGGTACCTTGTAATCTTACTCCCAGCTCAAGGCTCCCCAACCTTACATAATTTTCTTCAGGGATGTTCTGTAATTTGAAATAATGTGATTCTTATTACAAATGATGATAGGTACTTTTAAGACACCATTTACTGCCGCTGGCCACCTCTGACAAATCCCACTGAATTCAGCAACACTTGCATTCAGTAATGACTCACTTGTGCAAAAATAAGCCTGTGTGTGTTGTGCCGTGCAGTTCATGCTCGTTCAGCTTGAGCTTCATGACACGGATAGTGGCTTTGTATATGTACCACTCGGTACATATACTCGGTACAGCTTTGGAAATTACTATGTTATTTGCATTTGAAATAACACCAATTTGTACATTTAAAAGCACCATGCATTCTTGGAATCCTTTTTCTAAATAAATTATGTGCTTTATGTTAAGCATGGACATTGTTCCATATCAGCAGTAGTATTCACACGTGTGAAGTTAACACTTGCAGAAGTCCTTCCAAGTTTGCTTGATAAAAAGAGAAGAAACCCTTAGATTTAAATGAAACTTTAAAATATACCAACATCAACAGGCCAGGAGAAGCTAACTGCAACACCGGAAGAATGAAAAATTTACCCCCCCAAAAAGCAGCTCTTTTTTCGTTCACTGAGCAACACATCAATATAAGGGTTTTCGATCCAGAGGCTAATTCCTTTTTTGGAGAAAAAAAGATTAGGGAAAAAACCCCTTGTACAACTTTAAATGTGTTGCATTTCTATAAATTTTTACCTTTAAGTTTGGAACAAACTCTTTAGTACACATAAAGGGAACAAATGTTGCAGTATGCCACATATTCTGAAAAGCATAACTTCACACCTGGGTTTAGAAAAGCAACTAAAAATCTAAATATATGAAAGATGTTTTTTCTACAAAAATAAACCAAAGTAATAATACAAAATAATGCAAATATTTTTAAAAGTTGCACAGCTGCATTAAAACTTCGGTAAGTAAAATAGCAAAAGTTCTTTCTGTGGTGAGAGAGTACTTTTACTTGAGCTAAGTTACACACTGATTTATCAGTTTAGCAAATGGTATTTTTCAAAATACTCCAGGCAATTTTAATTAAAATATTCAACATCTCAGATGTAAATAACCTAATTATAATAAGTGGTACTACTGTAGACCTCTGCTTTACCTTTGAATTTCAGGGGACTACCACGTTCCTCTGTTAAGCCCCAGTTTGTACAATTGTTTTTACTGTGTCTGCACAACAGATCTAGGTATATCTAATGCAAGCTTTTCTCGGCTTTTTGTAATGGATGTGCAAATGTGCCACCTGATCTCATCTGCCAGGCTTTACTGGTGAAATATCAGACAGGATGGGTCACTTCTTATGCTCCAGACAGCAGTAATCAGGAATCCATTAGAGACAAAACAAAAGACGTATTTAGTGACCCTACATGGCCTATAGTCACCTCTAGTCATATGAGGGCTTTTCTTATGACAGTCACGTTCATAAAAACAGCACAACAATGCAGCAAACAGGGAGACCTTGTTACTCTTCATGCTTTTAAAAAAACCTGCAGATGCCTTTCTTAGACCTCAATACATTTAGTCTTACAGAATGGGCAGATATTAGAAGTAGGTGACAGCCTAGTGAATTGATTACAATAATTTTATAGAATTTGTAGAGATCACATCAGGTATCTGTGATGAAAAGTCGCAATGAGTAGCTGTTCGAAGCAGGTTTAAAATTGGAACTGAGCAATATATGTTAACTACAGCATACAGATTTTTAGAACAGATAAATACGCCAATCCAGCCTGTATCTAGCAGCAGAAGACTGTTTAGAACATTTTTTTTTTTTGTTTAGTAATCCAGGTGCTCAACCCTAGGCTAACCGACTGTGGTAATTGCTGTTCCAGCATGTGTGTCAATCATTCTGCAGCTGAAGCTGGAAGAAAACTCCCCTTGCCTCCTACAGCCCCACCAAGAACGTGGTACTTTCCAAATTTCCGCCAAAGGCAGATTCTTAAAATATTAATAGCAAGAAAAATCTACCTTGAGAACACCACTGCCTCTAAAGTGTTTTTCTCCTGCTGCAGGGTGAAAGGAGAAGTATCTGTACCAGGATTACTGCCTATCTAGCACAAAGAGGCATATGAAAGGGAAATTAATAAAACACAAAAGAAAGAAAAACAGGAGGGGTTGACATTTGCCTTGCAGCAATGGAGTTAAAAACTAGATGGGACTTCACCAGAAACACCTTGACAAAGTATACTGGTAAATGCAGAAAGCCAGCTACACCAGAAGCCTTACTTCCTCCACTGCTAAAGCTAGAAAATGTTAGATAACATGCAGGCAATAGATATCTCAATTCAGGACTTGCTGCTAAGACTAAGAAGAAATAAAGCAGAGCCTTATACTGAAGTACAAACAACTTAAAATTTCAAAAATATTCAGGTTAGTATGATGTTTGTGCAACAGACAATACAAACTGCAGTTTAATTATAGATTTTTAGCTTGGCTTCATCAAGGAAATTTAAGTGTAGTCTGTGATCAGCTTTAGGAAGAACCAGAAGAGAAGGGCACCTCAGTACCTGTTTAGGATGAGGAGTCTCCTGGTTAGTGATGTCTTCACTGATGCATTTTAACAGAAGTTCATCATTCGCTGATCAGTCTCAGGAGCTCCATTCCTGTCCAAATGATTTTTATCAAACTACCAGCATAAGAAGCAAAGTTTTTAAAATATTTGGCCACTAAAGTCACTTTCAGAAAAGTATTTATATGGTAAAATATTAATTTAGTTCTATTAGCCATTTAGAACGAAGCAGCACTGTGTTTTGGAAAGGCAGAGAAACAATAAAGATTAGTAATCTAGTACCCTAAATCATATGACTTTATTTCTTCAACATGCTTTCAGTCAGAGAGTCATAAAAGAAAGCCATTAGAATCCCCCTTCTGTGGGGAAGGAAAAAAAAAGGCACTTCTAATGGCACAAAAATCCTTGCAAATACTCAGAGATGGTTCCCACATGATAGGTGACTTTCCATGCTTTTGTTCCTAGTGGACAAGACCCATTTAGGAGACTGATTTTGAAAAAAAAAACCACTGAACTTTTCCTCTCAAAAAAAAAGTGAGCATTTCTCAGAGGAAGCCTCACTTCAGAAGACTGGATGGACCAAATATCTGGTGTAGGCTTTCCATGGAAAAGACTACGTCTCCATGCTAACAGTAAAAAACTCCCCGAGCACAGATTAATCGTCAATTAATATCTGGTAGCAAGTATTTCTCTTCAGGAGGACTGTAAAAGCACTGACAACCCATTACTCCCTGTAGTGTTTACTCTGAATTTTTAAGTGCCCAAAAGACTTGAAAAAGGTCTTTCTACACAAGACCTCTCAGGTACAATCACTATAAATCCAGTTCTGCTTTACACATTACACTTAGTAGTTAAAGGAATTAATCAGATTTATTATGATTTTCAGGGCAATCTATGTGATTTAGACACACTACTCATAATGAAAAAGACCACACTGAATGGTTTCATTATTTCCAGTGCAAAAGCATGCCTGGACAGCTTTTAAAATCTCCATTTAGTGTAATCTGAAAATCACTACTGAACCATTTTGTTAGATGCTGCATAAACGAATTTCCTGCTGAAAATTATAATAGAGAATAAAAGCTAAACCAAACAGCAAAGACAGGCTTCCTGTCATTCCTTTAACATCCATTTACAATGTAGGGCTTTTATGACTTCTACAGGACATACCATTGATATGGCACTGACTGTGTATAACTCAACATTTATTGACACGCATGATAAATTCTAGCCACGAATTAAAGAAATGTATAACACAGTGATCACTGATCTGTGTTATACTGGCATAAAGTGGTCTTGTTTGCCACCCTTGTATTTGCTAAGTAAAGAGAGACAAAAATGTGCCCTAGAGATACTGCATGTATAGATGGGTTCCTGCAAGGTATTTCTTTTATTTTAAATTCATTCACCTTGACCTTGTAAAACATTAAGTATCTCTCCTGTAGGCCATATGCCTTCTTTTGTCCTGCAAAAATTGTTAAGGATTGGAGGTGTTCAACATCCAGACAGCAAGTAGCTACCATCATTCAACATTGGACATGGTTTTGTGGGTTGTGTGATGAAAGCCTTTCCCAGATATACGTGATATGCTGTTAATAACAGATGAGGACTGCCCCTCTCTGGAGTATATTTTTCATTTTGACTGGTGGTAAAAATGCATGCATTTCCACAAAGACCCACAAATGCCAGGTCATAGGAAAAGCATTTGGAAATAACAGACCAACTATATTAAATTGTGGGCCCGATCCCAATTTTGAAATCTGTTGGATTTCGTTAAACTTGACAGTAAAGTAACTGCAAATAAAGGCTGCTGTATTTAAGTGCCCCATAAGATAATCTTTCATTGGATAACATGTCCAAAGAGCTGAATTGAGTGCTCCATAACAAGACTGAACCAGGTCTTTCAGAGAAAGAAATGAATAATCTAGAGTTTAAAACATCATCAATAAATCACATCATGTATTATTTGCACTAGTAAGAAAATGCATTACTCTTGCGGGGGTGGAAAGAAAATCAACCACTTACTTCAAGTAATTTAAAATCACTTAATAATGGTATCTACAACAGTTAAAATATATAGACCCTAGTGTTATAGTTTTTTTAAGAATATTCTTTATCGGGCATTGATAGCTCCAAAGACTGTGACTAAGCAATTACAGGGAAAGATATGGAGGACTTGGTCTGCTTCTCCAATGCAGATATCTATCAGACACTCTTAAAGACGTCCTTAAGAACATTTCCTATGGGATATAATATTAGCAATAATCTTTAATCTTGCCTCCCAAGAAAGCAGGAAGGAAACAGGAAAGCCCAACTGATACCAAGTTATCGAATACACAATATTTATTATTATGAAAGGCAAGCATACCAACACATGTGCAGATAAATATTTTTCCAAAAATTTTAAGCATAAGCTTCTTATATTAAAATAATCATGTCTAAACAAGCCTTTTCTCATAGATCCCGTAAATGAAAGATTGATTATGCCCTTCAACAGAATTTTAAAAACTTCAAACCATGTTTTTTACCCAAAAGACCAACAATATCTGGGTCGTAAAGGAAAAATAGCAGCAAGCTGGGGTAAGGCAAGAACTATGCCGTGCTGTCAGTAATAATAAAGCATATGCTGTACCCTATATATAACACAAAACTGAGAAGATATATAAAGTGAGTGATACAAATAATTTAACAGAGAAGCGAGGGCTTAAATAAGGTACATGAGAGAATTTGATCTTCCTACTTGCTAATTATCACATTTTATAGTCAAAATGAGGGCGGGGGCAACTGATACTTGAATAAGTAGTAAATATGTATTTAAAACATTCCACAGGAAAACCTATTCCCCAGAAGCTCAGAAGACTTGATTTATTAACTCTAATTGTGTCTGATAGTTCAGCATCCCCAGAAGAAAGACAGTGAACTTACAATTTTATTAGTTAGCTGGCATAAAGGGTAAAATAGAAAGAGCAAAAGGAATGATAAATGAGACAATCCGTTCCTTCACACAGAGGAGAGCAAAAGCAGAGCACAAACCATGCAGACTGTCACCAGCTGAAGTCACCCTTGGCTGCATGTGCCTTTTGAAAGTAAGAGTACCAGCTTGTCTATGCGGGGAATCTATTACAAAATAAAGTAGTCTGCACTCTGCACATGTTTAAATATTTCCCTACCACTTTACTCCGGAATGGGTCTCAGTAAGGTTTAGCTCAGCCCACCATCATAGTGGGCTTACAACAGGAAACTGATAGGTGCCCCTGTGGGAAAAACTATTCCATAGAAGAAGGTCACAACGAGACTCCTGACTCTGTTTTGCCCAACTTCTAATCTCCAAGGAAAGGACTGAAGAAGCCAGTTGTGCTTCTGGCACACAGTGTATCTGCTGTCAAATGAAAGAGTCCTCTTCAGCTCCAGACTGCTCTGCTTCACTCCTTTTCTCTTGCTTCTTGGCTTTGTACTTCAAAACTTGTTCAAACTTCTTTATATGATTGCATAAGACAAAAAGGGTTTGGACTTTTTCTCCCTGGTTTGGAAAGAAGTAGATTCTGATCTTTGCTCACAGAAGCTTGTAAGCAGACAACAGGCACAGTGAAAACAAGCCACAGTGAGAGGAACCAGAGGGGTGCCCACTGTAGTCTTTCAGGATCACTTTTAATGAGAATAATTGCAGACAATAAATCCCTTTCACCACTGCTTTCCCACTTCCATCACTGACCCTTCAGATTGCAAAAATGCCTAGAAAACACAAGGAAAGCACCAGAAGTAGCATTTCTAAGGTCTGTAAGTCTCCAGAACCATTTTGTTACATTCTGCTTTTTATAGGAGGCTGCAAGCCTTGAAATACATGAAGCAATAAAACAGCTATTTATTACAACCCCTGATCTCACTCACAAGTGCATCCAGCAACTATTTATCATAGCATGTTGTTAATATATTGCAATAAATTGTGAATTAATTCATTCTTTGAATTTATTTTCTCTAATCTGCAACCATCACATCTAAAGTGCTATTGACAGTACAAAACTCAGTTTACTTTTCAATTCAATCTCCGTTAAAGGGAGACCATGGGACACTTGAAAGATAAAACTGAGCAAATCAATATGTTATTGGAAGTTTTCAGTGGGACTTTAAATCAAGGACAAGCCAGGCAAGAGGAATCATTCCAACTAAAAAACGATCATAGGGATCATGAATGAAGAAAACATTATTTACGATTAGTATCAGACCTAGTGGTTGGTTAAAAAGGTAAGAAAATTAGGTAAGACAGAAAAATCAGGTTATTGGAAACAGAGAATACGTCACAGGAACTGTGAGAAATTATTACGATCATGTTAAGTCCACATTGTATATAAATATTGGTTTTCATGCTTTCAGATCATACTTCTGCCTCCTTTTCTTTTTAATAATTTAATCTACATTGCACAGGCTTTCTTATGAAACAAATTCATGTAGTCTTTCACACAAGTTTTTTTCTATAATTAATTCAAAAGAGACTCCGAGGTTTTTTTGTTACACACATAAGCATATACATATAGAAGTATGTTATGTAAGTTAAACAGTGCTCATGAGGAATCTGTATCTTTAATTGCTCCTGAACACTTATTAAAACAAGAATGGCAAGGAAAGCTACAACACTTCTTCAAATAAAAATCTCACTACTTTAGTTCTGCTCATCTAAGAGAAATCTAACGCTTGACATGGACTCCTTTCGTTTTTATTTAAATTAAAACAGGTCTGTGGCAACAAATACATAGAATGCAGTCAGACCCCAGTGTTTTCTAGAAGGTTCACACAGATTTACTGTAACTAGAGAAAATCATGGGCGTCTTAAACAAGAGTCCTTTGACTTCTAAAGGTGTGACACATTGTGTAAGGAACAACCCACCAGATGCCCCCATTTTTCAAAGATTTGCAAAAGAAAAACTATTCAGACAGGAAAGGGTTGTGTTCACCACAATTATCTTGCATTCATATCTAGCATATTCCAATGATCTATGAAGTCCAGGTACTAAATTCTCATAGGTACCACGAAACAAATGTTTCTGCTTACCTAAGCGCCCACAACATATTTGAGAAATGTCTTGACTACTATTGAATTCATTTATTTGTTATATTCTTATATAGTCTTAGAATATCACCCACTTTTGTGTCAGTCCTGGGCCACTGTTTGAAACAGGTTCTGAAAGCAAGCTGTCTGATATTTATGCATCAGACCTTCATCAAGCATGTATCTTTGTAAATGGACTCTGCAGTAAATGTGTTTTTTCATTTTTTCCATACTGCAGTTTGAGAACTCAAAGCTGTATCATGACAACACAGAATGCAAACAAAAAGATGTCCCAAATGGGTTTTTCAGAATAAAGCAAAATCTAAATCGGTTGAAAGACCTCAGATTTCATAAGGGCTATTGATTAAGAAAGTGAATACACTTTACCCAAGTACTAGTGATGCCAGGGCCATCCTCCCATGACAAGTAGTTCTGCTCTCCTTAAACTCCTACAACCCAAACTAATACATTTCAAAGATTAGAATGTGCGTATGTGGCACACTAATAATTATTTCTCCCACCAAACTTGGGAGTGTCTACAATCCTACAGATGTAATCTCTCCATTCAGTGATACAATTCTATAAATGTTTGTTTTGGCACTCACCTGTGGAAGCCACATTGATATTGAAAAACTGAATTACTTGCTCCCACAGTGGGTGTAGACGTCATGAGATCAGTAGATTCCGCCTGTTAAAAGAGATTGCAAAATGCTGTTTTCTGTCTTTCGGAGTCATGTTGAAGACAATAAGAAAGTGATAGAATTTTTGATAAGTTTCACTTTAAAATTTAAATCTGCTAGGTTGCACTACAATTTAAATTCTGCTTGGCAGGTGTTACCACTGCAGAAGAAGTAGCTGCTTTCAAAAAGTTATAAAAGCAGCATTTACTGGAGCGCTCGGCTACTTCGCAGCTATTCTACATAAAATCACGCTATGGTCTGTCAGAGGAAGCAAGCTAACTGTCAGCTCAAAAGTATATTAGTCCTTGAGATTAGTCATTAACTCAGGTCTCAGAAGCCATATTATTCCGTTTATCACCGTTACCTTCAACTAACCCGTTCCATCTCTCAGAGAAATTGCCAAAAGCGCTGTGTCCCATAGAGGTAGCTTTATGCCCAACTAGTTCTGAAATTTGATTATTCAGTGCCACGTGGAAGATCTTTGCAATTCATTTAACGCACAGTTTCAGCATCTCCACAATCTCCAGAGGAGATCAGAACAGTTTCGTTGGACGGGTTTTGTGCATCCACATCCTGTAAAACATTTGCATACCAGTGGCAGTGGTAGCATGAAACTCAGCAGACTGCAAACCCTGCACTCCAACAGCTGAGTAAATATTCATGCAGTGGCCTGCACCACACTCAGTGCTGCAACAGCAACTTTGCCAGCAGCTTCTATTTCAATAGCTCAGCTCAGGTGTTTCCACAGGAGCTGCAGTGACCACATTGTAAACACACCCACCAGCCTTTCTCAAAAGTCCACTTTCACTGAACTAACAGACATGCTCAATCAGAAGCAAACCAAATTGCACACTGATGCATAAGACTACTGTGTTTATTATAAACCAGGCAGCTCTCTCAAGGGTGCTGGTTCCAGCTGCTCTCTGCATGCATACGCACACAAAGTTCAGGCCCTGCCCTTCTCTTCTAGATTTTTAGAAACAGAGACCCAGTTCACTAAGGCAATATTCTTGAAACTGCTAGTGACAGTTTTTCAAACCTTTGTTTCCTTTAAGACTTTACAGAACAATCTAAACAGATGCAGCATCTAATAGTGCCTTATAAATGCAGTCCTTCTTTCCCAGCAAAGTTGTATAATTGAAACAAAAAACCTTCCTTCACATATAATGGTAAAAGCTCCCTCACTATAATAAAGAAAAACCCCACACTTATTCTGGTCATTTTTATTACGCTGTTCTTAAGTGTTCTTAAAGGCTCTATTCCAAAAAATGCACATGTGTATGGCTAGCTACATGTATGTGTGTAGTCCATCAAATTAAATGTGTGCTTAGACAATACAATTTCGAAATACAGTGTCCATAAAAAGAACCCTAGAATAGCATGAGTACATATGGCAGCAGTGGTTCTGTTTTTGAGCATCCAGATATAGAATATTATTGAGGCATCAAAATTAAAAGAAAAAAAAGGCAGTTTGTACAGTTTATATGAACTAATTCTTTTTATGTCTACCTCTCGCATTAATGATTTATCATGGCCATACTACGGGATCTCATGCTACCCTATCATTCAAAAGCCTTTCTCTGCCAGATGATTCTGTCCCTTACAGTGCAAAGTTCTGGAGAGACTCTGGGCTGATACTCTGTGATTTTTTGCATTCACATCTCTCATTTAAGTCCCATATTAGAATTTAAATGTATAACCGAACTGTTGTAGAGTAAGAAACTCTATAGTATTCAGCAAAATCCTTACTCTCTGAAGAGACAGAATAAATCCATAGAAAATGTATCAGAACTAGTAAATGTCTGCTGCCCCAGAGGCCAAACAAAGATTTTAGGACAAGAATCACAGGCATATATAGAGGGAAAATGAAGAAGAGGGAAATAATTTGATTCTTGTTTCATGAAAATAAATGAAAAAATCCTTTCTAATTTCTTGTATTCTTAAGCATCATACTTTTAATACCATACTCCTATTGAAATTACCAAATATTAGAAACTGAAAAAAAGAAGATTACATGACCTTTCTCACACAGTGCCTTTGCAGGACTTTCAGAGAGTATCTCCTCATTTGGATGTCAGAGCTTTCCTGCTCTCCAAGCAGCAACAGGGTCTCATCCAATGTCTGTTCTGTTACATGCACCAAATTTTAATAAATATGCTATCAGGAAGTCTATGAGTAAACACGAGCAACTCACAAAGCTGATTCAGTATCACCAGTGCTGAAGTCTTTGAGGTTACTTCAGGAGTAAATATGGTTGTAGGTCTGATTCTGGGAGCTCAAACTGCCACATCTGCACAACAAAGTACTAAGTGAGCTTGCTCAGCCTTTGCAAGAAATCTCAGGTTTGGCTGAACAGCCCTTGAGCTGTTCCCAGCTGTGGCCTTCTCCCCTTTCTGTACAAACAGAACACTTTAGTGTTTGAACACATCTGTTATGACACCCTGCCCAAAGCAGGGCCACTGAGATCAGCTCATTCTTGGCCACTAACCACGAACAAATCTGAGGAAAACCCCAGAACCAAAACCAAAACTTCGAATCCCCCAACGCCAACCGTCCAAATTAAAATACAGTCTATGAGATCTGAAACCTCATTTGAGTCAGCAGCATTCCCAAGCTTTCGTTCAGCTCTAACTTAACTCATTACCCTTATTAAAAATGCATGAGATAAGGTAGAAACCAGTCACTTGTAAATTCCCAGCTATAAGACAAGTTTAAAGGGGGTAAAGAAAAGAAAGGTGAATTCTAACTAAAAAATGCAATCTAAGCTGTCTGGATTTTTTTGTTTTGTTTCTTTTGAGGGGGGGTTGTTTGGTTTTTTTTAATACTGGTTGGCTACTACAATAACATAACAGGTCAAAAGTAGTCTAAATGAGATGAGACAATCTGAGCTCTCAACACCAACACACTGGAGAAAAAGTAAAGGAATAATTCTAAAGCAGTGCAAATGAAGTAATCTGATACAACACTACGTGCCATATTTTTAAGTGTCAGCATTTTATTTCTTGTAGCTTTGAGAGCTTTGCCTTCACGATCCTTTACAATGCTGCTAAATCAATAACAAAAATTACGTACATATATATATAATTTATATACATTACATGCTATGTATTCATACATATATAGTTTACAGATATATGGAGATGATGTTGAGACTACTCCTGTTCATTCAAAAACATCAAATTTTGACACTGACAAAAAAAGGTTCTCCTCAGATGTCAAAGTGCAGAGCACTCAGGCTTTTATTTTTTCGTCTATTCATTCTTAAAGACAAGTCGGTCAATATTTAGAAGAGAATATCATTTTCTCAGTCAAACAAGTTGTTTATCCTTTTCATGTTTCTTTATGCAATGTTCACAACATGCAAGATAATAGGTTGTTTCAAAATAAAAGATATTTTTTCTGTTTTAGAAAAACTATCTGGGAAAAATCTAGTACAAACACATAAAAAGTTTTCTCCCTTTCATATCTACCTGATAGTCTGCCTCAAAATTGACATTTGAGGAGGGACTGAACAGATCATTACTGAAAATAAGCCTGGGACATCACAGAGCTTCTGTCTTTTATTCATCTAGAGCCAAGAGGAGATGACTCAATCATTTAGAAATTAATCATTCCTATCAACACCAATAAAAAAAATCTTGGGGGAAAAAAGGGGAGCCTAATATGTATTGAGATGATGAATTGACTTGTAAATGGTCATGAATTGTTTCCAGAAAGCCTAATCCACATTCAATTAAATTCAAATGGTGCTTTTGTACTGGCTTCACATGATGGCAGAATCGCAGAGCAAAATACCCTCTCCTATTCCTCTCCACAACACCTACAGGTATTGTGTATCAAAACAACTTTCTGACTGTTGTTAACTGATTTGCCTCATACTGAGTGTCGTTCTCTAAAAAGTGTTTTAGCTATTCCTCAGAAGCACCTGATTAGAAATTTTGTGTATCTCAACATGTTTTATCCAACACAGTTCCAGACAAATGCGGTATTAGACAGATACAATTTAGGCTGAGTTTTCAAAACCAGTCTTTTAAGTTGAATGTGCAAGTGTATAATAAAGTTATAAGGTAAAAGACAAATTTAGCACATCTAAGTGCATACGAAACAAGGATTTTGATTATTGTAGTAAGTCCCTCTCTGTAAAATTTATTTCAGTAATACAGAGTAAAAAACAATTTCTAAATGCATTTTCATCAAATACTTGCAGGTTACACAGTCTTTCCTTGTAATAGTAAAACACCTCAGGTTCGCTAGGAATGGCTAGTACCTGACTAGACAGAGAAAATACTCGTCCAAATAGGAAAGTTAAATTGATGTCTTAAAGCAAGGGTTTCAAGGAAACCGATCTAAGCCTTAAAACAGTTAGATTGAAACATACAAGCACTCACACTGAAAGTTTAGGAAGGAAAAAATTACCACTCCAATCTACTAGAAATAACTAGGGAAGGATAAATAACGTATGCTTAATTAGCTTTCATGTTCCTAATTGAAATCACATGTCTTTTTCATCTCAGACTGAGAAAGGACATCTCTATGAGCACACAACAGTTACTCAAACATGACAGAAAGGCAACAAAAATTTCTTTCCAGTGCTGTAAAGTATCTCACCTGCTTCTGCACAACCCATAAGGCACAGATGCAAATTTGTGTATTCCTTTTCACGATGTCCCCTCTTATTACTGCTTTGAGGACAGAGCTAGGAGGGAAGGGACAAACACTGACAGCAATACAAACCCTGGGGTTTCCCAGAAGGAAGCATCCAGGGGCAACTATTTCCCAGATCCAACAGCTGTGCTATCATTCTGCTTCCTTCTTTCTACACCATGAGGATCCCATATAAAACAAGCTTGATCATTGCAGCAGATCAGTCCCAGCTGTGGTATAAAGCCTGGATTTCTTCATTCTTTCCTGACCTTGATGTTTCCTGTAACACCATCTGCACAAAGCCCCAAAGGAGAGCCAGCCACGACATCCAAAGAACAATGATCAGCTTTTAGCCTGTCAGACATTCACTGCATAGCTATGGAGGGAAAAGAGAGACCAATAAGGCATGGATAATATACTCAGACTTTTTAAAGCAGACAGAGAGTAACATAAGCAAAGATGGTAAATTTGTTCTGTAATCGACTTGGCTGAAGAAACAGGCAAATCTTGCATGATATCCTTCTAGGAAGTCTTTGCCTGATTAAAAATGAACAGGACTTCCCAAATCAGTTATGCTGACAGGCTGATGAAGCCCATGCAGTTAAATCAAGTGACTTGGATAAAAGTCTAGCATTCTTTTTTTCTCAAATCAGAGGGATTCCTATATTGCATGATACCCCTTCTAACACCAGAAGGGGTCTTCTAAAACTGCCTCTATGTATGTGTGCGTGTGTGTGTAACCCACACAGCAGTGTTGCTCAAGTAGGGAATGCTGTTCCTAAACCACAGTTTCAGTTCTCTACAATACCAACTATCACTGACTTATCAATCTTATTCACTTGTTACTATTATTTTGTTGCTCATTTTCAGTGGTTGTCATGTGCTGATACCAGTTCACAGCAGCTGTGAGAGTCACACTCTGACTCAAACTACCACAAAACTTCTGTCCCTTAAGAGGGCAAGACCTGCTTTGTCTGTTTTAATGCAGAAAATAGAAGTAGTGTTCTTATGACATTGTATGTCTTCACACAAATTACCTGTGTCATCTGATCCTAATCTTTCTCATTGGTAAAATGAGGGCATAATACCTACCCACTTATTGTCACTTTGTGAAAAGTGCTAAATTCTAATACAGGTGAAAGAGAAACACTGTTCCTTCTGATTTCTACCTTTACACTCTGGGCACTGGAGTTTACAGCAACTTAATTTTCAAAAATTGCAGAAAACTGATACCAGTATTTTTCAGAGACCTGGATAGTGAAAATTTATGTATGACCTGTTTGATTAACAGCCTGGCACTTCATTTGAATAACTCTTTATGGCAAGCCCATATGAACTGATATTTACAAACATATACGAATCTTTTTAACATGTTGTCTCTCATACACCTTTCTTTCCTGATAAAAAGATAC
>JAYRBT010000093.1:26332116-26351348 GCA_036023395.1 Myiotriccus ornatus
AAAAGACCAGTTCAAAATTGAAATAATGTCCAGTGCAGAGGAACAATGTCAAAGGAGCTCAGGAAAATTTTATTTAAAGTAATTTTAAATTTTTTTCAGCTTGAGCTAAAAAACCATCATATGGATAGATGCTTTCATTTGTGGGGGAAGACGAAGGTCAGTCATATCCTAGCCAGCTTCAACATGGAGATGTAAAGATCCACAAAACTTTATACAATGCACAATCAATTCCTTTTTATTATTCTTAGATGCCAAAACATGCCCCCCCCCAAAAAAAAAAAAAAAAAAAAAGAGAGCAGAACATGTAGACCTAATAGGTTCAATTCAAAACACACAGAAGTTAACTAGAATCTTTTCGACAGGTTTTGTAATGTGGCACATTTTTTGAGACCGTGCAACAAAAAATTATGTAGAATAGGCTGTGACATAATTTCATAGGTTTTGGGAGCAAGGAAAAGAAGAAAATAATTTTTTAATTTAGCCACAAGAATGCCCATGGAAAACTTGGTATGGAAGAACCCTTCAGTTGCAGGAAGAGGACAGTTTTATACAGTTAAATCCAGTCAGAACGAATAACATTTTATACTGTAATAAGTGAATAAATATTTCTGGATGAATAATTTATTAAATTTTCCAATGGTCCAGTAATGTGGTGTGGAGGAATATATGTGGACCTTTTTAAAAGAAATATGACAAGGTTTTCGTCCATGGGTATTTCAGTCGGCTGTATGTTTTTCTGTTTCCAGCTGCGGCTTCTTTATTGTTGCTGTATTCCCAGCTGAAAATTTTCATGCAAACTTGGACTGCAGAATCTGCTAGAAGGTGGTTGCCTGCTTATTCCTTTCATCTTCTTCCCAGTGCAGAATGTTTTCAGATTTTCAGAAATCTACAAAATATTCTTTGGGAACCCAGTCCGTAGGAGAGTTGACATCTCCCTACAAATTGGAGTACCTCCTCTTTGTTCACCAGTCCTGTAGGATTAAGTGTGTTACTCTTCAGCAGTGTTGTGTCTGCATGTTGGGTTGGTCTCCTTCAAGTATCTCTTTCCTTCAAAAATTTGCTTATTCTGCATTTAATGGGAAAAAACACTTTGGCCAGTGCAATAAATGAAAATTAATTAAAATGTAATTATGTCAATTTATGACAGACTCTTATCTTTAGAAATTTCAGGGTATAATTCTGAGGAAATTAGGCATAGTCTCTCTATAATTGGTGAGAAAATACATTGAAATGGATAATGCATGTCAGAGGCTGCCAAAATACTTGTTTTAAAAAACAAAGATCCTTGAGGGAATGTCCCGAACTCCCAGTTATATATAAAGCTTCAGAATTCGTTTGCAGACCTTTACATTACCATGTCTGCATAATTACAGGGATTAAAATGTGCCCGCAAGGCTGTCTGTTTTCTCGTGGTGCTTTCCGTCACCCACACCCTGCTACTGCCAGTGCAGCTACCGGTTCTGGTAGTGAGAGTCCTGTAACAGAAGAATCTTCGGGGAGTTGCCAGCACTTTAAATATTGGTTGTCTAAACCTGGAGCAGGTCTATACACAGTAACCATGTGATGCTGGGGATTGGAAGGCAACTCTCTATTTTCTACTGCAAGGTTCCTCCTAGTGAATCAGTATCAACATTGACTGTTTCTCCCTTCCTTTTTCCCCTCCTGAAAGCTTAACCTCCTCTGTTCACCAGAAGTTTTGCATTTGTTTCAGGATCCTTCTAAACCTACAGCTTTGTTTCAGTGAGGTGCTGATTCTTTGTCTGATTCAATCACTTTTCATAGAATCACAGAACTACTGAATGGTTTGGGTTGATAAGGACCTTAAAATCATGTAGTTCCAACCCCCCAGCATGGGCAGGGACACCTTCCACCAGATTAAATTGCTCAGAGCTCCATCCAGCCTGGCCTTGAGCACTGCCAGGGATGGGGCATCTACAGTTTCTCTTGGCAACCTGTACCAGTGCCTCACCACCCTCACAGTAAAGAAACTCTTCATGACATCTAGTCTATATCTGACCTCTTTGAGTTTAAAGCTATTACCTCTTGTCCAGTTGCAACATGCCCTTATAAAAAGTCTTTCTCCAGCTTTCTTGTAATGCCTATTGGGTACTAGAAGGCTGCTATGAGGTCTCCTGAGGGGTAGCATTTCTCTCCAAGCTGAACAACCCCAACTCTCTCAGCCTGTTTTCATAGGAGAGGTATTCCAACCCTTTAATAATTTTTGTGGCCCTCTGCTGGACTGTCTCCAGCAGGTCCACATCCCTCTTATGTTTGGGGCCCCAAACTGGATGCAGTAATTCTGGTGGGGGCAGAGTGAAGTAGAATGGTGGAACCACCTCCCTTGCCCTGCTGGCCATGCTGCTTTTCATTCAGCCTAGAATACAATTGGCTTTCTGGGCTTCAAGCACGCATTGCTGGGTCATATCAAGATTCTTGTCCACCAACACTCCCAAGTGCTTTTCTCAAGGGTTATTCTAAATCCATTCTCTGCCCAGCTTGTACTTGTGCTTGGGATTGTTCCAACTCAGATGCAGAACCTTGCAGTTGGTCTTCTTGAACTTCAGCTGTATTTGCAGAGGCCCACTCAAGCCTGTTCAGGTCCCTCTGGATGGCATCCCTTCCCTCCAGCACATCAACTGCACCACACAGCTTGGTGTGTCAGTGACCTTGCTGAGGGTGCCCTTAATCCCACTGTGTCACTGACAGAGAGGCTGAACAACGCCAGTCCTGGTACTGACCCCTGAGGAATGCCACTTGTCACTAGTCTTCACTTGGACATCAAGCCACTGACTACAGCTCTTTGAGTGTGATCATCCAGCCAATTCCTTATCCACTGAGTGGTCTGTCTGTCAAATCCGTGTCTCTCCAATTTAAAGACAAAGATGCCGTGTGGTTCAGTGTCAAATGCTTTGCACAAGTCCAGGCAGATGACACCATTTGCCTTTCCCTTGTCCACCACTGCAGTAACCCCATTGTAGAAAGTCACCAAATTTGTCAGGTGCAATTTGTGTTTAGTAAATCCATTTTGGTTATCACAAGTCACATCTTTATTTTCCACGTGCCTTTGCATAGCTTCCAGGAGGATCTATTCCATTATCTTGCCAGACACAGAGGTGAGACTGACTGGCCTGTAGTTCACTTCGTCATGGGGGTCATGTTTCCCCTTTTTCAGTCTGTGACAACTTTACCAAACTGTCACAACTTCTCTAATTTGATGGATAGTAGCCCCTTAATCTGCCGGTTCCCTCAGGACGTGCAAGTGCATCTCATCATGTCCCATGGAGTTGTGCATCTTTGGGTTACTTGAATGGTCTCAAGCCTGATCCTCTCCACAGTGAGTGGTTCTTCATTCTCCCAGTCCCTGCTTTCACCTTTTGCAACTTCACTGGAACACTTGTTGGTAAAGACTGAAGCAGAAAAAAAAAGTCGTCATGTACCTTGGCCTTCTCCATGCCCTGGATAATCAGGTCTTCTATTTCCTTCCAGAGAGGACACAAATTTTCCTTAGTCTTCCTTTTATCACTGACGTACCTATAGAAACTCCTTTTGTTGCCCTTGAACATCCCTGGCCAGACTTAATTCTATCAGGGATTTAGCTTTCATAGAATTATACAATCTGGCTTCTTGGACAATTTCTCTGTATTCCTCACAGTCTATCTCTCCTTGTTTCCACCCTCTGTAGGCTTCCTTTTTGTGTTTGAGTTTGTCCAGGTGCTCCTTGTTCATCCATGACAGTGTCCTGGTCATTTTGTCTGACTTCCTCTTTGCTGGAATGCATCACTTCTGAGATTGGAGGAGGTGATCCTTGAATATTAACCAGCTTTCTTGGGCCCCTCTTCCCTCCAGGGCTTTATCCCATGGTACTCTAACAAGCAGATCCTTCAAGAGGCCAAAATCTGGTCTCTGAAGTCCAGGGCAGTGAGTTTGCTGTGCACCCTCCTAGCTGTGCACCCTCCTGGCTGGCAGGAATTCAAGTATCTTGAATTCCACAATTTATGGTCACTGCACCAAACCAGCCCTGGAGCTTCCCATTCTCCACCAAGCCCCTCCTTGTTGGTGACAACAAATGTGAGCATAGCACCTCTCCTCATTGGTTTCTCTGTCACTTGGAGAAGGAAAGTATCACCAGTGCATTCCAGAACCTGGTGAGTTGTTTGTGCCCTGTTGTCTCATCCCTCCGACAGGTATTGGATGGTTGAAGATCTCCATGAGGACCAGGGCTTGTGACTGTGAGGCTGCTCCCATCTATCTATAGAAGACTCATCTGCTTGGCATTCCTGGTCGAGTGGCCTGTAGCAGACTCCCACTATAATTGTCACCTGTCCCTGCCCTCCCTTTAATCCAGACCCATAAGGTCTCAGTTGGCTCCTCATCCATCCCTGGGCAGAGCTCTATCCACTTCATCTGGTCATTGGCAGAGAGAACGAAATCCCTTCCTTGTTTTCCCTCCAGTCATAGGAGCCATCTCACCATGTCTCAGTGATGGCAGTAAAATGATAGCCCTGTAGGTTTGAGCGCATCCCTTAGTTCCTCTTTATTTATTTCCCATTGTGTTCTTGCACAGAGGCATTTTTTTCAGTTGGGCCCACGATGAAGACAACTTTACTGGCTGGAGTGTCAGCAATTGCTTTGTAATGCTTTTCAGATGCTCTCCTGCTGATCTGCAATCCCTCTCCAAGCTCTGGGCATCTCTCACTGGCACTGACATCAAACTGGTAGGAGTGGGATGGACTGAGGTTCTCCTTCCTCAGCACCTTGAGTTTAAAGCCCTCCTCACCAACCTGGCAAGACTGTGGCCGAAGATGCTCTTCCCTGACAGATGGACTCCATCAGCCCCCCAGTAGACCCCATTTCTCAATGTGAATCCCATGGCCCAAATAGACTGTAGCACCAGTCCCACAACCATTTTTTGGTTTGCCAGATTTGACTGTCCCTTTCAAAGACCTTCTCTTTGACCAGGAGGATTGATGAAAAAACAACCTGCCCTTCAGAGTGCCTTACTGTCACCCCCAGGGCGCCAGAATCCTTCTCGGTACTCCTCAGCCTGCCCTGGCTGTATCACTGTTGCTGTATCACGTGAAACAGCAGCAGCAGGTAACAGTGGACTGTACAAGGTTCAGTAGTATCTCGGTGACAGCCCTGATATGACTCCCCAGTAAGAAGCACCTCTCTAGAGAACGTGTCAGGTCAGGAAGGGGTGCCTCCACACCTCTCGGAAGAGAGTCACCTACTGCTATCACAAGTTGTCTTGTCTTGTGGTGGTTGTGACACAGGGAGCAGATGGGGCCTGCTTACTCAGCTCCAGGGTCTCTCCTGATATGGTGGGTTGTTCTTCACTCTGCAGAGTGTTGAAGTGATTCTGCAAGGTCACCTCAGGTCTCAGGGAATTCTCTTCTTTATGCATGCCCTTGCCCTTGCAAGCTTCCATTCTTCTGCATTATCACCCCCCTTCCTTCTGTGTGTGTTATGTCTTCTTTTGCTGTCTCTCTTCCCTGCTCCCCCATCGTAGAGTGTGTGAAAACTGTGAAGAGCATTCTGAGAGTGGGAGATACCTTAATGCATGAAATGAAGTGAGCCTGTAGCCTGCTTGCTTTCCCATTTCATATTCTTACCTGACCATACTGCAGAGAAGTTGTGTGCTGCTACTGAACTTTATTACAGGGAGAACAGATGAAGTTGGCAAGTCATGAAGAAACATGCACTATCCCACCTCTGGTTTTATAATTTGATTTTTCTACTCAACCAGAAAATAGTTCTTTCAACAGCTGGTTTGCTTTGTGCATTTGGTAGTGTTTGGTGTATTGGCAGATACTTAACCTGTTGGTCTTTTTAGCTTGTATGGTCTGTGGAAAAATTTACAAAATATACAAAATCCATTAATTATATTAGATTATTTACAGCTTACTTTATTCTTTTACAATAAACTTTGTCTAAAATGAGTTGTGTTCTCAATGGTACTTTATCAGCAGATTGTCAGAATCTTGTCCTGCAAGCTCCCTGTGTTAGTTCTGCAAGCTCTACACATCTCTGCTTTCAGTTTTAGCAATGGATTTGTCAAATGGGAGGTTAACTTCCAGCAGCAGCCCATTACTGCTGCAAAGCATAGTCTTGCTGGGGGTTTGAACTGATTAGATTTTGGGTTATCACAGCATGCCAAATCCAGACTCTGGGTTAGTGGCACAGCTAGGATATGCAGCTTTGAAATAACATCTCCCTTGGCCTAAGTCCAGACTGAGCTGCAGTTCATACACTGCCCTCAAAAAAACCAGGCTTTGTTAGGATAGAAGTGATTGTATGAAACATCAGATTGGCAGGTCAGAGAACATCAATGTTAACACACCCTGATCTTGTCTGCTGACGCTGCTGTTTAATTTAATTCTTGTTTATTATATGCCATGTCAGAGTATAAAAACACTCTACTGATGTGAGTACACGTACATGCAAAGATTCTGCAGAATCAGATCCCAAATACAAACAGTTTTCAATTCAGAAAAAAAGTATTGGAAACGTTGTTATCTTAAGCACGTGCAGAGACCTTGCAAAAGTTTTAACATAACCAGAATCACTTACAAGTGATCTGTAAGATAATGGTAAAGAAAAGTCGTATGTGAACATACCACTTTCATACATATTTATAAACTAAATTCTAATGGCAGAAAGAAAGGCTAAGCAAACACGAAATAAACACGTAAACATTTTTTTTCTGTACATCCACTAATTTTTATGAAATAAGTATTTGAAATTTACAACTTACTTTCCATTTTGAAGAATAAAACATTTTCCAGTCCTGAGATATCTGAATGGAAAATTCTAATGTAATTCACTGATCATATTCCCAAGTGGCAGTTCTAAGAGCTTTTCCCTAAATTAGATTTAAAATTAATTCCAAAGGGACTCTTTTAAATGTAGTGTCATTCACATGTCTTTAGCTCCGCACTGTTTTCTTAGAAGAGACTAATTGGTGGACAAATAGACTTTCAGTGGTGTGAGACAACTGGGTCTCAATTGTGTGAGACAGCTTGCATGCTAATTGTAATGGTACTTAAAGACGAAAGTGTTACTAGAACAACAAAAGGTGCTCTCTTGTGGTGTTTTGAAATATGATTAAGTGCTGCTTCCATAATGTTTTTTCTATTCTATTCATGTAATATGGAAAAGTGTGCCTTCCTGTCTTCACTCCTTTCTTTGGACAGTTCTGGGTTGTGCATTGTTGAGTGGCTTGATGATTGATAGCACTGTAACACCCGATGGAGTGTGCAACAACCACAGCTTTAAAAGGTTTTACAGTAACCCAACTTCTTCAAAGGTTACTTACAAAATTTTGTGCTGCCAGGGTGTCTGGTGGCCATGAATACACAGTCTTATTTTAAAGATATTGCAAAAATGTAAACAAACAACTTTTCCTTTTTTTTTTTCTCCTCATCCCCAAAAATCTGTCGGGGAGTGGGGGGGCGGTGGGGAACGAAAGCAAAACCCTACAATGCTGATGTAGCATTAGAGGTGTCAGGTTCAAATACAGGATTTGGAAATGAAAATTAAAGGTGCAGTTGACAGTTTCCACAAATGACAACATAATCTGTTTAGTAACATATGTTTGGTGTTGAATGACTGACCTAATCAATGTGCTCTAGATAGTTACCAAATGTCTTTAAACTTAGGAGACTCTGATATTTAACCACTTTGGCTACTGCACAGCACCAGATACATGATAGGAGGAATATATTAAAATATCCCTCCCTCTTTTTTTTTAAATAAATTAAAAGAAAACACAAACCAACCAGCAAACAGCAGATGTGTGGCCCTGTGGACAAAGTAAACTGCATGAGTCTGTCTCCAGTTTTGTAACTGTGGCTACCACTTTCCTCCTGAAAGTATGTCTCCTTGGCAAACCTGCTGCCCAAAAAAAAAACCCTCTGCAAATGTTTGTGCAAATGGAAATAGATTACCAGAAGGTGACAGTGTGATTTCTAAGTATGAATGAAGCTGCTGATGTATTTTTATAACAGCAAATGTTTGTGTTTTAAATCTCCTCCTTTGGCATCACCTTTCTGTTTATGTGAATCTAGGAAAAAAAAAACTAACCAAAACCACAGAAAATGAGTTTAAAATGAAGTCACTTGAGAATACGATTCTGCTGTGGTGTGTAGGATACATCTCTAAATCAACCACCCTCTTCCTTGGATTTTATTCATGCTTTGGTAAGGAAAGTCCTGAATACATTATTGCTTTAAGAAAAATAGTTAAGCAAACACTGTCTGCTCTGTAGCTGTTCTAGGCACAGAATTAAAAACTTGGCTTTTGCCAGGGATGTTTTTTAGATCTTATAGCCTAAGGGTTAAAAACTAACTCACATTAGCATTACTGTACACTATACTGTGAGATTGATACTCAGGTGTTTTACGTAACAGTGTGAAGCTTCTACCTACATTTTGGTTTTCTGTTTTAGATCAAAAATATCACAGTAAAAGATTACACAATTCGCACAGATGCCTTTCGAGGAAGTTCCTTTATGCAGAGCTGGAGGGGAGGCAAGATGTTGGCATAGCTGTTGACCTAAAAACCTGCTATGCCAACATATTGTCATCTTTCCTGTCTGTTTGCGGCAGAGGGAAGTTATACATTGTAATGGGCATTTGGAACAGCTTTAATCTTTATAGATAACTTGAAATGTCATTTCTCTGGCCCTGCTTTCAAGTCAATGTGGCATGTGATTATTAGTTGCATAACAACCAAATGAGGGGCAGGATTTGACTGGATTTTTTTTTCTTTTTGTTACTCAAAATGACAAACAGCTCACATTGCTGTGAAAAAAGTTAGTGCAGAGGTGCAGTAAGAAAGGGGCTTGAGGAGACCATCAGGAGACAGGACAAGAGTTGTCTGATTTGCTGTCTGACGTGTAGACCTTTCCAGAGAGACTAGGAGTTGTCACTTAGCATACTGCGTAGGAGTATTTCTATTTACATAACTTTCCCCCTTCTGATTATATTCTCCTTCCCTATGTACTTTTAATGTTTGTACTTTCTGTTAAGAGTCATCCAGTAAAGGGTTTTGAGCAACAAGAATATAGTGGTAGTCAAAAAATGAATGAACACCTAAGGAAATGTTGTAGCTGCATTTCACTGCTCTGTCTCCAATACTTAATTAAGAACAACAAAACAGTAGAACTTAATCTTGAAGAAAGTCTCATGACTGCTGTACAGGGATCCTCTTGAAAAACACAAAGTGTATGTAGCAATTTCATCATTCATGCATTTATTCTACTAAGATATTACCCCACAAAATTAGAGTTTCTCATAGAGAATCTAAAATTAAAGGCTTGATCGAGAGTAGTAGTGCTACTTTAAAAAAGCATGATGAAGCAGAACTTGTGTACATTTGCAGTAGTTCTTTTACGCTTGCAACACTTTCTTGTCACTTAAGTATTGAGTTTGATCCACATATGAAAGTACTGTAAAATAGTCTGTGAGAAGTCAGTTACTCATCACCATCACGGCCAAAACAGACTCAAAGTGGGGATATTACTTCAATGTATTACTAACAGGATCAGACCAAAAGAGTGAGAAGTAAAATAATCTTAAAAACACCTTCCTCCCACCCCTCCTTCCTTCCATATTCTCTCTCCTCCCCTCCAGCAGTGCAGGGGGATGGGAATGGGGCTTGGGGTCAGTTGTTGTTTCTGCTGCTGCTGAGGGAGAGGAGTCCTTCCCCTGCTCCCGTGGGGTCCCTCCCACAGCAGACAGTCCTTTATGAACCTCTCCAGGGTGAGTCCATCCCTCAGGTAGCAGTTCTTCCCAATCTGCTGTCCCGTGGGTCACTCCTCCATGGGCTGCAGTCCTTCACCAATGAGCTGTACCACTGAAGGTCCCTCACAGGGCCCACAAGTCCTACCAGGAAAAACCTGCTCCAGCCTGGGCTTCCCTCCCCAGGGGGCTGCAGGTCCCCAACAGGACCCTGCTCCATTTTGGGCTTCCCACGGGGTCAGAGCCGCCTTCCTGCATCCACCTGCTCCAGCCTGGGCTGCAGGGGGGTCTCTGCACCCCGATGGTCCCCCATGGGCTGCAGGGTCACAGCTGCCCCACCAGGGCTGCACCAGAAACTCTCATCTTTTTGTAGGTTTGCTAATGTTTAAAAATTTAAGGTTTTCAAATTTAAAACATGAATTCATTTTTCCAGCATTCTTCAAAACCAAATGCTTCTCTGTTCAGAAAACACTTTCTCTGTGCTTTTCACAGCAGCTAACAGCACTGTGCCATTGACTCTTGTCTTAAGCCATGACTGTGTTTCTGGCAATTGCAGATTTTCCTGGAATGTGATTCCTTGATGAATAGTTTCTAGGCAATAACTTCTAGTTTTTGTTCCTTATTAGGAATTAGGAATAGCAGGGAATATAGAATCAAACACATGTACCAGGAAAGCCCAGATTTTTAGTAACCATTTAAATAACAGGTCCTGGGTCTTTCAAAATAAAAGTTTACTCTTAGTTTGCTAGTCATGAGACAGTTTTCCTCAGAGTTTTTAGGTGTGGCAGATATTCACAATATTTTTACTTACCCTCCTTTCCTATAAACTTGAAAGATTTTCAAAAACTATTTGCATTTTTTAAAATATGTGTTCACTATACATGAGAGGTGACCTCAGAATAGTCTTGCAGTTATGTGTGGGCAGCCTTCTTTCATACCAAAACTGCTGCAGACCCTGAAGTCTAAGGTGTGTCATCTCATGAACCAACTAAATTAGAATAGGTCTCAAAAAACCCCTGGCAGACTCAAACCCACAGAACATTAAAATTCTGACTTTAAGAGGGAAAAGGTAATATAATTCCACTGGAGAATCCTCAAGTATTTAGTAACAGGCTGAAGAAAGAGAGATGAGCTTTTTCTTTCCAAATTTGGAGTAGCATTAAAAAAACCCAGACAACAAACAACCACTCCATGAATCAAATCCTGTTTGTCCCTCCTTCCAAATATATGTCACTGTCATATGCAAACATGTTACTCCTACCCTGTAACTTCAAGGTTTTAAAAACATGAGTCCAAATAAAACAACACAGGTAAGACAAACTTGCATCTGAACTGATGTGCAGTTTTCTTAGACCTTGAAAAAATAAGGGATTTCAACAGCAGGTCATGAAGAAGTTTTGATGTGGTATTGTCTGAACTGACTGAAGACTTGACCAATTAATTAGAATTCATTACAAACGACAGCATGTCATAGGATGGTTTTGATACCAATATGACATTATAGAATATTATAAATTCCCAGAGATTATCAGAAGAGGCAACTTTTTAGGTAATTATTTTAGTGTGTTAAGCATTTCTTTCTATCTGCTGCTTTAAACTGGATTTCATTCAAACTAAAAAGGATTGGAAACCAAAACTCTCATCATCTGAAGCATTCAGAATTTTCTGAGGTTTTGGACTAGGACAAGAAGTTGAATTTTTTAAAACATTCTGAAAAGCTTTGACTTAGCATTTCTGAAAAAACGCATTTCAGCTGCACCGAAACTTTTTGTTTCAGCTCCAGCTTAAACATAATGCAATGTCTCAGTAAAAAACATGTAGAGCCTAAAGAGCCTAAACAATACTAAGCCTTGTCTTCAGCAAACTGCATTGAAATAAGCATATTCTGTGAAGAGAGATGAGTTATGGCAAAATCTGATTATTTCTGTAGGAATCAACTGGGCTGTAGAAACAATATGTCTGCTACACAGTCAACAATGTAAACTGTGTCTACTACATCATAAGAAGCATAATAAGTGCACTTTGAGTAAAGTATAACTGGTTTACTTGTGTGTAAATGTGTGTATATAAATTTCAAATTTATGTTAAAGGTGATCTGATATGTTCAGAAGAATGAGAAATGGTGCAGAAAAGAGCTGAGCAAGAACAAGGAAAATTATCCATCTCTTTCTTGCCAAATACAAGACTGGGCAGAATTATAAGGAAAGGGAAGGCAAGGGCCTGGGGTGAGATTCTGACCTTGCTGGTGTCAGCATAACTATTGTTCCGACCTTGTTTAGGATGAAGATACAGCTGTGGAATAAGTTTGCTGTTAGCAAGGTCTGGTTTAGTACTTTTTTTATTTACTTTGGTCCTTAACAGCGGCCAAGTACTGTGCTTCACTTATCATCCTAACAGATTCCTTGTTACTAGTAGCACTTACATACTCTGCTCCTGCTTTGATACAGCAGTACAGGGAACTTGGAGGCCTCTTTGTGTTGCCAAAAAAGAAGAGAGTTTGTCCAGGAGGGAAACGGGGAATGCAATATGTAATTACTCCACCAGGCAGCCCAGTGGGTGACCTTTATTAGTCATCAAGATTCAACAGAAGTTGGCCAGCTTGGCGCCTGTGGCCATGGAACTACATTGTGAATATAACATATGTCCAAAATAGGAAAATAGAATTAATTGTGGGGGTTGGGGGGTGATGTAGTCAAAGTATCTTAAGAAATAAGTGAAAGGGGAAGCAAAGAGACTGTATTTCCAGTGATCCAATTATCCCCTTGTCTGGATCTGGCACTTAAAATCTCTACCTATTTCATGTGACTACATGTTCTGTACAGCACTGATTTTACTCTGCCCTGCTACCTGATAATTGTTAACACAATTGAGATATGCAGTGAGGCAAGAAAAGACACAGAACAAATGTTTCTGTTGTTTCATACTGTAGTGATCATGGCACAAGTAAAAATGAACTGCTTGTTTCAGTCTGTTGACTTGTCTGAAGAGCAGCTGTCAAAGTTGTTCTGGAAGACAAAGGCCTATCCTCATCCAGAATAACTGCAAAACATCTTTCCCGGAGGGAGGTTATAACTGTTCTCTCACAGCACACACAGTCCTACTGCATAAGTCAAAAGAAGAAGTAGTGCACAAAGGAAGCACTGAATTGAAAGCTGTTTGTCAACAGCTTGTTGCTGTTTGCTTCTTACCTTGTAATTTTTTTTAAGTAAATGACAAAGACCTGCCTTATTGAGTGAAACTGGAAGTATGGAAGACAGAAACGTGAAGTTACATCTCAAATCAAAAAAATCAATTTGAATCGAGGTTGACTGCTGGTAACAGTTTCTTTAAATATTCTTTTTCACAATCAAGTGATTTCTTAGATTTTTTTCCAAGAGGGTATTCATGCTAGTGCTTGATGCATACTCAGTTTTCAATAGCTGCATTGTCCCTAGCATTAAGTATTTTGGAGGTACTTAGAACAGTTTCATTTATGGCTTCTGCCAGCTCTGTAGAGCATTTCTGATCTTCAATAATTCAGTGATAAATTGCATTATTTTTGTTATATGGTTTCTATGCTATTAAATTATTATTAAGATTAGTTACCTATTTGAGTTGTGGGAGCTCACTTTTTATATTCGCTGCTGTATTTGTGTTCTTTTAGAACAGGGAAGTTTTCCAGTTGTGAAATACATATCTAACTGGAGATTAAGAAAAAGGAACATAACTGAGTAGGAAACGGAATGAAACTGTCTATTTACTGCCATTCAAGGAGGAAAAGGTAGGCTTAGTGAGGAAAGACAGGACAAGGTTAATAACTGTACTAAAGAAAGTAGTTCTGCTTTCTCAAGAACAAGAAGGAACTGGATGAAAGTTGGCATGTATGGAAGGAAAACTATTGCAAATCTCTTTCCTCTTTTTCCATCACCTGATGAAACTTGCTTATGTCTTCTGCTGACCTGTATGCATGCATGCACACATAAAGATTTATTGGCTGATTTATAGGTAGATAAGTGTATGTGCACAGTAGCAAGTCTGAAATATATTGCTAATCTACTTAAGGTATTTTAAAATGAACACAGCACCAAGTAATTTCTTTTTTAACTTTTCCACCTCGAAACCAGTCTTCCCTGAACCACAACAAACACAAAAAAAAAGCAAAACCACAAATTCCCTTAGACAGCACCAAAAAAAAGAAGCTAAAATTTCTGTGAATAAAGTCCATGTTTCTTACCACCCCTGTTTTACAGTCATAAAGCTGGAAAAATAAATTCCTATAATTCATAAGAAATTATCATTAAAAGCGTAAGATATTTCTCATTACTATCTTCAAATAGTTACTATTCTTCTCCAAGTGCGTATCTAAAGTAATTTTAATTAATGTGGTACTTTTTCGGGAAATACACTGGATTTACTTGAAGTAACCATCATGCGGATAGTTGCTAATCTGGGCTCTTGGCTACTCATTTATGTAGATATCCCATTTCCAGGCATAATATACATAATACAGCAAATCGATGTGATAATTTCTCTACCAATTGCTAAACTATTTTCCATCTATTTGCCACCAAACACTGCACGCGCTCCTCTGCTTCCCTCTTCTGCTGAATTTATAGAATAGGGTATAAGAATTAATCTGTGTATACATTTAACAGTGCTTGGGTGGCATATTCTCATAATAGGGTCATAGAGCCGGTCAAAAGTGAGTAAAAAAGCCCATCCAGAAAGACATCTCCTTATATCTTTTCCATTCCAGAACAGGTGGACAAAGTTATTTCCTAAGGGAAATCTGATGTAACCTGGAGAACCTGGAGTCTCAAACATTTACACATGTTCCTCCAACAGCTGCTGGCTATTGCCCAGACAGGAAAGCAGTAATTAGTACCTCCATGTTAAGGTTCTCAAACACAATCAGAAATACTCAATCTGAACAAGTTTTACCCCAGTATTTCTTTGGAGCTACCACCACCTTTCCAAGAAGCAGGAACGTTTCTCAACACAGAGTTTATGCTGTATCTTCAACAAAAGCCAGAAAGTCTTCAGTGGCTCTTCAGATATCCAGTGCTTTACTGTTAAGGATTTATGAGACAAAAATAGCAGAAGAAATAGTCCTATAGCGATGAAATGACATAAGTAAATCCAGATCAGAACATATACATATTTTTACTAGAGTACAGTACTGGCATCTAAATAAAAGAACTATGGATGCAGCTACCAGTGAATCAGTTCTCCAGCCCCTAAACTGTCCCTAAAGTTGGGAGATTTTTTGGTTGTTTTTTCCTGTTTGGATTACTTCATACAGAAAACCAGAATTGCATATAGTTTGTAAATAGTTCTCGTGGAAACTACTCAACAGGTATAGAGCTTAATCCCTGAGGGAATGGCCTGGAGTTGTGCCAGAGGAGGTTTAGATTGAATATTAGAAAGAGTTTCTTCAGCCAGAGAGTGGTTGGGCACTGAACAGGCTGCCCAGGGAAGTGGTCACAGCACCAAGCCTGACAGAGTCGAAGAAGTCTTTGGACAACACCCTCAGGTGAACTGTGTGATTGTTGGGGAAGTCCTGTGCAGGGCCAGAGTTTGACTCGATGATCCTTGTGGGTCCCTTCCAACTTAGAATATTCCATCACTCTGTGATTCATAGATTTCATATTCGAAGACTGCATAGTTTTGCAGTCTTTCAAAATCCTCCTTCAGAATTCTGTAGTGTACACTGCTCTTGTTGCACAGCAGTGATTCTCCGAGAATCTTACAGTATGATCACCATTTTCTGTTTTATTCTATTGTCTTCTCTATGAACAAATAAGTCAGTGCAAGTATTTTGCACATGAATATAACCCTATTCTCTCACACTTGTATCTTACGTAGAATTTCATCTTCATTGCAAAATGAGTCTTGAATAAGTTTTCCATGTAAGAATACTAGCAAAACTGGGTAAATTTGAATCCAATTTAAATCCACAAAGCTCCAAATATAAAATGGTGCATGAGTCTGCAGTAGGTGAATTGAATACATATAAAATATATTCTGAAGAACATGAGAAGCAACAATAGTGCTGAATGCACTCATGAGGATATATTTAAAGAAATGCTTCTGGCCACAATAGGTAATTCATCTCCAGGTAATAGACTTCAGTGAAATTTCTAGGCCTGTCACTGTGTCATGAGTACAGTCAAAAGAAACTAAGACATCTCAAAAAAGACAGCTTTGTCTCCTGAACCACAGTGTTCCTTATGTCTATAATAAGGGTGAAGTGTTACATACTAAAAACTGTTATATCAGCTCAGGTTAGGGCATGACATACTCAAAATTCCTGTCCTCTGATGAGTATCATGAATACAGCAATGTATGAGTAAGAAGGGGATTCAGCCCTTATAGCCTTGGCAGGGCACAGTGCACCGATCCTGGATGGTGTGCCTTCACATTTACTGCCATCCACTGGTTCATTTTGGTGCACTACCAGTACCACTAGTGTTTATAATATACCTTCAGAAAAAAGAAAAGTCCCTCCTTTTTTTGTGTGTCCTACCTACTGATACAAAGAAATCAGTTAATCCCTCTTTGATTCTGCACTTTAAGAAGATACATATTCACCATCTTGTGCCTACTAGTCTTAAGGTAAATGTAGTGTTACAATTTAAATAAAACAAAAAATTCTCTGTTCACATGCAGCAAAATATCTTCCCCTGATGTGCTTTGTAAAGATAACTATTAATTCCATCAATACAAATGAGATGTGAGGTTATAATAAAATTATGGTTTGTACAGTATCCTCCACGGATACATCACAGAAAAAGTGATAATTTCTCATTTGCCTTCATGCTTTTCATTAGGGTCCTGATGTTAGCTGCATTTTGTTTAATGCAGCAGTGCATTGTCATCATTAATCTCATTTCTGTGATCTCTGTTTGGCAAGGAAGTGCACACTGGTGTGAAGTGTTACCTGTTTTATGGATAAATGCAAGCAGACAACAACTGTCAATGTTGTCTCCAAAGGAACATGAGCTGGCAGACAAGGTGGACCCCAGCACAGGCAGTGCCCTCACCAATGGGACAGACCTGGGTGCTTGTAACAGGGTCCCAGAGAAGGCAAGTAAGGAACCAGATCCAGAATCCATCAGAGGAATGCAGTCAGTGGAGATGGGGCTGAAGATATGACTGGAGGCAAGCTATAACATCAGGATGAGGGAAACAAGGTGCCTACAGCATAGGTCCAAGCTTCCTCCAGAAGACATAGCTAGTGACTGAAGGCCCATGCCTGAGCTGAAAAGGGGCTCACACAAGTGGGGTGAGGGACTGGAGGGGGGGGGGGAATGAAGTTCCCAGGTAAGGCTGCTTAGGTCCTTGAATCCCTTTTTGCGCAGCCCCCTTCCCAGCAAGAGGTGTTGTCACGCCTCTCAGAGATCTAGTATTGAAAGATGACTTGCCAGGAGTTGTAAGGGATCACAGATCCTCTGGACAGGCAAAGTATAGCTGCGTGCTCCAGCTTGCTCTATTGCAAAAAATAAAATCACATAAATGCAATCCCCAAAATTCTATTCATCATAGTTAAGCTAACGCACTCATTTAGGCAAGGGACAGCTGCTTGCCGAGAATGTAATTCTATTGCAACACTGCCACCTCTTGTTCTTCTGCTTGTTTTATTTTTACCCAACTCCAGTCTGCAGGGGATCCACCAATAGCACAAAGGTATAAAGGCACCACTACTTCTCTTAAACTAAAACCTTACAAGGAACAGCAAATGACTGGATGCAGCACTGCATTTTCCATATGAGATACAAAAAGGTAGAAAGCTTGAAAACATCCACAGACAGAGTCTGTCGGTGTTGGCTCGTGCATAACTTTTTTCTCTGCTAAGTACTGAAAGAAAGGGGGGCAGGGGGAAACAAACAAAACCTACATCAAAAACCCAGAGCCCAGGCAGCAGCAAAACCCACCACAGCAGAAAATACCATGGAATTTGTCCAGGAGCTGTGAAATATACTGTGTCCATGCAATATTATCTCCGAACTCTGTGACTTCTGATGTGAACCTCAGTTGTCCTCTCGGTACTTGCCCCATCTGCTACCCCAGAGCCTGCTACCCCGAGGCATATGTTTTCCAGATGCTGGTTAATGAAGAGCACTGTGGGCATCCACCAGAGACACCAAGTCTGAGGATTATGTGGAGCTTCCTGGAGAAGACTTTGCTGCAGAAAAGCAATGTAAATTTGTCATCTTTGAGTTTTGACCAGGTAGTCTCTGGGAAGAGGTTTGACATTCTCTAAAAGGTGGATCACACTGCACTTTCAGGTACTACATGGGGAAAGCCCACAAACAGCAAGGAGAAGAGACAAACTGGACAAACTGGCTGGGCCTCTGCCTGTTGCTTGTTATACAACTAATTCTTTGATTGGTTTCACTAGTGACAGAGATGGGTTTTCTGCGTGGGTTCCTCGATTTCTAGAATTTTATTTCATCTTTACTTCTTTCAGGCAGCTTTAGAGAGCAGTTAAAAATAACATCCCCTTTAATTAACACTTTTTTGCTATGCCTTTTCTTGATGTCTCCTTATGTTTCAGTCTCGGTGTGTAGAGTAGTTGAGAAGGGGTGTAATGTTTTAGCCAAACCTATGAGCCCAGGAGTTGCCAGAAGCCTGGTGAGGTAGATCCACAGCAGTGGTCACCTGGGCTGTGGGGCCAGTAGAAAGTGCTGGTCAACCCACCGCACAGAAAGAAATGACCTGCCAGCTGGTCTGTCAGCAGCAGGTGTGACATCTCTTTCCAGCTAGAAGATCCAGTCAAAAATAAAATTTTCGTCTTGAAATGGAGTTGCCAGCAGGCAAGCAGATGTACCATGGCTGGATCCTAATGGGTTGAGACTTGAGGCAGCTGGAGTTTTTTTACTTCATACTCAATAAACACATTATTTCTGAACCACAGGATTAGTCCAGACTTTCTTGCAACCCTCACTGGTGTCTAAACCCAAGATGAATGTTCAAAAGCTGTGCTGCTTGTTTTGGGTACTTAGTTGTGTGTAGGGCTCACCTTTTCACTCCTAATTTTAGGAGTGAAAAATATGCAAATGGCAACTCTATCCTGACTGTTAAAGCACAAGTTTCCCTTTCACACTATTTTTTCTTAATCTGTACAATAGAAATAACTGTAGTGCAATATGTGTCATCTGTTTAATCCATGTGCTTAGAGTCCTTAGGTGAATGCACACAACACTGCAGAGAGTATTGTCACAATGGCAGTATCATGCAAGTAAACCAAAAATGCCAGTTCCCTTAAGTTAGGTTTTAGATTTATAATTTTGATCATTATGTAAACCACATTTATAATTTTGAGCACTATGATTAGGCAAAACAAGAACTACAAAATTAACATATAAGCTGAGTAATTCTTGATATATTTTAGATATATTTCATGTTTCAGTCCAATTTTGTGTAAACAGACTGCGATGGTTTTAGTCTAGGCCTTCCTGGTGACCAGTTTGTAACCAAGGAAGTGGCCAAGTACCCAGTATTCCATACGAT
>JAYRBT010000093.1:26377279-26398474 GCA_036023395.1 Myiotriccus ornatus
TCTACAGATTCTCAATAATGATTCCTCATCACTAGTTTGAGAAGCCTGCTAGAACAAAACTACCATATATAACTACTATTAAAAAAATTCAACTGACAGTTGTTACTTGAAAAAATAAAGAACTAAAGCAAACAACATAGACCAAGGTGAGCAAACACTCCGCCATATCCAGATACCCTTTAGCATCATCAGTCCCCCAAGTACAATCTATAAAGCACCATTAACTGTAATACTATCACAACATCCCTTCAGAGATGTCCTTTCATTCACAAGACAGGTATTTTAGCTCACAGATTTTTTGAGACAACACAGGTTTTCACTCATTATTCTAAGCCAGGAGATCCCGTAGCAAAGCACAAAAATTAACGCTCTGGTAAACCAATGAACTGAGTACCAGAATCTGGGTTTGAAATTTTCCAATAATTAGGAAAACAATTATATGATCTAAAGCAGTACTATACAGTTTAGAGGTTAGGAATACCAACAGAGCATTTGATGCAATCAGCATGGACTTGTCCTGTAAAACCTGTAAGTTGCAGGGTACTATTTCAACTGTGCTGTATTCGTACAAGTTCAAATGCTGCTCTTCTATTGACCTCATTTCTTCACATCAGAGAAATCTACAGAGCAATTCTTCTAAAATGCGATCAATTGTTTTTATAGCTTATGAACCTGTTTCACATTTACATGAAAAATGTGGAGCCAGATCCCTTTATTTATTTAAAAAAGTTCCTAATTTCAAGAGCAAGTTGTCCACCAGAAGTTCTGTTTTTCAATGGCAAAGAAGCTAATTATCTATTTACCTTTTTTGCTGACTCTGAGAAAAGAACTCCATTGTTTCCAATAATTCCAACTGGATAACCAAAAATTCTTGCAAATCCTAAGGCAGAAAGATTAATTTGTAAATTTCCACATATATACAATTTTTTTTTTCCCATGGCATGTAAAGGCAACACCTTCTCCTGGTAACAGAAACTGCTATTTTTCTGAAGACAAGTATCATTAAAAATATCAGTGGGTGAGCCAAACAGAGTGAATCTAACCATAAAACCAGTGAGAACATATACAGTACAATTATAATATATTTCTAAATACCTGTTATTAATGTATCCCCATACAAGGCTTTGAATTCATCAAATCTACTTCCATCTACAATTCTAGCAATGACCTTAAGAAAAAATAGAAAAATTAAGTTAAATTCCTAATCCTCCATAGATTTTAATTTGTTTAGAAAGACCAACATATAAAAGACAACCTTTCCATTTCTAGAACATCAAGCAACCCACCATATAAACAGTCTGGATGGCAGGCAATGCCCATTTACTCTTTAAAGTGTGATTTATCTACATGTTTGTAAAAATGGGATTTCAAGATTAAAAATATCCTAATCAAATAGTTAAATTACACAGGAACATAGTTTTCCTGATTAGTGGAATTTCAAAGAAAAACTGTTACCTCTAGTTATATTAGACATTGATCGACAGACTCTCATTTAAAAAAAAAACCCCAAACATATAAAGACATGAGTCAATTTCTTAGAGGTACGATTATTTTCAACTTTGCTTGAATTTGTGACATACAAAAATAATGAAGATCTGATCTGAGGTTTCTCTGAGATGCAAAGGGGGCATTTTTCATAAATACAGATCCACTGGTAGCAAGACATTTGCCAGAAGACATTTATTTCCACTTTAAAAGAACACAAGTCCAAATTATTCAAATACTTTTCAGAGTGTAATGTGAGGCTCAATACAAGTGTTCATCTCTTTTTCCCTTAATGCAAAGCATAAGCATGCCCGAGTAATTTAAATATTTTAAGACAGGTATGTATTAAAGACTCTTGATAAAATACATACTTGGCTGGTAGTGAAAAAATATGGGATCTGCACCAAAATATGAGATAGAATGTGGGCTCAGATGAAGCTACCAAGACAGATAATGACACTAGAACTGCAGTAGGGTACAAGCACTAGAACTCCAGTGTGGTACAAGAGACTCCACATGTGGCTGGGAGAACTCTCAATTGCCTGGTGTGCTTTTACTCCGTAAGTCTTTAAATATTTGATCTTTCACAGGATTAACAGAAAAAGAAAGCCATTGTATCACTCAGCAAGCCTACAGAATGCTCTGCCAATGCAAAGTTACTATTTCTGTCAGCTTTTTCAGAATGTTATCAATCTCACATCCTAGCGCATTCTTCTTAAAAATACAACAAAAAAGTATTATATTTTCAACAGGTCACTGCCGTTGCAATGGATCTGGTAGATAAAACTATAAAAAAATAAGCACCCAAATCAGATGTTATCAACTATGATGATATAAAGAGGGATTTCTTGCAAGAAAACTGGGTCCATTCATGGGCATGTGGATCTTGCATTAATACTCATACCTCTTTGACATCAAAATTCCTTTTTAGCTGGTCTCCAACTATTCCATATATTTCATCAGCTGGAAATAAAGGCTCTTCTGATGGTTCTATAGTCACCTATAGTGATTTAATAGAACAATGTACTCAACAAAGGAACTATCAGTCCACATCATGACTTTGAAGTTTGAACAACAATTAATTTGCCAATTTCTTTGAGCACAGACTTCATCAACCACATCGAAATGACTGTATTGGCTTGTCCTCATTTTGCATAAAGATCAAGTTTCTTAAACTGAAGGCTGACAACATCTTTCTCACTTGCTGTTACCCTTTTTCTACTCCTGCCTGTACCTTCACATATATTCTGCTTCTTCCATGTTATAAAAAAGTTAAGCAAGTGCTTCCATTTTCTTACTTTCCCCTGTGTCCCATAAGGCAAGAATTATTCTGAAAAACTGATGAAGATTTTTGTCACACAACTGAATAAAACATCTTGCCTGTCTTCAGCTGTCTATTCACTCTCTCACATCTCCACTAAAATAAAACAGGGTCATTCCCCACCATATGCTATCCATCCCGGTTTCTACAACGAATTTCTAAACCAATACCACAGAATGACACAATTTACATCTGTCCCCTCAGTCTGCTCATTAATAATGACAGAAAATGTCTGTTCAAAAGGATGCTTTAGCAGGTATCTAATTTTAAGTCCATGAAAATGATCATGTGGGTTTAAAGTTCAATTGAGCATCTTGCAAGACTAGAGTAACTTAAAAGTACAATTCTGTGACTCTGAAGCATTCTTCTAGTTGCTTCACTCTTCCATTTAAGCCCAGTGATTTTATTGGGAATAATACACCTGGAATGCAATTGCAGAACTCACACAGTAGAGAAATCTTTAAAGAAAAGAAATACAACCCTCATTTTCAAAATGCCTGAAGTCATAGACAAAAAATGTGTCATATAAATCAGGCTAAGAAAAGCATAACCAATTTCAACAATGCAGTGTTTTCAGATTCTATACACTCACGTCTATTTTCTTCTGGAGATTCAAACTTCTTACAACTTTCCTAGCTAGGTGAAGTGCATGATTGTCATCCAAAGCATAATGATCTGTTACACCAGATTTTCTGTATGGAAATAACAGCAATATGAATACTTAGGAAGAAACCATAAATCTGGCAATGAGAACTTGAAGTTTTAAATATCCAAGACCTTTAAAAACTTATTTTTATATTTAAAACATAGATGCTACCATACAGCTCTCTGTGCTTTGTTACGAAATCACTTTAAAAATAAAACCCAGGCCCGACCTTTTCTTTGAAATAGTACATTCAAGTTATCAAACATGACACAAAATAGCAACTCCGGGAAGTAAAAAATATAAATGACAATACAAATTATTATAAGCATTGTTCAAATGAAACAAAAATTCATTTGAAATTATAAAGAAAAACAAGTTCACAAAAATGGCCTGAACTGCCCTTCAAAAGAATTCTTTATTCACTTCAGTAAATGGAAGTAAAAAACAAGCAGTTATTGTACAGCAATACTTAACTTAGTGTGCAGTAATATCTATTTTTGTTTACTATTCATTTTAGAACTTCAAAGTGTATGGAATGTTTTGTTTTGCTGACAAGCATTCTCTAACACAAAAAAGAAAAGCTATTTTGATCTTGCCTGTAGTAAGTTCTGACAGTAAGATGCAAAATGTATTATTAATCTCAATATCTATTACTCTATTAACAACTAGTATTAAATAGTAAAGTCCTCCATATTATGCATGATGCTGCAGTATACTATACGTGTATTTTAAAATAGTAAACTAAGGAAACAGCATCTTAACTAGAGAATAACAAGGTAGCTATGCTAGTCTAACAGTAAAATGATCTGTCTGCACCAGATATGCACACCAAAAATCTTAATTTTCAAAATGTAAATACAGCTAAAAAATATCTAAAAATAATAATAATAATTAAAAAAAAAAAAAAAAGCTGACGTCTCAAATATGGAAGAAATTAACCAGGAAAATATTTCTTTAAACCTGCAGTGAAGATCTGCCCCTCCAAGATCCTCTGCTGATACCTCTTCACCTGTTGCTGCTTTAACCTACCACAAGAAAAGGAAAATGAGCTTCAGAGCAGACACTTGTCTTGCATTAATATTTACATTGGCTTAGTTACAGCAGTAAAAGAGATCTTTGCAAAATGCTTCTTTATTAATGGTATTTGCCCCAGTTATCTCCCACAAAGTATTCAAAATGGGACAACACAGAATCTTGCCAAAATTACTTACTTTCCTTGACTTTGTATCCTTATTTTAGCATTAACATGGAGTTTGGATTGACAAAGATTCTCTACTTACTGTTGATTTACTGCTGTGTTCACTATTAGTGTGAATATACCTACGCATCCTTTAAATTCATAAACGTGCATTTTCACAAAAATTTTCTTAACAAGAAAATTCAAATGTGGTATTTTCCTGCACTGTTTCAAGCAAACAATACCTCAATTGAAACTTAGCATTCTTCACTTTTGCTTTCTTTACACAAATTCTTCTGTGAATATTAACTTAAATATTAACCACAGAACAACCATTAGCAGTTTTTATTTTCTTAACCTTCCAGTAAACACACAATAATTTAGTAACAATAATTTTCTTTAAAAGAGCATATCAGTGGCATATAACTGTTCAGATCGAGTATGATGTCTCCATAAAAGTACTTGAAATGACAATCCAAATCCTAAATCTGTGAAATCTAAACCTGAAAGGGTAATTCGAGAGTGAATGATTTCCTTCTTAAAACAAAGCAATATCATTTACTGCACAGTTTAAAAAAAAAACAAACAAACAAAAGATTTCTTGATGCATTTCAACTCTACAGTAACTGCTTTGAAAAGGATTCCTTGGAAGTTGGTGAAACCATTATTCATCACACGTGGACAGTACAGAGGTAGAGCACGAGACAAGGAAAGGGAAGACTATCACCCCTTCTGAAACAGACTTCAGTTTTCAAGTTTCATGTGTAAAAATGATGCACACTAAACATGTAAATATATACATATACAGATACATATATAGGTAAATACGTATTCTCACACACACACTTCCAAACTGTCAAATTTACGGAATTATATAGAGATATCTCTTCAGCAGTAGAATTTCTGCTTTGAAATTTGAATTACCCATGCAATATGAAGGTGTGGCATTTTGATACTAATTAATGGAAAATTTCTGTCAGAGACATAATTAACTTAAGTCTTCATTAAACAAGGAACAGAAGAACATACTTTAAAGAGAAATTAGGAAGATTTCTTCACTGAAAGGGCTATGCAGCACTGGGACAAGCCGCCCAGAGAACTGGTTAAGCTGTCATCCTGGAAGTATTTAAATGCATACAGGTGTGGCACTTCAGGGACATGGTTTAGTGGTGGACTTGAAAGTGTCAGGTTAAGGGCAGACTCAATGATCTTCAGGGTGTATTCTTACGTAAGTGATTCTATGATTCCATTATATGATTTTATTCTGTGATTCCATGAAAAAATTACATACCTCTCTCTTTATGCAAACGGTTACATTATGTTGTTAACTACTCCAGAACTTGGCACAAATATGAATACAGCACTGATTTCTTTCAGCACAGAAATCCAGAGACTAATTTTAATACATTTCACAAAAGTATTTTTTCCTCTCTTCCACAGAGGTGAAGATTTCCTTCTTCAAATCACAGAAGTGGAGCTGTGGACTCTGTCAGCCACACTGAGAGACTATCAAATTACCTTCCCTGCTCAAAGCAGGGTCAAAGAAGGTTACTGATGACCACGTTATGACCACAAATTTTGAGTGTCTCAAGGACGGAGACTCCACAACCTCTCTGGACAACTTGGTTTGGCACGACCACCCTTGCAACAAAAAAGTTTATTGCAACTAAACAGAATTTCCTACATTTCAGTCTGTGCCCTGTAGCCTTGATCTATCACTGGGCACCAGTGAGAAGTTTGGCTCTATTATCTTAACTTCTCACTGGAAGGTATTCATAAACATGGATAGATTCACCCTGAGACATCTTTTGACCAGGCTGAAAAGTTCCAGCTCTCTCAGACTCTCATAATTTCAGAGATGCTCCAGTCCCTTCATGATCTTCATGGACCCTCACCAACTCACTGAAGCATTTCCATGTCTTTGTTGGTCTGGTGAGCCCAGAGCTGGAGCTAACAGTCCAAATGCATCTCAGGAGGGCTGATTAGATGGGAATGATTATTTGCTCCAATATCTTCCCAGGTTCAGCAGTGCAACAGAGCATTCTACAAACTGTAGTTTAAATAATGACTAAAGTTATTTAAAATGAATGGTTGAAGTTGTCTTAAAGTTTATTAAATTCTAACAGACTGCAAGTTAAGAGCCTTGGCAAGTGGGTATTTTCAAAGAAACCATGTTCAAGTTATTTCAGTTAGAAATTACCAGGAGTAATGAGTGCAAATTTCAGATATAATGTGCATTTCCCACAAGAGATGAGGCTGACATGTAGAAAAGTCTCCAGTACATAAATACACATGAATTTCACAAACTTATTTGTCAAATAAGTTTTTTTACCAGACTTTTCTTCATCTCTGAGCACAGAAAGTAGCAAATTTTCCCTTAGGAAGGAAGAATCAGAAGATTCTGGAAAGAGATGATGAAGGCTGACCTACCAAGCAATACTGCCAAAGATGAGGATATAGATACCTTCAGCCTGGGGAAGAGCAGAAGAACAGCCCTAAATATTACTATTATTGTGACACTTCTCCTCTTCAAATTCTATCTGTTTATGGAGTCATTACCTACCCTGCTAAGAAGAAGGGCAAGCAAACTTCCATTTTAGATGTGGACTAATTGTACCTGCAATTCACGTTTTGTTATCATACACATCTCAAGACTAACTATAACTAACATCAGGGATTTTCTTTTACTTCCTTAGAATGTTTTGTTTTACGTTGGTAAGCGATAAAATCCATCCAATTTTTTTTATGTACGAAAGACATTTTGGGGAACAGAGCTCACAGAGTAATGGATACAATATCTGCTACAGCATGGAATGGCAGTTTCTGTGGGAGTCTGAAGTAATTTTGACGCTTAGAAAAGGCAAGTAAAATATTTTCAGGGAGAATATGAAAAGCTCTACAAAACAGAAAAGCTGACAGGTAGTGATATTAAAGTTTGATCTATACGCATGAAGATAAGGATCATTACATCTGCAGGTTGCTAAGGAACAAATTAAATTGGAGGGTAGTTGTGAAATCTTCCTCTGAAAATGGTGAAAAGTTTTCGACATGTCTAACTTCACAACATCCTTGCAGTCACTGACTTGCCTAGTCAAGTCTTCCCTTGGAGGTCTGACTCAGGTCACTCAGCTGCCTATACTGGCAAAAGTCTCATGTGCTGCATCTCAATAATGCACATGTATGACCTAAATTTCCTTGTGAAGTTAAATGATTGCCAACCAGGCCAGCTTCCTGGGTAGTATGGGTACTAGCTGCCTCGTGTACCTGCATAACGCTGGAGCTTGAAAGAAACTGGCTCTGAGTAAGTTCTCCAGGACACATTATTTAGTGCACGCACGGGGTCTCCCAGGAGCTGAAGAACATTTTCAGCTCTAACACAGCTCCAAGCAGGAGTGTAGTCCCCAGTAGCCTTGCCAATGGACATGCTACGTCAGAAGAGCTGTCCTTTCTCAGGTCCTTTAGATTTCCTAGCTGGGCTTTGCAACAAATTACTCTGTACCTGAGCAAGCCCCAGAGGCAATGCTGGCCCTTTAGATGCCACTGGCTCTAAGCTGATGAGCTATCCTGAACCTAAAAAAGCTACTAACAGTCTGCCGTAAAAAGTTCATTTCTTTCATCACACTAATTTTCTTATCTCAGTAAAAAGATTTATGAATCACACAGTGTTACTCAGTCAATCTATACTATTCTCAACTAATATCTTCATTAATGTTTATACCACTTTTCACCAAGAAACTCCAAATACCTAAAGTGATAAATTTATTAAAAATTACTTAATTTTCAGGAGGATTTGTTTTTGTTTACATACAAACAACAAGCTGAAAAAGACTAATACAAGATAAAAAGGAACAGAAACCTACATAAAACATTTGAAACCATTACTGCCAAAGGAATTCCAACAGCTAAAATTCTAATGAGCTGTAAATAAATTAGCATTATATTACATAATTGCTATTAATCACTTCATCTGCTTTCGCTGACTATTTTTTTCTTCTTGTCAACTTAGAAAGCCTCCACTGAAACAATAAATTACTTCAAACTAAGTGCTTTGTTTTATCAGAGTAGACAACAAAGTATCCTTGTAATTAAAGGTGTGTTTCCCATGTCCCTGTTTTCCATATGCCAGTTACATTCTGAATTTATTTAGGACATTCTGGAACAGTAAATTGTATTTCCCAGCCACAGGAAAGAATCTCTGCAGTTATGGTAAGACTTTTGGAGTTTTTTTTAACTGCACAAGAATTTAAAAGCTGTCTATACACTGAACTTTGGAAGGGAAAAAAAATGGTACAAAATGCCAAATCCACTTTTATCATCAAGATGACACAGTGGGGAAAAAAATTCACTCTGAAGTAAAGGAAAAGAATGGAATGTAAAAATGTGCTGTGGAAATAAGAGCAGTGCTATACAAATAAACACTAAATGATGTTACAGGATAAGTTCTTCATGCTTTGAATGAAACGAACACAATCACACCTTAGGAAATAGTCAACAAATTACTCTGTCATTTACTGTCCTCCCATAGTTTAATGGGACATGCTGTAACTTCCCAGCATCTTAAATGGTGAAGGAAGTGACTTCACTTCCCTACAGGAACCAGTGCAGGCAGCAGTATCTTCATTAACAATACAAAGTGATTTCTCCATTTAAGCCTGCTCAAGTTGGAAGGACTCTGGAGACACTGGATTTGCACTTGGCTTTGTCACAGAAGGCTTACCTAAGTTCCCAAAAGTCTTGTAACCAAAACAGAGCCGTCGTGCTGCCTCAGACCAGTTTATACAACAGGACAAATACCTGACTATTCCCAAAAGGCAAGTTTTTCCAGTCACGATTCATTGAGACTGGAACAGTTGTGATGGGTCATGCTCTAGTTGGTAGTTCTAGCACTAACATTTATGACTGTAAATTCATTTCTTCTCATAAAGCTTGTGTTAAATAATCTCTGTCAGCAAAGATTATTACTTGTACTGGTATAAAACTGAGCCTACACCTGAACACACAGCTGTTTCTGAAATAATAAACCCCATTCAAGCACTCCTTTTTGTTGGAACCAAGCTACTGTAATTTTAAAGCTCTCTTATACTGCAGTATTTTGCAGTCACAAATTCCACTCTGAGTTCCACAATAAAGCAAGTTTTAATTCACAAAAGTTCTTGAGGTCAGTTTCCTTAGAAACAATTTCCTTACTAAGAAAGTAAGAAAGCTATGACAAACTCCATCATAAGTGCATCTCCTTTGTCTGGAAAATGATATAAAATATAACTGATCAGTTGTGCTTCTGAACTTCTCTGATTTTGACGGCTGTATTATTTTTTTAATTTCACATCATACCTAGAGACTACAAAATTGAATACAGAAACCATTTTAGCATTTAAAACATGCATAGCAATCTAAAAGCACTAAAAACACACCTTAACACAGTCTGACTTACATATATACATCTAAAAGGCAGAAGAGATTTATTTTAGGATATAAACATTCAGATATACTTTAAAATGCAAACTAATCTACAGAATATCTGCAAATATCTCACCAAGAAACGTGACAGTTGTTTAAGCTCTACAATTATCACAGCACGATTTGGGGGGGGATGAGGAGGAGAGGGCTATGTCACTAGAAATGTATGTATTCTTACCAGTGGTGGCCCTCCCAGGAATATTGTTCCCTGTTTGCCAACAATAATACTTTCATCAGCCATTGCAGGTACGTATGCTCCTCCTGCAGTACAGGATCCCATGACTACTGCTATCTATGGGGGGAAAAAACCACTCAAGTTAATGAATTGTTCAACTCTTAAAAACAGCAAATGTTTTGTACAGATTTTTCTCTGCAGGATTATTTTTGCCTGACAGAGCAAGTTATTTTATGTTCTAGCTTTTCTTTAAAAAACAGGGAATGTCTCTAGTGTCTAGCAGTCTTTCAAGCTCTGATCTTCAGGCCACCCTGCTGGAAAATTCATATATGATGTACCACAAGGTACGTACACGATACATTTGAAGAGACACATATTCTACCATGAAATTTGGTTTTACTGATGAACAGTAAAAGGTTGAAACCTAGAGGCTGCTCTTGGTATTTACGCTTAAGCCAGAGCTTCAGTTGTTGCTTATTGGCATAGTTTCACCAATGTTAATATCCTTTGAAGGAAACTCCTCACATCTACTAGTTTATAACTTTAGTTCCTCAGTGGATCAACTAATTGACTCTGCCTCTTCAAGGCATGAGTATTTCGTTATAGGCTTCAACATGTATAATCTGTGCTTCATCCATTTGCTTAATTTTGACATGAGCATCTCCCTAATGAACATCTTTACCAGTAATATCTTTGTGATACTATAATAAAACTGACTTGATCCCAGATGTGATGAATACTATAACATCACATGATCGTGAAGTTTCTTACTTAATCTCTCCTTCAGGAGAACAGCTCCAAAGACCCCTCCAAACCACTTGTAGAGTGGAAGAAAAGGAATACTCATGAAAAAGGTAGACAGTAAGATACACTTTTTTTTCACAATCACATGCATATACACAAAAAAAAATCTAAAAAACCTCCAGTAAATACTGTTATTTTATGTTGTTTCAAGATATTTCTAAGGCAACATCAAGTAGTGTTCTCTGTTAAACAATGATTTAATGTTTGCTCTTAAAAGAAAACTGTACACAGAAAAATGACACTTCCAAATCACACTACCCAAATCTAAAGCAGGAGTAAATGAGCTATGTTGACCTGCTATCATCAAATCAAAAGCTTTTTCAGCAAACAGTTTCTCAAACAGTATCTTAAACTATATTCAGAATGATTAATCTGCACTATTTCTGTTGTGCATTTAATAAATAACTCCTGGTGAATACAAAAATAACGTCAGTCTCTAGAAATGGGAGAAACTTGGGCAACAAAGGTTTGTTTGATATTTTTCCCCAGGATTTGTGGGTTTTTTCCTACTCTTAATTTTGCCAGGCTTATGCTGAAAAATGTGCCTGCATTTAAACTTTAACTCAGGTGTTATTTTTTCCAATATAAAAACTGGAATATGTATATACTGGAAAAAATAAAACCTACCTGTTAAATAGCACAACTTCAAATTCTCAAATAATGTCTTACTTCTTGACTTCATTCTCTGAATTATGGCATAGGAAATTATTGGCAGGTGCAATAAAAATCAAGTCCTAACTGCACATCCAGTATTTCATATCCACTGATCAGATCCCCATTTTATCCATGCAGCATATAAGTGTGAGAGAACTCAGGAAGAAGAAAATGAGAAGCTAATCACAGCTTTCTGATTCACAGCCATAGAGAAAACAACACAATTTAAACTGTATTAGGTGTATAACAAATTAGTCACAGGTAAAAGTGGAGAGGGAAATTAAAAGTACCATCAGCAACTGGAAAATAAAAAAAAGAAAAAAAGCAAGCACTTAAAGGGCAAAATTGAGAAGAGCTAATGAACTGATAAAACAGACCTTCAGGCAGGTCACAGCATAGAACAGCAGGTAGAAAACTAACAACATCCAGATTCCCATATCAGAAGAAATAATCAGAGTGGAAATCAGAGAGAGCATAACTTCCCAACTCCCATTTTCTAATTAAATATCCTCTCAGACAGGTAAGATGGGTCTAGCTACCACAGTCACTTACCATGGGATCACTAATAAATTTACAAACATTAATAGTGCCTTTTTGGAATGAAACAAAGGATAGATCTATCTCTCAAACAAAATGCACCCTTATTACATCCTTTAAATAAAGGAAGTACTTCAGTAAAACATGTTTCCCAGTCTTCAATAAATATTTAGAGAAAGATAAACTCTCATCATAGAGATATGTCTAACTTTCATCAGTGTTGTAACAAAGAGAAATGTGTTTTATTAAAAGGCAAATCTTTCATACACTTATGTTTTTATTATATAGGAATACAATTACTCCTAATACAACACTATGTGGTAATTGAAAGAAAAACAAATTCAACTTTTTATGGTACTTTACACATACATTAAATATGTTTCAAGATATTCCAGAAAACACTAGTATGACTTTAGGGCCAGGCATTTCTAGAAAGATCCTGCCTAACAAAAATCAGTGATTTCAGACTTGCAAACTGGGTATACATATTCATCTTTGACATAACATCTAAAAATCATTACTCTTTCAGCAGATCATAAATGAATTCTCTAGCAAAAATAATGTTTTCAAAACTTCTCCTAAAAAACTTCTCCATCACCTTCTCCTTGTCACTTTGTGACGACCTTCTTTGATACTTGCTGTTCTACAAGAACACTAGGACGAATTTTAATCCCACGTATAAATGTAAAGTACAACCTAGACCGAGCAGTAACTCTGCAGGATGACCAGCTTATAAAGTGTCTTTTTTCCTAAATATTTTTGCTCTAACTAAACACTGCTTTTCTCTCGAGACCCACCTGATCACTACAAATGCTCCATTTCTATTACTGGAAAAAACTGTTGAACGTATATTATGTCACACCTCCTAAAACAGATTTAGTGTGTTGTTAGAATCTTCAGCCTTGGACTGCTCTGAAAGCAATGGATTTCAAGATTCTTTGGCAGAGGAAAAGATAGTTGAAGATGTGAAGTCCAATTCGCTTCCAAAATGTGCCAAAAAGGTTTCAAGGTAACAAAAAAAAAAAAGGAATTTTTAAGCATTTTTCCTTAAAAATCCCACAAAGCCAATCTAAGGAGTCAGATGAAACACTGTATCCTTGACTGGTGCATACGCTTCACTCTGATGGGAAGTATTGGCTTCAACTACCTCCTTCTCACATGAAGAAGCTCCTGTCTAATGCGCCAGTGGAGTCAGTCGTGCAAGTGACTGGAATCACGTCACCCCAGGTCCCCAGGGCAGGTGGAAAAGAACACTGTGTAGTGGGGTTATGGTGGGTTTTGTGTCATAGCACTGCCAGGGGTACTGGGTGTGTGACAGCCCATCCTCAAACAACATGAGGTGAAGCAAGTGCTATGATACATAACTTAGGAGAACCTCAAAGCAGATTGCAGGCACCCAGAAATTAAACTCTAACCCAGCCCTTTGGAAGGACAACGACTGGCTTTTCCAGGCTTTCAAAATATGGATTAGAATTCCTTTTTCTTGAAAATAAATATTGCCATCTCAAGTTCCACAGTATGTGTGACCTAATTCTCACTCAGAATAGATTTTGCTGTTTTTATTGTATAGGGAACAGAGGTTGAATAATTTTTTAACGTTCTTCATTCCTCAGCTCTCATTGTAACTAGCCACAGGTTAATCTGTCAGGATTGTATACATCACTGTCAGGCCCAAAAGGGAACCTGGATTTATGATCATAACTTCTTTTTGCTCTGAGAACTTGTAGAAGTCCATAAAGAATGCAGGCTTCAAACAACACCTTTTTTTTCTGTTGTTGCCGTTGGAAAGTTTTATGTACTTTCCCCTGGTAAACAGAAAGAGTTCTGCAGGATGAAATGAACTTTGCTGTGAGTCAGTGCTGCAAGTGGGAAGCTGTCTGCTCTCCCTTGGGATCAAAGAACACTAGTTCTGAGAACTCGCATTCAGAACTGGAAGTTCTGACAAGTCCGTCACAATTTCCCTTTTCTGACTTGTATTAAGGACTGCTGCTGCAGTCTGTCTCCTTCACGTCAAAAAAAAATACAAAGAGATCTGAAAAAGATGACAAACTAGGACCACCAAAGGTAAGGAACACTTTCTGCAGGAAGAACAGCTAAGTAAGCTTGAATTTTTTTTGTCTGCAAAAAGGAGTATGAGGCAAGCATAGGAGGGGGCTACAAAACCATATGAAGAGGCCAGGAGTTGACTGATTAGACAGCAATTCTGTAGGAACTACCTGGTTGTTTGCTTTCCTGTAGTTTTCCTTTATTTGGGTGAGGTTATCTTCAAAGATCATGGATTCCTCCCTGGCAGCTTCTCACAGGTCCCGGCTGACAATCCCCTTACAGTCTTTATCCTGTTACCTGCCTTCCTCAGCTCCATTGGGACCTCACACTCTGCCCTCTACTTTCACCACAGCCATGGCTGCCCATCAGCTGTCACATCCTCAAACACTTCACACTCTTCATGAGTAACAGATCTAGAAGTGCACTTCCCCTAGCACCCCCCCTGCATCAAACAATTGATCCCAACGTATTCCTGAAGAAACCATGACATAAAATCACTTCTAAATCCAGGAACTGTGACTAACAGTCATTCTATGCATCGGAAAATTAACCTTGCTGTTAGGGTAGTTTTATCATAAAGCACATCAGTGTAAAAAATGGATATATAAATATATCCATACCCCTATTAGTTGCAAGTACGTCTCATTTACCAGCCATCATCAAAGGGGTCCTCACCTTTACAACACTGATGCAGGATAATCAACTGTTCCAAGACATTTCCTAGTGCTTCCTCAAATGGCCCTACATACCATGCTGTCAAGTCCATTTCTCTCCTACTCCAAGACAGGAGCAGGTAAGTCAGGTCATTAACACTAAGACTAAGAAAGAAGACAGCTTCTCCAAAATTATAATGACTTCTTGTGGACAGTTACTGTGTTTACAGCACTTCCAATGCCCAGGTTAGCACAACACAGTGCTGTCAAAAACAAAGCACGGGTACAAGCCTTGAAAACAGAAAACGGTAGCAACCATGAAAACTCATCAGTACATTTAATTCTTAGGTAAAAGCAAATTACCTGTGGAATTCCTTGTGAGGACATGACTGCTTGATTATAGAAAATACGGCCAAAGTGATCTCGATCTGGAAATACTTCTGCTTGACGAGGTAAATTTGCTCCTCCTGAATCAACTAGAGCAAACAAAAATATATTAACATGTCTTTGAACAGTGTTACATACTTAAGCTGTTGGTGAAGTTATTTAAAAAATACAGCAATTACTATCACTAACACTACACATATTTCCATGAATCTAGGTATGTTAGGACATTCTTTGGAGGGGAAAGGGAGGGGAGAAGAAAAATAGCAAGCACTCCCTTCCAAAATCACATCCATCACAATCATTTTCACGGAAAATAAACTGAGATGTGCTTAAAGATGCAGTCGTGCCTCCCTATACAAACTTTTAAACTCATCTTACTGCAAACCTTTAAACTAAGAACACTTTCAATGTACAATTATAACTCAATTATTCTATTGCAATTCTGTCACAAGTTCTAGAAAAAAAGCAAGACTAACCACCAGTGAGTTCAAAAGGTGCAGCATGTGTACTTTCATACCTTGATTATACTTCATACCAAAGACCTTAAACTATCTTTAGGAAGATTCATTTATTATATGTCCCTGCCTTAAGATGTGCCCTTCAGCTTACAGGTTTCCAACAGCAGCTACCTCTCCACTCCCAATTAATGAAAATACCTCCGGTCATGAGATGTATCCAGAGAAGGATACAAACAAAGTTTCTTCTTGTTTTTTAACAGCCAAGATAAAATTTAACCCTCCCCTTTCCTCCAAGACTCCTTCTGTGGCAATCCCACAAAATCTACACCCCATGTCCCTGTATCCACCCCACCAATAGTTTCAAGTTCGCACTTCTCCTAATCCTTCTCTCAGTATTATCTGCATGCTTGGCCTGCCAGCAGGCCAAGACACTACAAACACAAACACTGTACAGTACAGGACCTACATTTATTTTGACTTTTTAACCAGTACAAGCATTCAGACTGGCAAACTGATTATGGCCCCTCTGCTGCTTTGTCAGCTGCTAGGCTAAGCCAAACAGACAAGGAATACCCCACTCTCTTTTTCAAATGGAGACAGTAGAGGGGTTTTTCTCCTCTCATGCTGACGTACACAAAATCCACAGAATACACACTCTCTTACCACTGTCTGTCAAATTTGAGTGAAATTGGCTAATAGGTTCAAAAGTCATTAGATTGGGAATTGAGGCTGAAAGAAAGACACTGGCAGAAACCTCTTGAATTTGTACAAAAACAGGCTAAGAAAATACAGCTGGTAATATACTAAAGATGCTTGGTAGTCTGATCCTGATCTTTAATAAAAGTATACATACATAACACTTATAGGAAGGTCTGGGTAAATACTGATGTAATAGCCTAAATTCAAACCAAAAAATAATATACAATTAAATTTCTACTTTGTAAAATTAATCCCAAATTCTAAAGACCTGTTGATCCAAACTTTTATTGAGGTTATTTTTATTCGTTTGGCATGTTCTCTCATACAGCTACATGCTCCACCAGAATGTACTTTTTATCTGGAATTTAAATTAACTGGATGAGACTACAGGAAAGATTGTTCCTTCACTACAGAAGGAAAAGAACTAAGAAAGAAGTTATATAGTGTTAACAGTTACATCTGTATCTTATGAACCCAACCCTACAGCAGTGCAGAAGATAGAGCTGAGAACCTATAAACACCCTCCAGGTTAAGATGTGCCACCAATCTGTAGAGGTAACACAGCACTAATGAAAGCAGATTTGAATATGTGTGTCTAAAATACATTCTCGGTTAGTCAAATCTGGGGAAAAATGAGCTGCCCTTAACACAGGACATTTGCTATTTCTGCAACAGGACTTACCCAAATAAAGGCAAGGGAGATGATTTTGCATTGCAATTTCTTGAGCACGTAAATGTTTCTTAACAGTGATGGGATAATAGGTACCACCTTTGACAGTTGCATCATTAGCAACAATCAAGCATTCCACCCTAAAAATAAAAGAAGTTCATGAGAGAGTAAAATATTTCTAATGAGTAGGCATGTATGGTGTTTAAGAACTGCAGCATGCCAAGGACTCTTGAAGCCCTGATGCTCTAAGAGAGCTCTTCTCACCTGTGTTCTATCAACTGCACTCTGTAACAGCAGCCTCAGCACTATGACATCCTGTTCCATTATGCTGTACAGCACCACAATTAACTTCAAGAATAGTCTTGGAGGTGCTCTGAGTAAGCAAAACTACTTTTTAGACTAAAATACCACCCTGTTTATCGAAAATTCTTTACAAATGCACTAATCTCTTTCCTTCATTGCATACCAGAAACTCTATATGTGTTGTTTTAATATGGGATACACTAAACACAAAGAAAAACAAAACCACAAATAAATAAGCCCCAAAACAACACAGGAAAAAAAAACATAACCAAAAAAACCTCACTTTCTTTTAGCCAAGACTATACTGAGATACCAACTTTGTTGATTTTTTTGGGTATCAGAAACGAAACGCTAAAAATGCTAACAGATTAATACTGGAAACCGAATAAAATTACACCTTCTTCTCTTTCAGATCATCAGTAATGTAGATGACTGGAAGGTCTCACCCAGACACTCGTCCAATGCCTGTGATAATGCCTCCTGCAGGTACCTCCTCATTTCCGTACAACTGGTAACCAGCAAACTGGGAAAACTCCAAGAACGGAGAGCTGAATAATGACAAATAAAACAAAATTTTAAAAACTAACTGGCTGTATTTGTCACTAGATCTCACTTAAAGGGTTAAACTTTAAAAATTATGTTTGTGGGTTTTCTTTTAAAAAAGAGATATTTCAAAGAACACCTCTTTGTTGAAATGGTGTTATTTGCCAGTGCTTATGGAAATTAAAGAGTAAAGAAGTTTGTTGTAGTATTTACCTGCAAAAGAGAACCTGAAGAGTTAAGAAGAAGACAAAGTACCTACCCAGGATCAATAAGCTTGTCAATTCTCTCTCTGGGTAACAGCTTTCCTCTTGATGTGTGAAGCTTACGAGCTTTTTCTCCACCTCCTGTGATATAACAGTAAATTGTCACATTTTCTACAGACACAGATAGATAAATCACCACTTATATTAAAACTTAGAATGGAAGTGCTGACGAGTTCCCATTTTTTGAAGCACAGACCTTAATAACAAATTTAATAAATAGTAGTTTCCACTTCAAACAGATTCAAGGTATTGATAAAAATGCTTGCTTTTTAGAATGTACTCTACTTCCCCCCCCCCATTTTTAATAGTTAGTCTTGAGGTGAAGATTTTAATAAACATAGTTGTCTGAAACTTTCCCCCACTTCTTGGCAACAACCAGGAGGGCCGAAAACACACAGAGATAAAAGCACAGCAGTAGAACTTCAGAAAACACTATTCCCTAAACTGATTCAGAATAGCTATGCTGAATCCAATCTTGAATGACCCAACACAATCTAGATTAATTTCCTTAGATCATGCCAAAACTGTAAGCAGAATTTAGACACACAGCATTTAATATCAAGTTTATATTTGTTTCATTTCAACCCTTCATGCAAGGTCATCCTAAATCATATCTTTTGCTCTCCAGAGCCTTGTGTCATTCGATACTTAAGATCTGTTGACACATCTCAGCCTCTTTATAACAACAGCTTGTACAAACATTGTCTCTCTGTGTAGACAGATCACTGATTCACCTCATCACTCTAAAATTGTCTCCCTGTCCAAAATAAAAAAGGGGCTATTTTGTTATCATTTCTCCTGAGACTCCAGGATTTCTCTGTCAACTAGGTATCACCGAAACGGAGCTTTAAGCCTACCTTTCAAGACCTTTCTCCCACCCCACCTCATTCCTTGATCACTATGCACATCTTTTCCCACCCATCAGGAATGCCAGAAGTCCACAATTTATTTCCAGTTCAGCCTGTTCATTAGGTCTGTATATCCAGCCTAAGCCTGAATCTTGTCACTTCTTTCTGTACAAGTTTCTTATGATACAACCTCTCATATACACCCACAGAGCTGCTGTTCTCATCCACCTTAACATCCCACATCATAACTACCTTTTCTCTGACCTCCATCTTGCCTTTCTCCTTTACACTGAGCGATGTTGCAATAATAATTTTCATCCTGGGACTTCTGTCATCTCTGTGCACTTCTCCTCTTCACAAATGCTTACTCCCCAGGTCCTGTAGCCAGTCTATTGAACACTCCTCTTCCAACATCAAGACACTCTAACCTGCACTAGCCTCTATTCTGTAGAATAAGAATAAAGATATTGTACATAGCCTTCAACAGTATTCAAGGTAAGTAACTAATTCTTCTCATATATTTAAATGATAGGCAAAGCAATTTCAATTGATACCACTCAAAAACATGTATTAACATCCAGGTAGAGCCCACTCTGATGGAGGAACGATGAGGACTAAGTTCTTGTCCTGTCACTGTGTAACAGGCAAGAACAGGCAAACATGCAGCAGTGAAGAAGGCCATGATGAGCCACACACTGAATTGCCGCCTTCACTGAATTGCTGCATGTTTGCCTGTTCTTGCAGTTTCTGCACCCGTAAGAGACAGAGGTAGTCCATGGGCTTTCAGCATCTCCTCATGAAATCCTGGACCTTTTTTCACAGCAAGCAAGAAAAAGCACTAAGCACAAAATCTTAGCTGTGCTCCATTCCAAAGTTGTAAAAGAAACTGCATTACATAAGAAACAGTACATGAAAAGACAAACCAGTATCATGATAGTCACAAGAAGGGGAAAATTAAAGCTTCATGCTCAACCTCTGGCAGCATAGTTAAGCATTTATAAAGTATTTTCTCTTGTTGTCTCCATTTAATTGCATTTAACTATAATTCACTCAGGTAGTCTTACAAGTCAAAAAGAAGAAACAGATTTCAAGCTTTTAAACTACTACACACTGGTTTCTCTTTGCCAGCACAAGTACAGCTAGGAACTTTGAAAAGACCCACTAAAAAAAAGGAGGGACAAGGTGAATCCCCATCCTTTTTCAAATGCACGGGGAAACACAGCCACAAAGGATGAGGAAAAGGCAGAGCACCTAATGCCTTCTTTGCCTTAGTCTTTACCAGACCAAATTTCTCTGGATACCCAGTCCAGAGTTGGAAGACAGGGCAGGGAGCAAACTGAAGACCCTGTAATCCAAGGGGAACTGAGTAACAACTGTCTACACCACTCAGACGTGCACAGATTTATGGGGGCAGATGGGAGGCACCTAAGGGTACTGAGAGACCTGGCAGAAATGCTCACAGAGGCACTTTCCATCATTTCCCACCAGTCCTGGATAACCAGGGAGGTCCCAGCTGACTGGAAGTTGACCAATGTGACCACCCATCTACAAGAAGAGGCAGAAGGAGGATCTGGGGAATTATTGGCCTGTCAGTCTGACCTCAGTGCTGGGGAAGGTCAGGGAGTAATTATCTTGAACCTCATTACACAGCACATAGAGGAAAACCAGGGAATCAGGGCCAGCCAGTGTGGATTTAGCAAAGGGAGGCCCTGCCTGACCAGTTTGATCTCCTATGACAGGGTGACCCACGTACGGGATGAAGGAAAGGCTTTGGATGTTGCCTTCAGCAAAGCCCTTGACACTGTTTGCCACAGCATTCTCCTGAAGAAACTGTCTGCTCATGGCTTGAATGGGTGCACCATTTGCTGGGTAAAAACCTGGCTGGACAGCCAGGCCCAGAGAGTGGGGGTGAATGGAGTTAAATACAGCTCATGGGTGGTCACAAGTGGGGTTCTCCGGGACTCAGTTTTGGGTCCAGATCTGTTTAGTAACTTTAGCAACAATCTGGACAATGGGATCAAGTGCACCCTCAGTAAGTTCACAGACTATACCAAGTTGAAAGGGAGTGT
>JAYRBT010000093.1:26404056-26425894 GCA_036023395.1 Myiotriccus ornatus
ACATTCAACCTGCCATCGACCAGGACCCCCAGGGCACTTTCCTGGCACTGCTTTCCAGCCTCTCATTCCCAGTCTGTACATACACCCAGGACTGCCCCATCCCAGGGGCAGGATCCGGCACTTTCCCCTGTTAAATTTCATACGGTTGGTGATTGCCCAGTCCTCAATTTGTTGAGGTCTCTCTGCAGGGCCTCCCTGCCTCTACCTTACTATGCCTATGAGCATTTAAAACCTGCAACTGATATTCAAGGAAATGGAAACACAAGTAATAGAAAATAATTTATTCACATAATTTACACAGAGAATAGAACTACTTTCCTTGAAACAGAAAGCTTATATGCGATGATACAGGGTGTCAGACAACTCTAAGCAAAGCAGTCTTATGCCACATCTTTCTAAAAATACTACTCAGAGGCATTGATATTTCACCAATATTTTCTTACATCCTTCATCGTTATAGAACTTTCACATACAAAACAGAAAACAAAACTGACCTACGTCTATTCAAATTAAAATTGTTCTTTAAAAAGAAAAATCTAACAAAGTGCATGAAATTTACTGCAAGGAAAGAGAAAGCATAGCCCCAGTTGACAATTCAGATAAGGCACCATAAATCTTAGTAATGAAATAGCTGATTTTTTCCCCCACTTTGTAATCTGAATGCAAGCTAAATCATATGCAACTAAATGTAGAATGGTTATCCCCTCAGTACTCACTCAGAAGGTACTCACAGTAACTGTTTCATTAGACACTCCCCACATATGTATTTTTAGGCTCTATGAGTGCAAGTGATATAAACATGCCACATGTATCAGGAAGTAAGTAAACACTTGCATACTGAAAATAATATCTACAAGATATACAATACATAATTTTATGTATACACAAATCTATTTTATAATGTACAGTAAGACTATTTAGATAAACATTTCAAGTTAAATGGATTAGGCATAGTACAAGATAGATACCATCTGAACAGAAACTGTTGGTGCTTTTGGAGGGTTTTTTGGGGTCTGAGGTGGGTTGATTATATGCTTTTCAATTAAGTTACTTCACACTGGGATCATTAGTCCCTTTTCAAGGAATACTGCTGACAGTGGCGCTTCCTTGACAAAGGTCTGCTAATATATCAATTTGCAGTAACAGTAGCAATTATATTTTTTCTCACTGACAAAATCTGAAATAACTTCTGAAAAAGGCAAACATTCTTGAACTTCCTCGAGTCTTTCAGAATTAACTACATACTTATTGACCTGCCAGTAAACAATTACCCAGTTAAAAGCTGATGATAGATTTCAGTTTCACTTTCATAATAAATAATTTATTTTGCGAAAGTACCTGCTACTATTAAGTAACAGGAGAAAAATTTAGACTATTCAACTCTACACACTCATTTTTGTGCAAGCAGGAGTTTCCATAAAGTAAATACTGAATCTGTCAGTGACCACCTGACACTTTGACACTGCATAAACCTCATTACCTCATCATCTTGATGAGGTAAGTAAAAAACCTAAAGCTACACTGGAATTTTATAGCAAGTTACAGTACAAGTAGACATGCAACATGAGAAAACCCTTCAAATTCAACTGCTTCAAAAGCAGCAAATCCTCATAACAACAACATTGTATAGTCATGGTTTCAATCCAATCTCTTTGTGCTTCTTTTCACGAAGGAAACCAAGGAAGTCAGCAAATATAAACACCTACATGTAAAACCAAGGAAAAGAAATGGCATTGATCGCTTTTTTTTTCCAATTTAGAAGAAAATTAGCATTTGTACTAGGGAACATCAGTCTCTTCCTCCCAGTGATGAACATTGCAAAGATCACCTCGTGTTAACATGTTTTAGCAAATTGTGTTGCCTAGTTTTCAATACATTTTTAAGGAACTAATTTCACTGGGCTTTTCAGGTTGGGATCTTTTAATTTATATAATTAAAAAATCTTTTAAAAATACGTAATTTGGAGATTCTAATAAAAATACCTGCAGTGCTTAACGTATTTACGTATTTACCACACTACTTCCAGTATTTGCATTCTGATCTTCAGAGATTACACTATACCTAAAAAGTCCACTCCTCCTAACATAAAATACTTCACAAAAAGAAGTAAAGAACTTGTATAGCCCGTACCAGAAGCTTTAGCATTAAAATGCAACGGTATATTTGTTACAAGATTAAACATTATTTCATTGCACTTTCCTATGAGATAGTCATACCAGCATCTAAACAAGTGAAACTACAGGTCAGCAGTCTCTGGTATGGTCCAATGACATCATTGTAGTGGTTGAGAATGTGTCAACATTTTGAAAGTATCCAGGTTGCTTCAGGAGGAATCCATTTCATCTTTATGGTATTAATTAACAACAGCATTATTGGCTGATAGTAAGTGTGGCAAAAACCATCAGAATAAAAAAATACTCTTTTCTTTTTGCAGTATATCCTGTAATCCTATGTTTTTACGAAACCAGTTTCCTATTCTGAATCATCCACTTCCATAAAGATGTCACTGAAAAAATACTCAGAGATCCTGGTTGGTTCTTCTTCCTTCTCTTGATCTTTAGCACAAAGAGGTGCCTTCTCAGATGAGTTGTTACTTGGAACCTAATAAAACAAGAAAAAATTGCTCTTAAGAGTCTTAATCTCTATGTAAGTATAAATACATTTACACATATACGCACTTGAACTTCCTATTTATGTAGGAAGTTTTGACAAAAACCCCTCAGAGTTCAGTGAAAATGAGAAGCAATGTCACAAATGGGATACATGCAGAGAAAAAACAACTTAGCTCCCTTTCAAGTTTCTTAGACATGCACATGTCAGAATTTGTTCACAGGAGCAGATCTCTCTCTCAAAACATGACCGCTATGTGCCCAGCTACCCACTCCTGAAACAACTAATTTGATGTTCTTCACAGCTCAAAAATGCAGGGGTGTTCCAAAGTAAACACATACCGTCACTGCAGCACCAGCAGCTACGTGCTCATATTCCACAGATGACGATGTAGAGGGAAGGGAACAAGATTCCCTATCACACTTAGTGGAGGGCGTAGGTTTCTTTAGATTTTGTTTTGGAGTCACAATTCGAGGCTTTTGGATCTTCCCTCTATTTCCTTTGGCATCTTCTGCAGATTCAGAACTACTTTTTTTGCAAATTAAAGATAAAAATCCCAATGGTTTTCTTCCACCCCTGTTCAAAACAAATACAGTCAAGACGTCATAGGATTGCTCCAAAGGAAGATGTAAATGGTATTGCAGGAGTCCAAGTCATTACACAGGAAATAAAGTTTACAAATCAGGAAGTAAACTTTAGGGCAAGGATTCTGACGTTAATGCATCATTATCCATTGCTGTGGACGTCCCAAGTACATATAGTCAGTACTGGTACTCACACAGGCAAAATGAAAAGGAAAATGAGAGGATCAGAAGAGGACACAGCACAGCACCACAATCCAAATCAGTGAGCACAGGAGCAATAGGAAGCAGGGAATCAAACACTTAAACATTATAGAAAGGTGTATTTTAAAAAATCAAGTCAATGGATAGATAAGGGGCATATTCTCTAAGCTGCCACGATTGAAACCCCTTTGGAGAAATTACATGTCTTAAGTTAGTCCTAAAAATCCAGTGTGCTGAGTCCTATACCAGTAACAAATCTTAGTGGCAGCACAAACACCAAAACAAGGGGATGGGTATATATCTCACAACATAAGGCTTACATAAGGAAAATAAAAATTGTCCTAAGTCCCTATCATAGCCAGTGGATGTCTGCCTGACAAGAGGCATCTGTCAAAGTCTAAATAGACACACAGCATGTCAGCAGTGTCCCTGGTCGATATGCTCATTTAATGAGTAAAATAATTCAAATTTCAAAGCAGACAGTTTGATCCTTTCTAACTTGCAGGAGAGTATAGATACTGTAACTTTTAGCCACATAGGTCACAAATAATGACACTGATAAAATGCTCCACATGGAAACAAGGGTTTTTTTTACAGAACAGGCTAACAAAACATTATTGCATAAATACCTGAGTAATGGAGTTTTTAAAGATGATGCTGGGCTTCCAGAATATTCCAACTGTCCAGATTCATGCACACTCTCCTGCTTTCCTTGTCCACTTATTTCTCCTATTCTGTTAGAGGTTAATTGAGATATCACCTGCTCTTCCTCTTTGGCTGCTGAACTTTCAAGTGGTGCTTTCCCTAAGTTCCCCAAAGTCTCAAGCTGGCTTCTCTCAGCAAGTTGTGACATAGACTCAGACACCAACACAGAGGTAAGTACTTTCTCCTTTGCTGAAGGCTCTGTTTTTCGAAAAGGATTCCCTGTAAAAGGAGTTGAGAGTCAAAGACTTCTGTGACTTATCTTCAGTGATAACATAAGGGCCCAAAAGGTGCATGTGATATTAAGACGGCTTGCACCATTGCAAGAGAATGGCTGAATTTTTGTTCAGATTCTTTTGTAGTTTATGTTTTAAGTTGCCACTAGGAACTAAAAGTTCACGGTGTACTTTTAAAGCCTGTAAGAGATCTTTAGAGATGTTATGGGGAAAAGCTGGTAGAAGCATGGGTTTAGATTTTACAGCATGTTCCTCCTCCTCTCATTCTTAACAACACACCATAGAGCTTAGTAAAATCATCTCACTGTTTAAGCTTCTACAATTTCCCTTTGAAATCTTTTCTTAGGGCCAAGACATAGTTCTCCAAGCCCTTCACTGGCTCAGATCACTTAAAATTGCATTGTCAGCAATTCTGCTTTTTGTCTAGTTTTTCAGAGGCAGATTAAGCTTTCAAAAAATTAATATTTTTTTAATAGAAATGCAAAATAATAAAAAAATATATTATTTGGGCATAGTGTGGTTAAAATGCCAGTTAATACTTTTGCTTGGTAATGCTCTCCAAAGGTGGAAATATCTGGTTAGGAGAAGATAACATGTTTATTCAAAAAAACCCTCTCAAATTTCACAAATAGACTACCTACAGCAATGTTTGTAGAACCATTATGAAATTAACAGCCAGTTATGGAATCCGACATATCTAGTTTACAGCAGAAAACATGCAATGGTGGTATTAACATAGTAGCAGGAAAAACAGTTTCTACTTTTATGTTAAATAGTTTCAGATAGGAATATTTAGCATGACAACCAGTATTAAACTGTGATGTGTTAAGCATTTACATTCATTATACTTTGGGTTACAAGTTTAAGTTTACCTACCAGAAGTTATCACTGGTGCATCTGTGGATTTAATTGAATAACCCTGTATTTAAAAAAAAAGAAAAAAAATATTTTCTCTATTGCTTTCAATACAGAAGAGACAATGAAAGTTGATAAACTTGTATCAACCCATGATTCTAAGTTCTAAATGTTCTAAGAACAGGAGTGAAACAGAAGACAATACAGCATCATTCATTACTTAACTCATTTCCTGAGCAGCTTTTTCAGGTATTATTATGACAAATGACTTGACAAGGATATCAAGATGAGAGATCACAAGAAGGAAGAGGACTGTAATCCAGTCCTTCCTAGAAAAGCTCTCTGAATCATGTGGGGAATTACCACCCATTGCTTCACCAAGTTACACTACACAATCCTAGCCTACTCACGAAAATCAACAGTTGTCATTGCCACAGGCTTGGTCATATTATAAAAAGCACAGAAGGAAGCTGGAAGCATGTTAGTCACCTTTCACTGGCAGCTTGCTTTTTTAAGCTAGTACCTGCTGTGTCAAAAATTGATAGGAACATATCTAACAGCTTCTTCATGTAATAGACATGGTGCAGAATCTCAGCATCATTCAGTGAACTTAAGCAGTTTGTCACTCATCCAATATACCTCTAGAGTTTCCCCTCCCCCAACGTCACTGCCAGAAAGGCTAAGCTGAATGAACCAAATAAGACATATCCCAGTCTGCCTAGTAGGAAGTCTAATTAAAAAAGCCTGAGAGCCCACAGATTCGCAAAAAAACTGGTACTAAATAAATGAACACCCAAAAACTTTTGTAGAGTTCAAAATTAAAAGCTATCTATGGGTGTTGATTTTCCTTTAAGTTGTACAGGCACTACATATTTAAGCAAGTGGCACCATTAACAAATGAACATCATTAAAATGCTGTATTATTGTTATACATTTACGCTATGCATGAAGACTCACCACATTTTGATCTCACCTTACAAGTGGTTTCCAAGATATCTTCCACTGCAACAGCAGACAGAGTTTTCTTGGCAGTAGGAAAATCATTCTCTTCAAGCTCAGCAGCCGATCGTTTCTGAGATGTCTGCAACTTTGGAACAGGGTCTACTGATGCACTCACCAGTTGTTTGGTTTCCATACTGCTGCTTAAAGGTGTAGCAACTTCACCAGCTGCAGTTGTCATGGATCCAATGCTGCTAATATATAAAGTCATTATTGTGACTTCACAAGAAGTCAAAATTTACTTCATATAACATTTCTGTATGGAAGTTACACATGGTTCTGTGGTGATACTCCTTCTTGCTTATTATCAAAATTAACTTCATATGTACTATTTACTACCAAGAAACATTTTGTTGTGCTATCTTGAGTTAGAGTTTTTCTAGTCATAATGGAACAATATGGCAACTGATTAAATGCCCTAGAAAATGCTAAAATACAGTATTATGTATAAGCACAGTTGAATCCCTGCACCCTGTATGATCTCAGAAGACAGTAAGACATACAGGGAAGCAGCAGACGAGGGAAATACAGTAAAGCAATAAGGGAACAGTGAGACAGAACATGTACTCCATGTTTATCATGAAGCAATTCTGTTTATCATCAGTAGTTCCACAGGAGTGAGAATTCTTAGGCTGTGCAGCCAAAATTCACTCAAAGACCTTTCCTTTCTATAATGGAATGACATTAGTATCTGGTATCACAGGCAAGATCCTCCACAGCTATATGGAATTGCATCACATCTCTGATTATGATCTGAGGACTTACCTCAGTATAGTAATAGGGTTTTTTTTTACAAGTTTGCAACACTTCTACTTTTTCAGAGCGTCTTTTTCCTTTGATGTTGGGTTTTTTTTTTTTCCCTCCCAAACTGACCAGGAGATTTAGTTCAACTGTAATGTTGAAATAACGATTTTGCTATATTGCACTGAGAGGTACTCCTTGTAAAAGAAACTCAAACCCTTTGTATCACAGTACGCAAACCAGGTATTATTCTGCTGAGTAATTAATTTGTTTGCTTTTGCACCTCTTCTGCCTTTTGAACATTGCACAAACTTAAGAGAATAACAGCAGTACTTATATCTATTGTTTATCATGTTCTCCAGAAGACCATCTACATGAAAAATCTGGAAGAGCAATTAATAAACAGCAACTTTGTAGAACAGTTAAAGTACTGTAAAAATGCAAACGTGCTTAGATTTCTTCATTTCAATTGCTTTTCATTATAAGTATCCATGGCAGAATAGGCTCAGGCTGAAAAAATAACTTCTACTAAAAAGGAAGACTTGCTCTAAAGGATAAATCAAAATCAAGGTTGATGCCAAAATCCCAGCTAACTAAAACGCTAATTTTAAATCACTTATGAAATCTTCCTCAAATCTGATTAGAGACCTTTTTACTTTCTTAATTCTCTGTCCAGTCTGTCAAAATTATCTCCTCTTGTATTACTTCTTTTGAGAAGTTCTAATCTGTACTGCACATTCAAGGAACAATCAAGGTATACAAAAGATACTTCACTTTGATCAAAAATAAAGCATTTACCTTTCCACTTCAGTCACGGTTGTTTCACTTGCATTTATTGGACTGATAAGTATTGGGGCTGGTAGTAATGGTTCTGAAGTTTGTTCCAGCACAACAGATGCATCAAACTCTGAGTCAATTGGAATTTCCACCAATGTTAAAAGGAATGTCTGTTCCTCCTCTGGACATCTACGATCATTGTTCACTACTATAATTTTTTCAGGGGAATAAAGAAATATCAAAAAACTATTATTCAAATTTGAAATTACACTAACGCCTCCCTGCTCTTCCTACATGGCGTAATGAAATTTTAGGCACTCGTTTCTCCATGGAAAAAGGCACAATCTGCTTCCTTTCTCCTTAGATGAGATATACATCATCACCCCCTGGAGCCTACTCATTGTATTGGAGTCCTGATTACCATTCAGAATGAAGAATATTAAAAATGCCTGGTAGGGATGAAGCTTTTTAAATGGTGTTCCAGCATTAAAGAACAATTTGCAGTTTAATTAAACTCGTGTCATGGTGGTCAAATGGCCCTCTCTTTAATTGCAACTGTCAGGTATTAAAGAGTTACTTCTTTAAATGGCAGGTGTCTGCTGCTTTGGAGGTAAACACAAGGATTTTTCCCCTCACTGTGGACTGGCAGAAAAGGACGTGAGAAGTATGGTCTTGGATTTAATAAATGAAAAATAGAAATAACTGAATCAACAGACAGACATTAACAGATAACTGCCAACTGCCATCCATTAGAATTTAAGGAGAGAACATTTGTATAGTTTCAAAAACATGGAAAATAACAGTGGTACTCCATTATTTAAGACAGCTCTCATTGATGATGTAAAGTTGTTATTCCAACCTCAGCTCGCTTTGGTTCTTAATCTAATTAAACATGATTTAAGATGCTTCATCCCAAGATCCTGGCAATAACAGCATAACAACAGATGTCTAAGAAGAAGTATTACCCCTATCCTTTGCACAAGCTCGTGAGTTACAGCTTTGGAGTGCAGTTTCCATGTAAAGTAAGTACTCTGTGCTTCTGCCACAGTGACTATCCCATACATTAGATAAACAGTGGTTCCACAGCAACTGTATTTCAATTTGTTTCAGGAAAAAGCAGACATCACCTTCAAAACTTTCATCACATCTAATCAGTTAGGCAATAATCTGTTGACTCAGTACAGCTAAAGAAGGAAGTCTGATTGTCTTCTTCCTTACACTTCTTTCTCTCCCGCTCCACACTTGCACAGTACAGCCCTCCTACTCAGAACTGACAACAGCATTCATTTGGTAACTTCATGAGCAATGGTAGCTCCCCAAACCAGTGGAGAATTGCTTAGTTTCTCTCCCTTTGTCAAGTTCAGTTTTTGACAGGTGAGTCACAGCTTCATAAAGGGCTCTAAAAACTGCTGTACCTAGCATGAGGTAAGCAGCAGGAGCTCAGAGCAAGCAGAGGGAGCAAGAAGTTTCCCTGCCAGTGATATTTAAACTTAATGAAGGGCTGGCCATTCCAAAAGTTCCCAAGTCTAGCTTGTGGTAACGAAACGTAATGATAAGAGGCTAGGGCAGGGAACGTCACTGTGCTGTGGGTCATTATTTTTGTTAATGAAAATTGATTGAGTGATCATGTCAATGAAAATATTTAAATTTTTTTGTTCATCTTTGCATAACTGCAAGATACACACAAGCGTGGGCTTTTGCTAATTTTGAATATTAGCACATTATACCTGAAGTTTCTTCTGTGCTGCTTATGCATGGTTGTTGAGCATCCTCAGCACAAGCTTCATTCTAGAAACAACACAGTTGAAATAAAACAACTTAATAAATCCAGGAAATAACTCTAGGAAACAGGAAAGAAACAAGGCACGTCAAATGCTCAAGAGCAAAAAAAAAAAATCTAATCACATCATCATAATTGCATTTGTCAGCTTTCATTTCTAGCTGTTCTAAGTTGAAGGATATTAGCCTGACAAGGACAAGAAACATTGGGGAAATATAAAATTTATATGCAGCTCATTGTCTGTATTGATGGTTTGTCAAAATAAATTTGTACTTCCTACAGCACAACTCTGTCAGAGATGACTCACACAATAAATTGTTCAGTGGCGCTAAGGAAGCAAATTCTTCCAAACCTTACAAAACCACTCAGTGCCAAAGAAAAACACCAAGCTCTGCAACTCATCTCTCCCTTCCCTTTTATGACTGGTCCCTTGGCTAAAAACATGAATAATCTACTGCAAATTGCCTTTTTTTCATACTCTCTGCCAGTCCTGTAAGAGCCGTATCATTCTTGTATCTTATTCTAATATGAAATCAGCCTTGACACAACAGGTTGCACTGGTGAAACAAGATTTTATGGATCAGCTGTTCCACCGTAACTGCACGTTCATTGATCTCAGATAACACTAAAAAACCTGAGGCAACTTAGAACAAACCTTTCTCTCACAAAGAAATAAGATAATTCTCATTTATACTAGAACAGGGATACACAAGCCACTGCAAAGAAATGGATGTGAAAGACACACTGTTTGTCCATAATATATAAAATGATAATATACATGATATATGTATATGTAAAATATGTAGAATATGTATATGCAATATTATAATATACACATAAAGCTCTTAATTGGGTTTTTAAATAAATGAGAAACAGCATAACAAAGGATGCAGTTTGTTTTAAACAAAGCAAATGAAAGCAACAATGAATACGCTGCATCCAAGCACTAACATTTAAACTTAATTTTAATTTAAATAAATACAACAATAAGAGGCCACATTGAATAGTTACAGGAATCCTAGGTAACTTCTTCCATCAAAACTTCTTAAAAATTGCTCAAAATTTTGCCAGTGTACATCACTTATTGCTGAAATGGTCTGAACAGTTTGCAAAGACTAAGTTTGTCTGAAAGATTGTTTGGTTATACCTCTGAAAAAAGGCAAGTTTCATTCACTTCATTCACAGGTCTTTAAAACAGGTGAATACATTTGCACTGAAAACCTTTTCCTTTACAGAATTATAGAAACCAGACAGTTCTAGGCTGTAATTAAGTTCTTTACCTGAGTAAAGTTGATTGTGCATATATTGCGCTCAAGAGGACAAGGATTTTGCTCAGGAACTTCATGCACAGAACTTTGATTTGGACAATCCTCTAGTTCAAGGTGTGATTTTTCAGATTTTGGTGATGTAGTTACAGGTCTTAAATCTCCTGAACTTCCACAAGCACCTCTCATCTGTTTATCTGCTCTGTAAGGTATATATCTAGTTAATTTGAAACCAAATGAAGATACACTGTGCATGTGCTAAATTCTGTGTTATGATTTATGTAATATGAAGCATATGTAGGCATAGAGAAACAAGGCACCTGTTTAAAAACGACATCTGTTGTACTAAACAGAATGCATAATCTTGCAACAAGTCTACACGAAGTATTTCAGGAAAACGCCTCTGTAACTCCATGAATGGAGACTTTCCTACTCCAAGCACAGCCAAGCAGGAACCCTTACAAGCTCATAAACATTTCAAAATTGACCAACTTTCTAACATTTCCTTCCAGATGCAGTTTTATGGAAGACAGTTAAGCAGCAAGGTAATTACAAAGTTCTGGAACAGCAAATATAAGTTAATGTTTTACCTCCAAAAGCTGTAACACCACATTCAAGGCAGAAAAACCTCAAAAACTGAAGTCTCAACTGTACACTATCTGCATAAACATACACAGTGTCTGTAAGCACACTGTTTCCGTCACAGTTGCACCCTACATCTGAACTTCAGCTGCACATTTTAAGAGACTATAGGAATAAAATCAGTATTAACTGCTGAGTCCTCCTACCTCTCGGTTTTGTCTACTTGCTTGTTAAGTTCCATACTCTGAATTGCAAAATCATGAAGAACTGAAGAATCATCTGCAGCTGGTCTGATCTGTTCTAGTTCCACCTTCTGCATTTCCACAGTACCCCTCAGGGTTGTAGGATCTAAGATTTATGAGAATAAAATTTCAACTTACGGTTTTTTTACCTGCATGTGTATATATATTCATTTACTTTTTACATAAAAGCTTGCATATATCAAAGTTATGTATATGTGTATATATTTACATACTACAAAATTATTAACAATTTTGCTGTCCATGTGCACATGTGTATTTATGTCTTATTTATATAAGACACATACACATATCTCATCTTGCCTTTGGCATGCTCTGCATTTTGCCAGTGATATGAAGATAATTAAAGAGTTTGAAGAGCATGTTTTTTGTAACTGCTTTAAGAATAGGAAAAACAGTTCTATCTCCCCTTCTACTTTTAATAGAAGGGAAAGACGGTATTAATAGAAAAAAGTACACTGTATTGCGCTGTTATTTCTGTACTTTGCCTTCCAGTAGTTTAAGTCCTTTCCATGTACTTTCAGACCTGCAGAGAAAAACTGCTATTCAAATTTAATTTAATTTTATACTCAAAGGTGTACCTTTGTATAAAACTATACCGCAAATGAGTACCCCATATTACAGGGGTGATGTATCATCTGTGAACATGAACAGAAGGCGAAGACTCTCCACTCAGTTTCATTTCATGAATCAGTACCAATCTATCTGAAGAAAGCATTTTCAGAGTCGTAGGATAAGAAACAGGCTTACCAGCTTGAATTTGCTCTAGTTGTTCCACAAGTATATTTGTGTTAAGTAACTTCTGTGTTATGTTTTCACTGGACTTCAATACTCCAAAGGTTGGCTCAGGCTGCAGGAGTCTGTCTCTTGTCAGTTCCATACTATTTACCACAGCAAGTAAAAAGAAAAATGCCATCAGTAGAGCTCTTGATTTTTGAAAGTTAGTGCAGAGAAGATATAAGACATATGGAGTAGATCAGACAATGAAGAGCTGACATACAGGCTGCAGCTGGCAGAGGAGACAGAAAACTATTTGGCAGAACAAAAAATAAAAATCATCTGGGAATTGATACAGGCAGATATACTGCAAACTAGGGTGTTCCCTACCCAAAGGAAAAAAAAAACCATCAAAAAACAATTGAAATATTTAAATAACAGGAGAAGATCAGAAATCTGATCACGTGATAATAAGTTCTGATTTAATAATATAATCAAACTGGACATAAAATATCTCAGATTATTATTTTTTTAGAGTCATAGTAACAATTAATCCCACAGTTTCTTCAAGCAATCAAGAAGTTATATAGTCTTTCAAATAATACATGATCACCAGCAGATTTTTTTTCTGAAAAAGTGTCCCATTAAGGTGTTTCATCATTCCCTAATGCAAAATTATAAAAGCTAAAGCACTAAAAACCATGATAGAAAATCAACTGGTTCCTTGCCATCCCTTTGATCTACATTCCACATCAGGAATGACACTTAGGCAATTTACCTTGGCCTAATTAGCCATAGAGAACTTTGGGAAAACGAGCTTGGTAATTAACAGTGATCCAGTATAACTTAGCCTGAATATTCTTTTCTCCCCCATCAGGGTAAACTTAATTTCAGGAGCAAAAAACAAGTTCTACACCTCCAAAAGTACATCCAAACATCTCATGATAATCATAAGAAAGAGACCAGAGAGGTTTTTGCAGATTACATACCAAATTACACAAACTGGGAAACCTTTACTAAAGCAAGGCCACTTGCAGTTCAATAAAATGCCAGAAAGAACCTAGCAAAAGTAAGCAGCGTCAGAGGATTTCTCACTAAAGAAAATGAAGTGGTAATTTAACCTGGTGTCAATAGCGTCCTTCTCTGAATATTCTTCTATGCCGATTCTTGTGTCAGTGCTTTGATTCTCCACAGTGATGTTGCTTCCATCCTCAGAAGGCAGCAATTCCTTGGTGGAAGTGTCTGAAGAAAGTAAATACTGACTAAAAGTTCTATTTTTTTAAAGTAGGCAAGTAAGCAAGACTATTACCCATGTCCAACTCACCTTGAGCAGGTAACATCTGTGTCCGTTCTGTTATAACAACAAACAGAATAGAAAAACATGATTTAAAACACTCAGGTTTGGCATTTATATACAGCTATATAACTTGAAACCTCATTTAACAAAGTTTGTATTTTCCAAGAATGCAAATTCAAATCCCAGATAAATGCAGCCTTAAGTGCACACTTTTGATAGTAAAAACATAAAAACTAACATTTAAACAATGAAAGCAGATAAATTCTTAATAAAACCTATAAAAAAGTGGAATAAACTTAGGTAATTTCAGGTTGTATCTAGTTAGGGAGGAAAAAAAGCTATGCTTCATGTTAAAGGTCTGAAAAGATCACTGAAAGTTACAGTCTTTTAAGTCCGATCCCTTTCTTTTGTCCGGTTCATGTGACCAGATCAATTCAAACATGTCCTTCCTAAAACAGGTCTCAGAAACATCTTTCTAGCACAGTGATGCAGTTGGCCCTATCCAGGAGGGTGCCCTAATTTTTTCTAGCCAACCTGCATTGGCTAGACTCAGTATGTCTTACAATGCAACAGGACTAAAGGCATAAAGGACTCTTGGCCTCCTGCTAAGTAGCAACATGCAGAAGAGCTTTGCAGCTACTCTCCATCCCTCCTTAGGCAGACCCAGAAAGCACAAGCAAGGCTTTGTCCCATAAATCAGATCATACCTTCAGGGCTTGTTTTTAACTGGAAATTTGGATCACCCATTGCAAGTAAAGTCATAGCAGCCTCAGTGCTTCCGTCGTTAATTCCTGTGAAGTTGTTCACACATATTAAAACACATTAACCAGAAATCCACTAAGCCATATTCGAAAAGCATTTGACACTACCACCGAAGTAATGAAGTAGGAATTTTTTAAATTGACCTCATTTGTGGATCAAAATGCTTGCAGACAAACAGCCATTCTCATCCAGTAAATTCAAACTGCTGTAAAAACACCGAGCAGCAGCATGGCTGCCTTAAATGGTGTGCTGGATATGGGTGGCAAGGTATTGGCAGCAGGGGCACTGCCCTGGACACAGCCAGTTGCAACTGACTGCCAGCAGGACACAGCTGAACCTGTCAGCCAGGATGGTGACAGCTTTGGAAAACGTATTTTATTTTAAGAAAGAGGAAAATATAGATATTAGTTAACAGGAAATAGATGAGCAAGATCGTTCCATATCTACCTTTGTCCACGTCTGGATTTTCATGTATGGTAGTTTCCTTAAATACAAAGAAAATCAATATCAAAGTTCTGTATAAAATGACTCCACAATTTTAATTTAATGCCTACAGGTAAATTCTCTGTCCACAGGTTACCCTGGCTCTAAAGGGTAACAATATTTACCCTTTATGGGAATTAGTTTTCCCATAGCTGTGCCCCTCATATCTGTGTGGGAATAGGTTAATAAGCTACACTGTTACATGCAGACACAGCACTAAGACACTGTTGAAATAGCTTTGCATGTACTATGAAACAAACAAACACAAGACAGTCTTACAGCTGTTGAGGTGCTTACTTTTTCTTCCCTCTGTGCTACTGGATGGATAGATGCATGAGACAGACTTTCAGCATCAGTAGACACCTGCACTTCTGGTACATTCACAGATATTTCGAGCTGTGAAAATAATTTTAAAAGTATTTCAGTTCATCAGACACAGAAGAAAATCTGTCAAATGCAAAGTTTTATAAACCTCATCTACTTAATAGATCTTCAGTGTCTAGTGGTATCCTTCCTAAAAATCATACCTTCAGATGTGAGAAGGCATCAGTGGTATGAACTGGAGGCAGAACATGTAGTGCTACTTGTAACGAGTGGAAGCATCAGACAACTTAAGACCTGGTTTCCAGTTGCTCATTACTCCACCAAACTAAGTTACACAGTTGAGATCTCTCATGATGACTGTTTACCTCAAATGGGTTTTGTTAGTTTTCACACTTCTTCTGCTTTATAACTGTTTATAAAAACAGTTCACCCTTTTTCCAAAGTAAGAGAGGGAACAGACATACCCACACACAAAACTCATTTACTGTTTTACCTAATTTCTTTTCCTTCTTCTTTATCACTGTCTTTTCACTGAGAACTTCAGACACTGGGCATTTTCAGAAATGAGGACTTGAAATTTGACACAAAGGTAACAATATTTCTCAGTAGGTTCTCATGAAAAAACACTATTCAATCTGGGTTGCTTTCCAAAGCTTGCACTTTTACAGATACTTTCTACTGACTTATTTAAATTTTACATCAGCTGAGTTCTCAGGTATCTAACAATATCCCTCACTAGCACTCATGCCTCCTGTGTGTGTTAAATCTGGAAACTTGATTGTCCTCCCCATACATAATATATATTCCCCGCTTTGAAATCTAAGATTCAGCAAAAGTTTCCATGCAGCATCTCTGCTTCCCATTGTTATTCTGAAGTTTCCGTAGCTGTTTTGACTGAGCTTTAAATTCTCCTGGTGTTTCACCCAGTGAAAGAAACGGTGTGATTGAGGAGACAAAAAAACCCCCGTATTTCAATGGGAGAAGAGAGGAAGATGAGTAGCAGTAGTAGCAAGCAAAACAACACTAGTAAGTAAAAAGCATTGGAGTGAATGGAAAGTAGTGATGACATGGCAGAAAAAAATAGATAAATGTCTAAGCCTTTGAACACAATCCTTTTCAAGGCCTTGAAGAAAGTCCATTATTCCTAAAACACAGGCCTGCAATTTAGGTATTAAGTTTCCAACTCTACAAATTGTCCGTGAAAGTGTGCAAATATCTAGCAATTGAAAAAACTAACAAATATGTAGGTGGTCTCTCACTGACAACACCAGGAACTGAGATCCACTGATCTCCCCGTGCCAGACAGAGCAAGAATGTTCCTGAATGGACTGCATCTCATGGAGGACCCAAACTGTAACACTGTCAAACTCTACAGTGGGAACCAAAGCAACAAGGACTTGACATTTTAATGGATATACATCTAAACTTTTTTAGCCCATTATCTGAGTTGCCCATTACAGTAAGAAGAATATCGATCAAGGGAAGACAAGCCTTACAAGAAACCAGGCAAGTGCAGCTCTGACTGATCTGACATCACTTTGGCACTCAAAAACTCAATACAACATGCCATGCCTCCTGAGCAACCACATAATACATGGAGCCCAAGGTATGGACTAAATAACTCAAAGGACATTTGATGGACATTTTAAATTTGGGGGGCAAGGCACAGACCAAGGGAATGATAGCCATGTATATATCAAAAGAACAGAAAGAGAAGCTGTGGCTAATAAGGGTGTATTGGATAGCATAGCATGACAAAAATGGTATGAAATAAAGGGTGAAGATTGTACTGGGTGTGGCTGGGATGAACTTAATTTTCTTCATAGCAGCCCACATAGTGCTGTGTTTTGGATTTATAACTACAACAGTGTTGGTAACACACAAGTGTTTTTGTTATTCCTGAACAGTGTTTGCACAATGTCAAAGCTTTTTTTCTTATTCTTTTACCCAGCAAGGAGGTCGAGGGCAGGCAAAAGGTCAGGAGAGCGTGCAGTAGGGCAGGTGACCCAAGCTGAACAAATGTTCTCTATCATATGATGACATGCTCAGCAATAAAAGCTCAGGGAAAGGGGACAGAAGAGGAGGGCAGCTGTGGTTACAGCATTTGCCTCCCAGAGTTACTCTTACACAAGACTGAGGCCCTGCTTTCCAGGCAGTAACCTGATAACGGAAAGTAATGAACAAATTCCTTACTTTGCTTTGCTTTTACATGCAGCTCTTGCTTCATTTGTGCAACTGTCTTTATATCAATACAGAAAGTCTTCTTACCCTCCCTTCTAATTTCTCCTTGTCCCATGAGAGAAGGGAGTGAGCAAGGAGCCCTGTGTGCCTGGCTGCTGCTCGGTCACCCCACCAGACAGTTAAAGTTTCTCAGCAAGGGGGGACACAATATACAGAAACATTTCGCTCATACCCTCATTTCCTAACGTTCAAATATAAAATTAAAGTGCTCCATTTGATCCATCTGGGGCCTCAAAACACATGGTAAGTAAGTATGTTAGTTTGTGGCATATTCAATCCCAATAAACAAACTGGAGAGCACCCTGAAGACCTACAGACAGTTTGTAAATGTAACCACATAACTGGACTTTTAGACTGATGCAGTATTAAGTTCAAAACCTAGCGTACGTGCCAAGTAACATCCCTACTACTCTCAACACTATTCTTAAATAAAACTGAACAGGGATAAACCCCAAATACTCAGAGATGCAATTAGAATAAAGTGCTTTTTAAACAATGAGAACAAAAGTACATATGCAGAACCAAGCTACACAGTACCTCCTCCATGGTTTCCTCTATCTGAACGGGAATAGGTTTTGGAGATCGAAGACCTACAGGAACAAACACTGGAGCCTTGTTCACTTCCTCTGGTGCAAAGCATTCATCTTCATCATCAAGTTCAAAGTCATCTGCCTCCTCATCCTCCTCCTCTTGAGAAGCCCGGAGGGTGACGAAGGTTGTCTTTGAACTTCTGGGTTCCTTCCCAGATTTCTTTCTATGTTTAGTTTTCAAACTTTTGCCTCTAGTAACACTCAGTTTAGCTTCTTGCCTTTGACTCCCCTTCTCACTGCAATCACCCTCACATTCAGAGGCAGAAGAAGCAGCAGTTCTTAGCTCCAACACATGTTTTGGCAGTGCTATCCGTTTTGATGATCTCCTGAACTGCCTCCTAAAGTACAGAACAAAAGCAAGTTTAAAAAACAATGCAGTCCAAGACATTCTGAAGAGAGGGGTACTAGAAATTAAAAGAACTGCTATTAAAAAAAAAAGAGATAATTGTAATCAATAATGCAAACTATTTCATTCTTAACTTATAGTGATAAATAAGGATTTAATCAGAAATCCTAATTTCTTCAGGTATATATGAAGTACTGATTGTAAATGCATGTTAAGCAGTTTCAGAAATCTGCACAAACTTGTAAGACACAGAATTCTTTGATTAGAAAAGGATGAATTAATTTTCATTTTGAGGGATGTCACATACTTTTTAAGTCATGGGAATGTTTCCAGTTCTCTTTTGCTAAAGGTACACAAGAAGCCCTAAACTATGACAGTTTTCCTGATCAGACTCATGTCTAGCAGCTGGAACTACTTATCTGCTCTGGTTTCTCAGCCAGCAACCTCTTCAATAATCAGCTGCTTACTGCTTCCCACCTCAAAACCATGGGCACAACCACTTTTGAGTACCAAAAGTAATTACAAACTTCCCCCAAAAAACATCCTCCTTGGTAAACTGGTGGGCAGTGGAAACAAATGGCAGCAGAGGACACTCCCAGCACAAAGTTTCTGTTTAGGTTAATCCCACAATTAACCTGTACAAACTGGGCATGACCAATAAAACTGTGATGAAATGTCTGCTTACAGGGACTGAGGGGAGTAAGGCGGTATGAGACTACTTGGATCAGCAAGGCTTTCAACACCATTTCTTACAGCATTTTTGGACAGAAGCTATAGAGGACCTTATCAACATCAGCAATACCATGTCAGGTGTGGTTTCAGGTCCCCTGGTTTAGGAATGATATTGAGGAAATAGGGTCCAGCAAAGGGCACTCAGGATTGTCCTGAACTTGTGGGACATGGCTACAAGAAGAGGTAGAAAGAGCTGGGACCCTTTAACCTAGGGAAGAGAAGGGCTTAGAGGTTCACAACGACATGGTGGGGGAGTTACAAAAATAACAGGGACCAACTCATCTCAGTAGCAGCAGATAATATACCAATTCCCCCAAATATGGGTACTTCAAAGTCCTCTCCTATAAAATCAGGAATTCCTGCTGAAACCATGGGATGGATTGGTGAGAATGCTGGCTGTGTTAATTTTATGAGAGTACAGGCAGGATAAGAGATATTGGGGTATCTGCATGCATCTGGTAGAGTTCAGATGGAAGACACATGGACTGACATGCTGCAGGGATTCAAATAACACACTGCAGAACTATGGCTAATAATTACCAATTAGTTGAGTTTACAAACCAAAATTAGTTGTTCTACCTTGTGAGATTGTCTGATTGTTTCTCCTCAGAGGCAGAAAGCTGAAAATCATCATCTTTTTCTACTTGACTCTCACACTCTGAGGATATCTCTGGAGACCGCAGTGTAATATCCTTCCTGGTTCTTTTATAAGATGTTTCTTCAACATCTTCTGTAAAATTGTGTTTCTTTGTAGACTCTGAGAAGGATGTAGCTTCCACTACGTTCCTAGAATTTTGCTGAACAGAGGAGACAATTACAATCTAATGAGTGCCAAACACCTTTAATTTAGGTGACAAAAAGATTTAAAGAACTAAGTTTGAGGTTCTTGAAAACATGCCCAGCTGACATCTCTGATAACTTAGGACATGCTTCCTCACTACCTTTAATTTTGCCTCTATATCAGAGGTGTAATTAGCTGAAATACCTATGATACCTGAATTCCCAGTGCTGCTAGTAGTTAATAGACCAAGACCATGCTCAACTTATCAAGAGCAACAATTCTTTAGAATCTGGAAAGATTAATCATTTTCTAAAACTACCTATTAATTTAAAGAACAATTTGCAGGAAGGAAAAATTATTTTTTTCTGTCTTGGGAACAAATTAGGAAGAAAATACTGCCATACTTTAGAGAACAGCATTTAAATGTTATTTGACATGTGCACAGAGAAACATAGCAGCCACAGTTCTGTAAACTATGGAAACTTGCCCAAAACAATATGTTAACTAAAAAATTTCAGTCATCCATCTAGAAAACAGGGAACAGCAGAAAAACTTGATTTAGATATTGCAGCTTTAGACAGAGAAGAAACTAGACTGGACTAACTTAGGCCTATTGAGCAAATTTAAGCAAAAGGTTCTGAACATTGTTCAAACTCATTTTAACTTAGAAGTATACTTACACAAGTTTTAGGTAATATCTGATGTTAAGACAACTGCCTTAATTTCCATTGTGCAATGAATAAAAAACATTAATTATTAACAGTGTTAGCTTGTATTTATTATAATGCAGAATTACAACCACATAAACAGTAGAACTTAAGAAAACAGTGTACTTTAAATATTTCCACAGTTTTTAGATTCTAAGTCCATTTAGAATCCACATAATTTCCAGTAGTGAATTAAAAAAATATAAATCAATCAATCACATCAACCTTTCCCAGTGATATACTGGACTTCTGTGCCATCTATGGTTCTGAGAACTTAAGGCAAAAGAATTGAGGTATATTTGGCTCAAAACATGTGATCAACACTTACCATTGATACACCTGTTTTTAATAACACCAAACATTCTTCTTCATTTCTGATCTCAGCGTTGTCCTCTTCTTTGTTTTCACCTTCTTTGGGATAAGACCTTTTTCTAGTAAGTCTCATTATGTTTGACCTTGGGATCCCACGCAGTTCACTGGCTCCCTGTTCACTTTCTTCTCCAGAACTTAATTCATCACTGGACGTACAAAAATATATGTCAACTTTCACTTCTGAGGAACTGCAAAATACACTCTACAAGTTTGCTTACTATGCAAAATCTAAGACTTCCAGCTAGAAATGAAATTGTTTTCTGAATATTTATTTGTTTAGTTGGTTAAGTTCAAAAAAACATAAAGGAGGAAAAAAACCACTGCAAAAAGGAGGTAATTTGTCTGCAGCAGTGAACTTTTCTGATTGCTTTTGGGAAAAGATTTTTGGAAGAAAAACAACATTAAGAAATACTCTGCACTAACGTAGAGTAGAAAGTTTCAGCTATACCAACATAGGTTTCCAAAATTAAGGAGCCAGAGAAACATTAATATTCAGTAATTCCAGTGCTCAAGGCTCTACTGTTTTCAAACAGGATAAAATTCTTACATCTTTTCAAGCACATTCAGTTCAGTAAGACAGAAATATTGGGCTTCTAAACTCATGACCTGGAAAGTGGCAAAGAGAATCCAGGGAACTACAGGCTAGTCAGCCCCATCTCAGTCCCTGGGAAAGTAATGGAAAAACAAACCCTGGAAACTACTCCCAGACACAGGAAAAAACAGGTGACTTGGAGTAGTCAGCATGAACTCACAATGGGGAAGTCAAACTCAACTAACTTGATAACCTTTTACAGTGAAATGACTGCCTTGATAAATGAAGGGAGAGCAGTAAAGAGCATCTACCCTGACTTCAGTAAGGCTTCTAACACTGTCTAACATCCTTGTAAGGGAGCT
>JAYRBT010000093.1:26427108-26439601 GCA_036023395.1 Myiotriccus ornatus
AGATAGCAAAGAACCTTTGCTTTCAGTCTGCCAGAAGAAAGAGAGAGAGAGCTTCCTCTCCCTTCTTGTTTATACCCTTACTAACATAAAAATCCTATGGAATACTGGGAGAATGGCCTTGGTTCCTTGGTTCCAACCTTGGTTACAACCTGGTCAACCACGGAAGGCCTGGACTCAAAACCACTACAAGTAGTTTATGGCACCATCAGTGTTGCTTGTTCTTCCAGGGAAGGTATTTAGCTAATAAAAATGGATAGTATGACCAGTATAGTCTTTCATGAGCAGCCATCAAGGAGCTCAGAAGAAAACCAGCAACAGAAATATGGCGTACAGGTACCTTTTCACCTATCACAAATACAACTGAAACATCAAAGTTTAAGTAAAGTCTTTGGATATCTTATCAATGAGTCACTGACAAGATTTTGAAACACCTCATATTAGGGTGTAAATATTGAACAAGAATTCTTACTAGTCCAAAATTAATGGCTGCATCTACAACAACTTATTTAGATGTCTTAAAAACAGCTGGTGTGGAGCCAAGCATCAGAAAGTGTAGCCAGAAATACATGAATAGAATTCTCACTGTTGAGAGCTGTTTTTCAGATTCTTCTGCCATGGACTGTTTCTCTCCTTTATTCATTTCTTCCTCATCTGGAGAAGCAAGTTTTTGTGCTACTGGAGGTTCTTTTTTGCTATATGCTTCTTCTAGGTGTGGTCTAGTTCTTAGACCTTCAAGCCTTATGAGCTGTCCTGGTTTCTGAGCAACCAGCTTGCCTTCTTGGGAGGTGGATTTTTCAGCACTGGTGAATTTAAAGCAAAGAAACAAAACAAAACCAAAGCAGAAAAAAACCACAGACAAAAATAATGTCACTTGACTTTGGCTAGGAGGGAAAAAAAGCACTTCTGCACTTATTAAGTTTTGAATCAACACTTACACAAGAGGGTTCTGCTTTCTTTAAGATCAATAAAATTGTATTTTCAAATATATATTTCTCACAGTTAAATTTGGAGAAAGATTAACAGAATTTCTTTCTCAAGGCATTTTTTAACATTAAGAAATAAGTTGTGTTGCTAACCATGCCAACATCAAAGTATCTGCAGTCTAAGACACACTGAAGATCTTACTTTAACTAGAGGAGCAGCAAAATAGAAGAGCACACTGGGATCAGTGAAAGACAAGCCTCTGACATTTTGCAAAATTTTTTATGTGTTACACATATGATTGCTACTTATGCAAATACAAATCCAATAATCAAAATGCTTGGTCAAAAAGAGCTATGAGGTCATACAGATCAAGTATGTACCATATAAACAATGACGAGGAGTTCAGCTCAAAAAAAAACGTGCTCTGAAAACATTGAAAGAAGCTGTCTATAGGCATTGAAAATTAAACTTTGGGGAAAGACAAAAAAAACAAGGAACAAAAGAACTGGCATTTGCAAAAGTGTCTTATTATGCACCAGACCAAAGCCTTTCAAATGTAATTTTGCTAAACTCAAACCTCACCTGCTTGGTTCACATAAAATGTTTCCAAAAATAGAGGGCACCTGAGGCATCTCTTGCTGTTCCTGTTCCTCTCTGCTCAATACATCTGCTTGGCACAATACAGCTTCATTTTCACCCTTTGATTTACAGTAGAAGAAGCATAAAGAGAAATAGAAACAAGTAAGCTTCTAGAACAGATGTATATTTTAAATGCAAAAATATAATCCGCACTATTTCCCCAATTAGAATAAAGATTAGAATCATGCTATCATAATTCAATCTATAGGCAAGAAGTAACAGAAGGCTTTGTAGTTCTGGGCTACCCAGAGTTAAGCTCTTAAATACAATATGCACCCAAGCATTAACGGTAACACTTGTCCTTTGAGCATTCAATCAACTCTCTATTACATAAAGCACTGTGAAAACAAAATACTTCAGCAAATGTAAAACCCTTGAAAACTGGACACTGCAGCACAGACACACCCAAGCCACAGCAACATAACCTCAGATTCGGAAAGCTTTATTAAGCTTTACTTCTGTGTTTGCCACACTGCTTCCACAAAGGAGCCACTGAAACATATCCTTCACCACTCCAGGTCTGTGACAGCTTTATTTGTAAGCAGGAGCACCAGACCTGCTCTGTTTCTACAGACTTGCCCAGCACAGAGCAGATTCACTTGCGTGGTTCACAGGTTACAATAGCCAAAGCTGAACTTCAAGGAACTATCTCAGCTAGGGATGAGCCGACACTGTGGCACCAAGAGGGAGACGACAGACGTAGCACACCCGCCACTCCTCTCGGGAATGCAGCACACAAGTACTCCACACAAGGTTCAAGAACAACACCAGCTATAACCACTGCAAAAAATGAGTCACTCTAACAAAGCTTAGCTGTGTTTGAAATGTGAGGCAAGTCTACGCAGATATGCCTACATCCATGACATGATTCATGTGCAATCCACGAAATGGTCACAGAGAACTCATTGCATTATAATGGTTCTTCAGGATTTCAACCCCTTTTACAGTCCCCAGCAAAATGTTTGTGGGGATACACAGTGTAGGTGAAGGACTCAAATTACCTGTGTAAAGGAGTATCAAGCAATGGTGAAGTCAGTCAAAGCTAATCAGATTGATAAAACTTTTTTTTTTTTTTCATAAAAATAGCTATGCTTTGTCTTCAATTGATACATCGTACTAAATTCCTAAACACAGACTCGATTAATCCAAACAGGAAAGATAAAATGAGCAAAAAAAGCTAATTTTTATGCATTTTTGTTGTAGAGTTTATACTTATGGCTAGGCTTCGCGAACGAAGATTTGAGAAGGGCTCTACCCACGCTTGCTACAAGCAGAGTTTATATTAAGCATGCATAAAACTTTTCACTATCATGTAATCCAATCAAAATCAGATCCTCCTGTTACAGCAAAAAAAAAACTAGTTAAAGTTGTAGACTTCAGTGACTTTCTACTGCAATACCTCTACTTGCCAGGGTTTGGGAATTTTATTCAACTAGTACATTGCTTCAGTTTCAGGGAATGCAACTCAAATGTTCTAATTCAACGTCATAAAGCAGAACATGCAACTCTGAATCAACTTTGAAGGCAACGCACTTATTAAGACTTACAATGGTAGTATTGGCTAACTCATCTTTTTGCAATACTGGGTGCTGTTCTTCAAGCTTTTTCTTCCTTGCATTTTCTGATAATTGTAACTCCTTCTTTCCAACAGCTCTTACCATGTTTGGCTTGTTCCTCTGGGAACTGCTCCGCACTAACTGGACAGGTGGAGGAGGTTTCTGTTTACTTTCTTCTTCAGTGCTATTTTTGCTATCAATGCAAAGTAAGATGGGGAAAAGAAAACTTAATACAAAAGCATGTTACAAAACCAAATGCAGGATCACTACTTTTACACAAAAAAACCACTGAGTTTTTAAAAGAAACCATGTACATTTAAAGTTCTGCTGAGTTTAAGTTACAAACACAATACTTCGTTTCAGTGAAAATTTCAAAGCATTGGTCTTCAAACTACCTCCACAACATGCACTGAAGGTATTAACTTATTGACTACTTATTACAACAAAGCCAAAACAATTTTCACATGGTTTCCCTGATAGGTAAACTAGTATTTCTTTGCTTACATGAAATGAATCTAGTCTTTCAGATAACAAACCACTCATAAAATGAATGCTCATTAACCACAGAATCACAGAATATGCTGAGTTGGAAGGGACCCACAAGGATCATCAAGTCCAACTGCTGGCCCTGCAGAGGACCATCCCCACGAGTCACACCATGTGCCTCAGAATATCACCCAAATGCTTCTTGAGCTCTGTCAGCCTTGGTGCTGTGACCACTGCCCTGGGGAGCCTATTCTCGTGCCCAACCCCTCTCCAGGGGAAGAATATCTTTAATATCCAACCTAAACCTCCCCTGACACAACTTCAGGCCATTCCCTTGGGTCCTATCACTGGTCATCACAGAGAAAAAGTCAGTGCTTGACTGTCCTCTTGCCCTCACAAGGAAGTAGTAATTGCAATGAGGTCTCCCCTCAGTCTCCACTTTTCCATGCTGAACAGACTAAGTGCCCTCAGACACTCCTCACATGGCTTCAAATCAAGGCCCTTCATCATCTTCATGGCCCTCCTTTGGACACTCTCTAATGGCTCAATGTCTTTGTTACACTGTGGTGCCCAAAACTGCACACAATATTCTCCAAGTGCAGAGCAGAGCGGGACAATCCCCTCCCTGGACCAGCTGGTGATGCTTTGCCTGATGCCCCCCAGGACAGGGTTGTCCCTCCTGGCTGCCAGGGCACTGCTGGCTCACATTCAACCTGCCATCGACCAGGACCCCCAGGGCACTTTCCTGGCACTGCTTTCCAGCCTCTCATTCCCAGTCTGTCTGTATATCCAGAGTTGCCCCATCCCAGGGGCAGGATCCAGCACTTCTCCCTGTTGAACTTCATCTGGTTGTTGAGTGCCCAGTCCTCAATTTGCCGAGGTCTCTCTGCAGGGCCTCCCTGCCTGTGAGGGTGTCAACAGCTCCTCACAGTTTTGTGTCCTCTGCAAACTTTCTCAGTATCCCCTCCAGTCCTGTGTCCAAGTCATTTATGAAGATGTTGAAGAGCACAGGGCCCAACATGGAGCCCTGTGGAACCCACCAGTGACAGGTCACCAGTCTGATGTCACCCCATTCACTATTACTGTCTATGCTCGAAATCTTTACTGAAATCCAAAAAGATTACATCAACTGGCTTCCCTTGATCAGCTGGGTGGGTCATCTTGTCATAAAATGAAATCAGGTTGGATAAGCAGGACTTTCCTCTCATGAAGCTGTGCTGGCTGTGACCAATGACTGCATTGTCTTTCACGTGTTTTTCAGTACCCCCCAGAATAATTTTTCCTGTAACTTTACAAGGCACTGAAGTGAGACTGACAGGCCTGTAGTTTCTTCTTGCCCTTCCTGAAAATCAGGACAATATTTGCTAGCTTCCAGTCAGCTGGGACCTCTCCAGATTCCAAAGATCGCTCAAAAATCATCGAGACAGGTTTTGCAATGAGATCAGCCAGCTCTTTGGGGATTGTGGGATGAATTCCATCAGGCCCCATAGATTTTTAGGGATCCAGATGAAGAAGCACATCCCGCACAATTTCAGGGTTGACTGGGAGTTGTTACTGGAATTATCACTAGTGTCAAAACTGGAAGAACTCAAACTTTTAGTATTTTTATTAGATTATCTCTGCCAGTAAAGAATCCATTGGCCGTGTCCTTTTAAAATACTTTTGTTATTACTGTTAGGAATCAAAAGTAGCTAAGGCCTTACCCTGCATCAGTAGCTGAAATGTCATCTTGGTTAATATCAGGTAGACACAACTCAAGTTCACCATCCTCTGATCTTGAAGATGCTTTTGGGGACTTACAACTTGACCTCTCAGAAACCTCCTCAGAGTGAAGTGACATCTCCTTTCCCAAGGATTCTAGTGGGTTTAGGACTTCATATTTTCCTGTTTTCTGAAAAACGTAAACACAACAACCAAAACAAGTCATGATAATAAACCCAGAGACATTAAGACGCCTATGAAGTTTAGTACTAATCACACTCTGAAGTGTTTCCTGCAAAATTCCTCTGTAACTGCTCACTAACCATTTCTTAATCTTTCCAGAACAAATATACATTTTTTATTTTAAACTAAAATAGCTTCAAATCCAGATTCCTTCTTTGCCATCTTGTATTAATTCTTTTCTTTCTTCACTGTCAACTCTACAAATCTACCTCGGATCAGAAAGACGTTTGGACACCTAAGAAGAGATACAATCATCTTTTTCTTCTCACATACAATCAAATGAAAAGCACAGAAGTTTTCATGTATAAAATTTTAGCTTTTGAAAAAATTGTTTAAAAACTTTTTAACTTTGTATTTTTTTAAATCATCAGTATTGCATTTCACAATATAACATAACACAAAAAAAAGCCTCACATCTGTGTCAGGAAGGATACTACATTCAGTGTCACATTTTGTCAAACTTCCTTCCTTGTTGGTATCTTTTTGTAATACACCTTTATTATTTATATCCAGCACTTCTTTTCTATTGGTTGTCATTCTTAAATTTGGCTTTGGTCTCTGGAATCGACTCCTCAGTAGCCGAGCTGATGATACAACAGTTTTCTCCTCTTCCTTCTGAGGATCAGATTCCCTACAAAAACAAACCAGAAGAGCAATCAAAGGCATGGGACAACATGGCATACGTGTATGCAGCTCTCAGAGCAATAACAAAGTTACTGACGTGAAAAAAGATCCAATAAAACCACAGCAATCACCACTAAAAGCTTGTGTATCTGATAAATAGGTGAGCAAAGACAAAATACAAAAAGATGTCATTTCAGAACAACTGCAACTTTTAGTTGAGATCTGGAAGACAGGTTGAGACATTTCAAGGGGATATATATATATTTTACAAATGCCTTTGCCTAATCATATTTAAAGTTACTCAGTAGACTTAGAGAACACTTGTGGTTGCTCTTTTTTTTTTTTTAGGGACACTTTAAGAGGAAACCAAACCTTGTACTCAAGGGTTTATATAAGCACATTTGGATGCACTGCTGAGACCAAAGTGGAGAAGACAACCACAGGAATTGAGCATCATAAAAACATATTTATTTGAAAATTAGGCAGATAGTCTAAAACATGAAATTAACATCCAAGAGCACATAAACCTAGTGCTTTCAAGCCCTTGGAGTTTTGTTTGTTGAAGTCTAGCATTGTCTTGATTAAACTTCTCACCATAGATATAAAACTTGTTTGTTATGCTGGAGTTGGTAAAATTGTAGAACACCTAAGAGATATCATTGGCTTTGACCCATCTCTTCTCTCCATTTAAAAAAACCCTTACCCTGAAACCTCTTTCAAGGCATCTGACAGCCCCTTTTCACTTTCACAGCTTTCTGCTTCTGAGGACTTTTCTTGGAAACACTGACTTGTAGATTTTGAGTTCATCTCAGAATCTGTAGAAACATCCCCTTCTAACATCACACTGCATGGCTGAGTGTCTTCAAGAACTGTCAAATCCTAAAAGGAATAAAAGTTTCACTCTATTAAGATGAAATATTTGCTTAACCACTCCTTTAGAAGAGGAGGGGGAAAATGAGAAAGTCTTAGGATCTCTTTCTCTTGTTGTCATTCAACTGCTATCAAACATACTGTAAAAGTCAGAAGTTATTTTTCTTTCTATTTTCTTTCTGAAGTGGTTTGTCTTCCAAGACAACTTTTTCTTTGCACTTCTTTTTTCAGATCCAGTATCAGAAATACAACAAAGTGAGACATAATTCATTTATCCACGTATGATGGTTTTGCCTGGGGTAGAGCTGATTTTCTTCGGAGTGGCTAGTATGGGGCTGTGTTTTGGATCTGTGCTGAACACGGTGCTGATAGTATAGAGATGTTTTTGTTATTGCTGAGCAGGGCTTACACAGAGCCAAGGCCTTTTCTGCTTTTCATACTACCACACTGCTGAGGGGACTGGGGGGTGCATGGAAGGCTGGGAGGAGACACAGCTGGACAGGTGACCCAGACCAACCAAAGGCATATTCCAGACCATATGACATTATGCTCAGCATATAAAGTGGGGGGAATGGTGTTTGTCTTCCCAAGTAACTGCTACACACGACAGAGCCCAGCTTTCCTGGGGATGGCTGAACACCTGCCTGTCCACAGGAAGTAGGGAAAGAATTTCTGGTGACACTGCTTGGGTGTGTGGTTTTTGCTTTTCCTATTCAACAGTCTTTATCTCAGCCCATGAGTTCTCTAACTCCTCCAATTCTCTCCATGATGTGCTGGTGGGGGAGTGAGTGAGCAAGCTGGTACTTGGTTCCTGACTGGCATTAAATCCAACACCACAGAAAACAGAACCCAAGTGCAAGCACAAGGAAATGTTATGACAAATTTAGTTTACGCTGAAAGAATAAACAAAGCATGCAATGGCTGTCCTTACAAATCATGTGGCATGTACCTAGATCTTTGTTACCAAAGTCTCCTACTAACGACCCAGCAAAACAGCATGCCTAAGCAACTGCTCAAGGAACTTACACTTTTGAGGCAGGGATCATTGTTTTCATCTCTATGAAGCATTATATCTTTTTCTACTTCTCCACCTTTAATTGTCTTCTCTTCAAGATCTTTTCCATCTATCAGTTCCTTTTGCCTTGCAACAGTTCTTCCTAGATTTGGTTTTGGTCTCTGTATTCTGCCTCTCCTTAGAGGTGCAGGATTCAGCAAACTCTGTTTGCTGTCTTCTTGTAAACCCACTGTTTCATTAGACCTGGAAAAACACATAAGATCCATGAATTACGTATCACGTCTGAAAGTGGGGGGAGAATTAGAGACGTGGGGTTTTTTCCTTTGTTTTTAGAAACAGTTATTAACATACGCAGATCTAGAATGTATTACTAGCTTCTTGAACTAATTATAAAATCTGGTTTATCTTCCCCCATCCTCTTCAACTATCTCCCTTTAAAAACAAAAATTTGAGTGTGGGTTGGTTTCTGGTTTGTTTGTTTTTTGGTTTTTTTTTGTTTTGTTTTTTTGTTTCTTTGTTGTTGTTGCTGTTTTTGCTTTAGGTTGTTCTGGCGTTTTTTTTGGAGGGGAGGGACAGTTGGATTTTTTAAAAATTTTACTTCTTACAATCTCTTCTGTAAAACGTATTCCCCCTTTTACACTACAGCTGCTAATTCTCACCTGGAAAAAAAAATATAACACTTCATAAATATGTGCATTAAATTACCCATACGGGTTTTTTTTCCTCATCCTACCTGACACCTAACACTTTAATACACTTTGAAAACAAACACTTACTCCTGTTGTTTAACCACTGAAACAGATGCATTATAGTAAAGTTAGTAGTGAAGGCTTGTTTTAGTTTTCAAGGGACTAAGTTTTTTTTTCATTTACCATGACTTGACTTCTCATTTAAAAGCACCACTTTAAAAACAAAAATGCTTAATCTATGTTTCATGCATTAATAAAGATTCCTATTCTTCCCTCAATGTCTGTCTCATTACAGAAGTTGTTGAAGAAATTTCTATAATTACCACACTATGAAATACTACCAGAAGGGATGGCAAATTGCTGGAGAGCAGCACATACCTCCTCATTTTTCTCATACTTACTGAGACGCTGTCTCTAGGACTTGGTCATCTTTTTCTGCAGCTTCTTCACTGGTAACATCAGACCTATTACTTTGGTCAGTATTCTGAACAGAAACAGAACATCATGATATTAATCTCTTACATTTATAAAGTGCAACATTACCTGACTGACCAAGGTAACTGTCCACAACAGGAGACAAAACAAATTGCTTATGACAAATACATACAATTATAGGGTACATTTCACAGTCACAGAGGTGCAGCAAAAACCAGATCAAACAACTAAAGCTGTTATTTGCTGTGGGACATGTTTGTGTAACAAGCTCTCAGCACAGCAGAGGTTTCTAAGCAGTATCACACTGTCACTGTAGGCTAAGTGGCTAATTCCTGGTCATACTCAGGAGCAAAAAAACCCCAAAGAAACAAAAAACCAGAAAGATAACATTACTGTTGCATCCAGCAGCTTTTTAGCTAACACATTATCTCCAGTCACGTTATTCTATTAAATACCTTTTCAGTTTCCCCCTTAAGCTGTAGATGAGGCATTTTATCATTTCCTGCATCTTTTTCAGGTTCTTCTTTCCTTTCGGATGCTCTTGTAATATTAGGTTTAAATCTCTGTCGGTATCCTCTAACTACTGTCTTTACAATTGCAGGTTTTTCCAGTTCTCTGTAAAAAGGATCCAGAACAGTGACATTTACTCCATAATATTCAAGCCTAAGTAATATTCAGTGACTTGCACAGCTTTACTGGAACCAGATTGTCTTCAGAAGGATTTGCCCAAACTTAGGCAAGTTTCTTATGAGAAACAAACCTTATTTAGTCTTACAGAGAGTGGAAACTCAATTTATCTACCTATTAAAAACAGATTAATTTTTCACACAGCAGAGGAACTTACCTAGACTGCATACTATATCTGCCTCCGCAAGTATCAGAAGCAGAGCCTCTAGCTGACAGCTGAGGCTGGGAGGAAAGCAAAACCATAGTTATCAATTCCCACAATTCCCCCTTTCAAATTCCAAGCACAGTAGATACTTCATAAAGTAATGCTTTCCTCAGTTTTTCAGAAAAGAAGTACATATCTTCTACCACAGTGCGACCTGATATCATCCAAGAAAATGCTAAAGTCAATTTTAAGATTTATATTAAAACGTCACTGTTACTGTTGTCTTTTTGTAAGAGCACTACACAGAATAAGTTAACAATTATATTTTGTTAATTCCAGGAGACTGGAGAAGCAATCTCAGTACTTACTCAGATTCATTATCCAAATCTCTGTTTTCCCCTTCTGTGGCTTCATTTCTGTTTCTTCTACTGTTCTCCTCAGAGCACTGAAATTGAGGCAAGAAATATTGCCCTTTGAGAAGCGTGCAGATACCTCAGCGGCATTTCTCAAAACACTACTTATAAGACCGTAGCTGGTCCACAGTATCTGCCTTGATGAAAACAGCATCAAGAAAATAATATATTAAGTAATGTGGTTCCCTCTGACCTTTTCATCTGCATTCTCAGGATTTGGAGAGGAAGTTTCAGACTCCATTTTGTCTTGTGCTGCTGTCTCCCTCCTTCCAGACGACCTCATCAAATTGGGTTTAGGTCTTTGCAAGCGCCTTCTGTCTGCTGACTTTTCAGTTCTCCTTAAGACACAAAAAGAGGTGGTACAGATGCTTACCAAATATACACTTAAAGTCTTATATGGTCCAAGATGTACTTCAAGAGCATCACAGACTGCATGAGTCAAGACACTGCATGCAGCATGAGAATAAACAGAAAAAAAATTTCATTTTTCTGATATTAGAAGACAGGCTACAACTTTATTGAAAGAGCATCAAATAAACATCAACAACTTTGCTGGCTGTCAGCAGAATCTACTTAAAAATACTTGAAGGAAGCATTTCATGCCATTAAATAAACAGGAACACCTCTTCTCCTAGGGATTCACAATTCACAATGTCAGTGTGAACAGGCTCACTGGTTTTAACAGAAACAACAGAAAGCTGCTCTATATACCAAGTTTTCCATTTGCCTCTCTTGTCCCTGCAAGCCATTTCAAAGCTATCTCAGTCATGGAACAATGAACTGCTGTTCTCAAACACCTTGTCCTACTGCCAGCATCCACACGTTACTGCAGAACGGGGTACACACATCGTTCTCTGTGTCCTTAACAATTGCAATGGTGTGTCCAGGGATTCACACACTGACAAAGCCCTACATCTTATCAATTATCTTAGGATCAGAAACTACTCTTTTTCTTACATTCTTCCTAGGACAGGACAAATAAAGCTTTGACAGACTTTATCAGAAGAGCCCATCCAAATGGGAAAGACAGAAGCATGAAAACCAAGTTAGCATTAACTAGTAGCCTATCCCTAAATCACCTTTAAAAATTATATCATGGAATAAGAAAAGGAAATAAAAAGGAAAACTTTAGGCACATCCTTTTTTAAACACCACTACTCAGTGTATGAAATAGTCACAAAGATTAATTCATAAAGGAGTGGGGGTAAGACAGAGACACCTTGGAGTATCTTCAACTCTTGCACTGAGCTCCAAAGAGCAACAGTGCCCAAATAGGAAGGAACAAATACACCATAAACATAATGCATACCACTAATAAGCTTTGATAGACAATTATGAATGTTAAAGAATTCAGTGAGGCCCTTTCATTAAAAAAACCAAAATCTACTTTCATAACCAAGCTTCACCCAAAAAATAGCAGAAATTCATCTTTTGTTCTTGATGACTACACATGGGCTAGATTTCTTTTTCTAAACTTAGTTAAGTCTTCCTCCCTGTTCCCATCTAACACTTCAGTCTTAGTTCAAGGAATTGCTTCTCACTGATCAAAATTTCTATCAAAAAGCTTAATCAAATATGGAAAACAAGTTATCATGATTTCTGTTCTAGTTCAAGCAGAATTCTATGCAAATTGAATAGGTACAGGTTTATTTCAAGTAACACTGCAAGGTAAAATAATTGTACTTACATGACTTCAGACTGAGAACCACCTTCTGATGCACTTTGCTTTTCATCTGGTCTATGTGAGTGATGTATGTCTTTGTTCTGAGTAAGAAAAAAAACGTAGAACAAAAAACAATAAACATAGAACTTTTATTGTAAAGAAGAGTAGAAACAAGATTCCTACAATGGTTGAGGTTGAAAGGGTCTGCTAGAGGTGTTCTGGTACAACTCTACTGGTCAAGCAGGGCCACCTGGTGCTGGATGCCCAACACTACGTCCACACAGCTTTGCAATATTGTTGTCTCAGGTATGAAATGGCTCCCAGCTAAGTGCCTGGACCACAGTGAAAAAAACCTTCTCCCCTCCTTCTCCCTCTCTCAGACAGACCAAAAAGACTATACAAA
>JAYRBT010000093.1:26440635-26452173 GCA_036023395.1 Myiotriccus ornatus
AGCTCCCTTACAAGGATGTTAGACAGTGTTAGAAGCCTTACTGAAGTCAGGGTAGATGCTCTTTACTGCTCTCCCTTTCTTTTGTACTTTCTAAGACAAAGAATGATCTTATGGGGAAAGTTTTTGGTGAGATATTAGGAAATTCTACATGTTAGTCTTTCCCTAATGTAACAGGCAAGTTATTTGTTCTTTAGACTTTTAGATATGACATTCCAAAAATTACAACAAAGCTAGGATAGAAGAATTATGAGGGGAATGGAACTTCCTCTGTATGAGGAGAAATGTAATATTAAAACTTTTCACCTTGAAAACAATATTGTTAGAGTGAGGAAGAGATGGCATTATAAACAAGAATAGCTTGGAGATGATGAACAAGAATATCATAAAGATGAACAGGAACCCAACAATGGAAGTATAGCGCATATTAAACTACCAAGCAGCATGCTTAAAACACTCCAAAGAATACCCTTTTTTAATTAAGTAAATAATTATCTCAGCTGTGGTATGCAATTCATCACAGAAGTACAGATAGATGTAAAAAAGCAGCTAGACAAAGTCATGAGTAAGTGGTGTATCAAGGGCTTCAAAGTAAACTAGATACAATCTCAGACATTTCTTAACTGCTGAACCTGATTAGAACACAGCTGAAGAAATATCATTCAACCTTGGTCGAGTTTCCTATATAACTTTTGGAACACCCCACGTTAGCCAGTACAGTGGACAAGAGTTTACAGAGGTTTCCACTCTGAGACAGCACAAACAACCTAATGCTCACCCCACTCAAATCAGTTTCCAACTGATTTGTACTAGTAATCATATGCCAGCAAAATCCTGCTCCAAGGTTTAACTGTTCACACTGCAATGCTTCACTTCTAGATAATTAAACTGTTCTGCTATTCTATTTGTCTGAGACATATGTCAAGCATGGACAGTATACTCTCTGAATAAATTCAGGTTAACAGATAACCTAGCCAAACTGATACTACCTAAATTTTGGTGATATTCTTAGAGCTGTTGACTTTTGTCCATCCAGTGGTGAAATCATCACAAAAACGACAAAAAAATGGCTTTGATTTACAAACCACTTCTAATGATAATGGGCAAGGTATTGAGAAGAACTACATTAAAAATAAAAATACCTTTGTTTCTCTAGTTTCTTCAGATTGTCTTTCTTGGCTTCTAACCTTTGAAACTGATAACTCTGAAATCTGGCTTTCCTGCGATGTATCATCTCTAGCATCTCCAGTTCTCAGTTTAGCTGATTCCATTTCTAATATAACATCACTGACATCTTCAAAGCTGAAATAAATAAAAGCATACAGGAACACTAGTGTATTTTTAGAAAAAATAGCTATTACTGTTTACAGATAGATCAAGTTCCACAGAAAAACAATCCAATTTTGACATAGGTACTCGCATTTCAGAGAATCTTACAAGTTTTAGTGATATTTGCAGAATAAGAGCTTTAAAACAACTTTTGTACTTTTGCATTGCTATTATAAAATAATGTTGAAATCTGATCTGATTGTTCTAGACTAGATTGTTTTTAAAAAAACCAAACTTTAACAAGAACACTGTATGAAGAAGCTTCTTTCCTCTCATCTTTTGGGACCATCTGTATTGAGTTCAAAGGCAAGTAGCTGTTCCTTCACATGCTTCTAATGAGCTGTTAAAGGACATTGTTATTTTATACAGATTCTCAGAACCTTCAATCACAATACAGCTAAATACAACTAGCATGCAAGACTCTCAAGTCACACTCACAGGTTCATAATGAATTTTTACATTTACCACTTTCACGTATATCAAGTTTAATAAACAAACATTCACTTTCTTTGTAGTAAAAGTATGTCCAAAATTGAACCAAACAAAAGCTAGCCTCCTACGCAGATTCTGCATAAATAAAGTCGAAGCAACATTCCTTTTCCACTAGAGCCATTTTATTAAAAACAGCTAAATTTTTCAAGCATATAGCAACATTACTTAGCACCATCATCAAACTGTGCTTGAATAGAAATATTAGGAGTTAGGATAAACCAATGCTCTTCCTAAACACTCAAAAAAAATGCAATCAGTTTTGGAAGTGACTTTAGTAATGATGTACATCAATTTTGCAAGCACAGCCCATCAGGGCGGAGAATATTTTGAGGGTGTAAATCAAAACCAGCTTACTAAAACCTGAGACAATTCTCAGAAACCAAAAACCTGCAAATTCTGTGGCACTTAACATGAATAAATAAAACCAATATTAAAACTTTTAACTCTTATTTTGCCTAAGTTTTCCATTATAAACATTACCTGCATATATCAACACAACCTTCTCTCTCCATTTGGTCATTCACTGGTAAGCAGGACTCTGATCTCTCTTCCTCTGTAACAGCAGTTTCATCTTGTTTTCCTTCAGTAGCAGAATCCAGTTCTTCTCTACAGGTAGTATGACTATCATTGCTTGTATCGTGTACCACTTTTTTCCCTGATAATTAATAAGAATCAAATCAGTTTGAACATTCTGGGAAACATCTTAGAATTCCAATTCTCAAATACTAGCTGCAGTGAAGAAGAGTTAATTTAAGACTAAAAATCCCAGTAGAAAAAGACCAAGTGTTAAGACTTAAGATAGCTGTTCTCAGCTAAAATAGTGTTTAGATTTAGTAAGAAAGTTGATCTTGAAAGGCATTGTTCCAAAATGTCAGAAGATAGATCAGCAATAGAAATCAAAGAACAAATTCTCATTTTTTAAGTTCACAATGTCTTTATATAAAATTTGTATTTGAACGTTTGAGCATTTTTTCTCTTACTTTTATTAGAGGATTTCTCTTCTTCAGCAATTTTTGAAGGGACAGACATTTCTTCTGGAATATTCTCTACCTCCTCTTCAAGATCATCTTTTCTCTTCTTCTTTCTCTTCTTTTTTGCTAATGCTTCTAATGTAGCCTGTTCTTCTGCCTGTTCAGAAATGCCCAAAGATTCCTCATTTTCTTTCTCGGCCGTCACACCATCTCCTTCTGTTTCTTCATCAGAAATTCTGGCTTCCTGAAGTTCATCTTGATCATTATCAGCTTCTGTGCTGGCAGCTTTTGCTACTGAGACATTATGGTTCCTGGTTAATAGACTGGCGGAGTAATACACAGCCACAAACAGCACAGGCATTTTTACCAGCGACATCTTGTGCATTCATACATCACTGCCAATGTACTTGCCAGACATATGAGCAGCACCATGTGAAGACAGTCGCTGACTTCGCAGAAAAGCTTCAGCACAGACTAACTTCAACATTAAATGCAAAACACATTCTGTACACACGAAACTTCACAGGGGGAAGGTCAATATGGGATGTAAAGCAAATGCAGTAAGTGTTACTGTTCCTGTGCTTTTTAGCAGGTTACACAGTCACATTTGGGTTCAGCGAAAACAGACACTGCTATTCCAGAAAGAACTATTGTATCCCTGCAGAAAGAGGTGATGATGGTTGCAGAATATATGCCATTAAAAGGTAATTTTTTTACCATGAAATGTTTTGCAGTTGATTATACTTACTTACACAAGAAAGCTGAAATATTATCTAGCTAGTAACTGACAAGTTATTTTCTGGGTTTAATGAGACTCTAAAATTCTCCTCTCTACAGTTTTAAGGGCATTTTGTCTTGATCCTGTGATTATGTAGAACATGAAACACCAAGAACCCTTTCTTGTCCTTTTCATTACTCTTAAAGGAACTTGTTCCCCTGTAATTAAAAGTCCAAAATGCAAGAGAAGTAGAAAAGCATATCACATTGCTTTACACACTAAGTACCTTTAATCTACAATGTACAATAGAGTGTACAAACAGAATTTCTCTATATGGCTGTAAATCCTAACAGATGGGATATTTTACTTAATCAAATCCAAAAATCAAGGCTATAGAAAAGAGCAACTATTTCAATTTTAAGAATTAAACAGTGATTTTGTTTCCTAGCTGGCATCCCCTTTAAAAAGGTTGTTCACTTGTTTGTCACACAATACCACTTACAAAAGAATGGGTCCTTACAGAACTAACAAGTGAACAACCCCACAGAATTAGCACAATGTTTATGAAATTGTGTCAGTGTAACTGTTTTTAATATAGGCACATGGGTGAAAGGTCCTTTCCCAGGTACCAAAGTAATAAGACACTATTACAGTAATTAAACATAATCTTTATTTTGAACAGACAAGAAAGATAAAAGAACTTTTTTTATAAGAGTCTCTGAAAAGAACCACACCCTTCAGACTTAGGAAGTCAAACTACTGTTAACAGACAAACAGAACCCTCAAAAGAAGAGGGTTTTAAATGTAAGACATATCTAAATTAAATCACAGAAGAGCTTGCCAAGTATACAACTTTGACTCAAGGATTCTACAAGTGAATTCATTAGCATCTCACAGAGATACTTATCAACTGGTAAATTAGAACGTCAGTGCTTCACATTGTGCAAGAGCACTAATTTCACTGCGGTCTCACATTTCTGCTGTTAGTAATTATTACTATACCACACGTCAGTAAACTATGCCTGAAAAGTTATACTAAGAAGCTAGGATCCTCCTGCCCCGTCCAAAACAGAGAAGGAAAAGATTCCCTATGTGATCTTTCATCTAGCAACACATTACTGATCACTGTTCTGTAATGCCATCTCAAGCATTCTTTTGAAGTACCTTTTGACTTCTTCCGAGGCCTTGGTGACTTCCTTTCCCTTGGCTTCTGGCTTTTAACAGTCTTTTGCTTCCTCTTTTCCTCGTCTGCTAAGACCTTCTCAAGCAGCTGGGCAAAGAATTCAAAATCAAAGGGTCGTTTTTCTTCTATCAGATTAAAGCAAAGAAATAGAACAGATTTCAAAGTTGACGATTTTTTTGAGTTTCAGCTTTGTAAAATGATCAGTGGTATATGACATGACATTAAAAAGCAACAATTATATAAACAGAGAGTTCTTCTTCAAAATATTTTCTGTAAAACTTGAGCAGGGACTAATGGTGACATAAGAGGTGACATGGATTGCGGTAGATTGTTTTTTGAAAAAAAACAAATTATAAAACTAAGTAGTTCAGAAAAATTAAGACCTGACAAATACTCAGATTGTATCATAGCATCAAATAATATATTAACATGCTGTTCTAGGACATATGTACCTTATTCAATCAATAAAAAAATTCTTAAAGGACTCTCAAAGAAGTTTACAATAAATAACTGTGCTAGAAATTCCTAAGATTCAGAATAATCTTCAACTGAATTTATACAGGAAAGTTTATGTCTTGTTAAGCAGAGATCTAAAAAAGACAGAAAATAAACCTTGAGATCTTTACTGTGAACCATGCCTGTTATAAAAATCTAAGATTCCACAGCTTCTGGACTCACCTAAGAGCAAAAACTTTCTTGTAATTAATTCAAGCAAGGCAAAGCACAAAAATTACTGTGAAAATAGACTACCATTTAATGACTCATTGTAGGGTGGGGTACATTTACTTTACTTACTGAAAGCTTTGTCTATTCTCCATCCATTAGCTTTCTCCTCACGTTTGAACTTGTTCTAAAAGGAAACATACAGTTGTCTTTTTCATTAAGCAAGAAATGCAATAGTATGTTATACAAAATGGCAGATCAAGATAAGCCTTCAATGTGAGGCAACTAAGGTTGTTGAATTTACATACACTCACAGAACAAAAGTTTGTAATTAATTATAAAATCTGTCACCAGTAGGTATCACCAGTTATACTTCTTTTATTACTTTCAACACCTTTGTCCTGGCTTTCAATGTGAGCAAGGTTTGAAATATCAAGGACTTTCCCAGCTGTATGCCACAAAAGAAACAACATGGAAGACCCCCACCAAACAGCCATTTATGCTTATCAGCATTCTTCATTCAAAATGAAGACAAACTGTGTCTAACTATGTTCGATTTACTAGATACATGGATGGAAATTCAACTAGCCAACTAATGTTTCAGATACTTACAACCTCTTGAAACAGGCATTAAAGGAAGGATTACTACAGAGACAGTAGCATCAAAATTATCCTTACTAATAGAGGAAGCATGGAATGCAAATGAGAAAAAGAAACAGAAAACCAGATGTTTAATTGCTTTATTGAGTGCTTTAATTTTTACCTTAATTTCTGCTCTGGCTCTATGAGGAAACAGCCGTCCAATCAAGGAAAAGTCTGTTCCTACCATGCTGATAGCTAAAAAGAACATATCTGTTTCTAGAGAAATAAAAATAAGAAAAACAAAATCATACACATTCAAGTATTTACTAAACCACCCTTCTTGCTACCAGAAATAAAAACACCTTGTAAACTTAATGCCATGAGATCAGTAACTTCAAGGTTATCTACTGTAGGTGCAAGTCCAGGTGAGTTGGAGTATGTGTGTTATTTTACCTACGTACCTCCAGTAACATCTGCTGAATGAACTGTCGACAAGAAAGAATTGCCTAATCTATTAAAACTGCAGAATGTGAAATACATTTTGTAAAGCCAGAAAATCAAAGCTAACCAATCCCAAATTGTCAAGGTCCACTTTTATTGTGAACACAAGCACAAACAGAAATCAGAAAAACATGTAAAACACCACTGTTATTTAACATGGAAAGAGTGCACAGTCAATTCTTTCTGAAAGAAGCACAGTGAATCCTGAAGGTAAATTTTTCCATCTACAGGTGTAAAAAGTCCTTCCCAACTGTAAGAAGTCTTACATGATGTTGTCAGCCTAGAGCTAATAATCAATTCAAAGCAGGAGTAATAAAAAAAACCACAACCCACCCACTCATAAGAACAGGGGTCTATTTGCACTGAAATCAGTCCAGGGACACCTTCTGTGATTAACTCCTGCCCAGGCTGGAATAATCAAGTTAAGAAGTACTAACTGTTCCATATAGAACTCAAATATTTGTACACCAGAACCCAAAACTATGTTTTTGATAAAGCAGACTAGCATTTTTCATCATCTAAACATCCATGACAGAAAAAACTGAGAGGCAGCCTATGTGTCATAAAACACTGGATTTTTTAAAAATGCCAGTTTTCACAGTAAATATCGTAGCTCTTCCTACTGTAGGAGTTGGGAGGGTTGACACTACATGACACATAAGTAGACCCATTTAATCCATTGGCGGAAAGAAAGAGTATAAAACATAGGTGGAAAACTAAGACTTTTCTGCAGACTCGAAATTTTAGACCAAAAATATAGTCACCTTTATTTGACCATGGTTTTGTGTAAAAACTTTTCCTGAAGCTGGAATATGTAGTTGTAGAGCCACGCTCAAAGATGGGATCATTTTCTTCTACAACACATGGGCCTTTTGTTCTTAGAACTTCTACAGTTAAGCTGGAAAAGCAAACACACAAAGAGACTTATCTGAAAATACTGCTAAGACGGCACATAGCAGACGTTTATAAGACAGATATTCAAATTTTTCATGCCACAAGTGAGCAGTTCTACTTTGTAATTAAGTTTAATAATTACAATAACATTTACTTTAATGGGAGCATGCAGCAGGAAATCACTACCCTACTCAGCCCGCGTAAGTAAATCTGCTTCTTCCTTTTTATAAGGTACAGTAAAGACAGACTTAATAAAGTATCTTAAAAAAAAAAAAAAAGATTTCTTAACATTCAAGAAATTTATTTTGCAAAACCACAAGAGCCTCCCAATATCCTTCTAGAACACTTTCAAATTCTTTTACCAGGCCTGTTCTACCCTTAAACTTGGACTAAATCTCATGCTAACAATACTTTTGTGGAACTCAATAATTCAATAATCTACTTTTTAAAAGTCATACGCTAAGCAGAGTTTCTGAAAACACTGACAGAACAAAGCAGCACCATGTAAGATGCAAAGCTGGAGCAAATCATACTGAAAATCAAGTAACAGTAAGCAGATACATGTTAACTCTAAGAAACAAAACAGTCAGCTAAATAGAAGACATTTGAAAGTCTGACAAGTCCCCCGTGTTCATTCCCTTTAATGAAATACATCTTCCTCTTTATCTCCTTCTCCAAAAACATTTCTCCTAGAGTCTGCCACTACTGAGCTGCAGAGAACTGCTGCTCCTATTTTGCCACATACTCGCACTGTTTCCTAAATAAGTGCATCTCAACTCTAAACACATAAATACACTCATGCTTGCCCCAGACCAAAGTAGAACTGTTCTCTTTCCCCCAACTAAGCTGTAATGCAGTATGTATGGTCCATGACACAGGCACAGGATTTGTTACCTTTCTTCATCCAGAATAATTGAACCATCTTCTGCTACTTTCACACGAGGAACCAGAAGTGGGCCATCCTGACTCTCCTCCCCATTCTCTTCTTCTTCCTCCTCCTCTTCTTCATGATCAAGAGTACTTTTCTCCTCCTGTCTACAGTTTTTAAGACAGCAAGCAAAAATAGTTTTGAATTGCTGCTCAGTAGGCCAGACACACAACAATTTAATGAACCACTCAGCAATGCAACACATCAACAAGTTAGTCAACACACAAACTCTGAAACTTGCTTTTCATTCTATTCTAAAATGGAAATATATAAAAATGTAATACTGAAAGAAAATGTTATCTGACCAGCCTACATTCTCAAGTTACAATTTCTTATTTATAAGGGCTGTAATACTGAAACATTAAAAAAATACTTACACTGTATTACCACAGAAACGTGGTTTTTTTAACACCAGAAAATTTTTGACTATACTTCACCACCAAGACTTACCCTTTCATTTGACTCGGTGCAGAATTTTTTTCTGTTCTCTTTTCTTCTGCCAATGAAGACCTGGAATTTCATAAAAAGCTTGAGATGATTGTTTATACAGACACATGTCTGCTTTATTCCACAAACCTGGCTTTTACCAGATAATGGACAAAAAAACACAAAGCTATTTTTTTTTGGTCCATTCTTTGTATCACATCTAGACTTAAATCTAACTAAACAACCACTTAACGCTTAATGAATTTTGCTGTTTCTTGTGCCAACAAGGACAAAAAAAAGACATTTCAAGCAGTAATCCATTGTAAGGGTACAGGGAATGTAAGAGTATCTTGCTCATTACCTCCTGAAGGACTATTCAGTGTAAAAGAAAAAGTAACAAGGAAGATGATCAATAAAACACTTAAACACACAAAGATTAACAAGCAGGTGACAACAGTCAGTACCAGAAAACTCATCAGCTACTAAGGCAAAGAACAGGATTTGGATAACCGTACTTGTATTTATGTTATTGCTTCTGGCAGTTGCAGGAAAAAGGCCCTGCTCTGTCTGTGGTAGTCTGTGTAGCCAGCTGCATTAGTGCTCCCTGTCTCTGTGCACCTCTGGGATGCTCCCTCAGCCTTGCTGCTGGTGAAACATGCAAACAGAACAGCAGCTACATCCATCCAGACGGAATGTAATGACCTCATGGGTCAGCACCTGGAAGGAGAAATGCTTGGCTTCCTGAGTCCACTACACCTGGCAGGCAATCATAACATCCCCAGGAGCCATAACTACAAATCTCCCAGCACGTAATTGGGAAAAAAAAATAATTCTACTATTCAGTTTCTCTCCAGAGATAAATTAATACTTGGGACAGGTTCACGTTTGTGTATTGCAACAAGTACACTAAGCTTCATCCTCATTTCTGTATGAGGATTAAGTAGATGTGAAATGTCTAGAAGCTTTTGTTACCATTGCAACAACACTGCATCTGTGCTAATACTCCAGATTTAAGTATTAGACAGGTAGAAAAATAATTTAGCTTAAGGAGAGAGAAGAAGAAGTCATACTTACTTCATAGGATTGTTTTCTGGCAGATAGTATATCAGGTCTCTCATGGTCATTTTAGAACGATCTGGTGGAGAACGCCCTTCGATTATTGGAGGCCTATGTTTCAACTTCTTCTATAGAAAAAATAAAAAGACACCCACTTCGATTCAACCCTGGAAGTACTTTACATTTCACAAATTAATATTTGTGTTTGTTTATGAACCCCATTCAGGGAGTTCTATTATTAACACACACACATCACCCCCAAGAACCAAAAGATGATTATATTAAAAGTGTCCCTTTATCAGAAGGGCAGAGACACCCTTTCAGAGAAATTCAGTAAGTTAAAAGTTATTCAAAATTACAGAATTCTGATAAGCTTCTTACAGCACACTTCTCTACTTTAGTACCAACTGTGAAACTTTAAAATTGGAATGCTGACTATAAAATAATACCAGGTGTAATGTCAAAAAGGTCTATGAGTCAAATGAAGCAATACACAATTTCTGGTGAGATTAATATTGTTAGTGGACAAAGTTCTACTACTGCTTCTAAACAGAATAAACCCATCACAGACCATTAGACTGAGCAGCTGACGACCACCAGAAAACACTATCACAAAGAGGTGATGTATGCCAGGTGAATCACATGCCTTGCCCTTTACAGACCAGCACTGCTCAACACAGAGGCCTTACCATCCGCTCTTTCTTCAGCTCTTCTTTAAGCATTTCTCTCAACTTCCGAGCCTTGAGGATCCTCTCGCGGTCAGAACACATTCGTTTGTCTTTTTCAGGAGAAGGTTTCACAGGCAGCTTTTTCTCCTGTGTTAGTGATCTTTCCTGTGTTGGTCTCTCCTTGAGGGGAGAGGGTACATTCTTCTGCAAACTATCATCATTTTTCTGAGCAGCTACACCTACAGTTTGCTCTTTATTCACCAATTTTTTTAGCAGTGAAAACTGTGGCACTTGTGGCACAGGTGTTTTCTTCTCAGGAAGCATGGGAGGCTTTACAGAGCTTTCAACACTACTCTTTTCTGACATGGGGGAATCCTTCTGAAGTGAAACACTGCCATCAGAAGCCTGTGATGTTCGCCTCTGCAGTTTCGGTGCAGAACGCAGAGCAGATGAAGGTCCAGCTCTGGGTTTGACAAGATTTGGCATGGTGGAGATCCGTTTTCTTCTCTGTGTAGGCATCTCTGCAGGTTTACTGGCTTCCCCAGCATCACTGGAACCATCAGCCTTGTCATCGCTGGAAAATTTAAGAGATTATCCTAAAGTACTTTATGGTGACAGATTTTTTATTTTCAGGATATGTTTATGGGCCAACAGGAAAATTGTTATACACAAAAAACCCCACGCTAGAATCAACCAGTGTAGCTGGTATTTCTTCATAAACTAATCAGCTATAAGAACTGGCATATTATTTTCTAATATTAATTACTCATCAACTAGCCTGCAACAGTAACATGTCCCCACCTCCCACTTCTTTTTTTGGAAGGCTCTCTCCTTTCAGCTAAAAATACCGGTACAATAAAGCTCTATAAAGAATAACCCACATAACACAGGTGATATATTAAAAACATTTTAATAAAGCTGTATGCAACAAGCAGTTTGATGATTTTTATTACAACAAATGTTAACATTCCTCTCATGCACCCATTTGCAAGCAGATGATATGTAAACTGTGAATTCCAGAAAAACTTCGGCAGTAAAATTGGCTGCTGCTTACACTGATACCTTGGAGTTTTGATTTTTTAATTTTTGTAGATTTTAGAAGTAGTTATATAGTAAATGTAGATTTTAGA
>JAYRBT010000093.1:26464540-26475152 GCA_036023395.1 Myiotriccus ornatus
TTAGCAAAGGCGTTACTGAACTTTTCGATTGGCTTCTTGTCCGGAAATTCACCTGGACAAAACCATCTTCAGCCCCATGGACGGGCTAGTGAGCAAAACCACGACACTGTTGCCATGTGACTTTGAAGAGGAAAGTTTCTCCCTGGACTGGGATAGTGCTGTTAATGACTGTGCTGTTGATGTTCTAAGATTTCACTTTTTCTAGTCAGTCGGTACATTTCACAACACGGGACTTTGAAGGCGTGAAAACTGATGTCCACATGTCATAGAACCTTTCAGCTGTAGCTTCTCTACTGAAATTATGAGGGATGGCATATTGATACACCCTTAAATTTTCCTGTGGTGTAGAAGTCTCAAGTAATAGCGCAGTTGAACTCAGAATTATGTTTTCTAAATATTATTGTTTGGGCAAAATTTCTTTATAAGGTTTTGTTTAATCTTTTTTTCCTTCATATCTATAGATTTGTGTCTAAGATCTTTTTTAAGACATTCACCAGTCTAATGGAATTTAGTCAACTTGTCCCCCCAGCCACACAGGAGCAGAGAAATTATCTGTTTCCCTGTGTGCATATTAGATATGTTTCTTTCTGTGAGAGTGCAACGACTGACTTCCATTTAGGAAAAGCTTTTTAAAAATGCTTGTATTAACTAGAGCCCTGTTTCAGCCCTGTTTACCTCAGTGACATGTGTAATGTAAGCTGTACTATTCAAGTTACGGACTATGCCACAGAAATAGCTACTAGGTGTATTTTCATTCAGTTGCTGGGGTGTGTTGCCTTAAATTTAAAGTATGTGAATTGCTCACGTAATTCTCTTAATAAAATCCTAATACCCCAGTGTCCTTTTTAATTTGTACTGCTCCTTTTTTTTTTTTTTCCATGTAGCCTGGATCAAAATGCAAGACACCGCCATCATTTTTATCTTGCTGGCCGCCACCTTTCCTCGGAGGACCACCGGTAAGTGGTGGGAGCACGAGGAAGAAAGGTGTTGGTGATCTCAGGTTTTCTCACTGAATGTGCTCACTGCCTGTGTTTTCAGAACACATTTGTTGGAGCCTGTGTTTTTAACGTGTAAGTTACAATAGTTGCACTGATCTAACGCACAAGGTCTGATTTGCATTCAGTTTTGTGGGAGTGAAGCTGTTGGTAACAATATCAAAGGGAAAATTATTTGAAGAAACTATACCTTAAATCAACAGTATTTCCCTGAAGCAGATAATATTTCCCCTTAATATATTTGTGCACAAGCTACAGGAATCCTGTTTCTCCCAGGCTATGGAAATTACATGTGTCCAGAAAACATCATCTTATTTTGCAGAGAACACAGGATATGTTCCTATTTTCCAGTTTTATGTTTCAACCTTTTGGAATTGGTTGCTCTCTAACCTGGGATGCACTCTATTGAAACAAAGACATTTCCTTTGTGATTTCTTAGTTGATTCCTCCTCCACCACCTATAAGGCCAGACTGTCCTGAGGACGACGAAGCACTGGGGAGCATGTTGATAGCCTGGTACATGAGCGGTTATCACACTGGGTATTACCTGGTACGTGCCACTCTTTGTTTTGAAGTGCCTTTGGAATTTTGCTGCTGCTGTTTGCAGCAAAGAGTTAGATAGGGCTGTTTTTTAGATCTCTCATATTAATTTACAAGTGCTATGTTTAAGGGTGTTTTGTATTGTTTAAGTATTCTTGTTGTTGACTAGGAGTCACATGAGCCAGTATGCATTTGGCATTTTTGCAGAGACTTTTCATGAGTAATTGTTTCATGTGATTGTGAAGGCCCAGCAGAAGCTGTCACTTGTATTATTGATTCATATTTTCCTCTGTACACTTAGGAAGGAAGAAAATGAAGAAGATGGAAAGGGAGGGTTTGATGCCATAGGATATCTTCAAATGACTAGTTTGAGAATTTCTTGTTTCAGATTACCTGTAATTGTGGATTGCTTTAATCTACTTACAATGGAACAAGATATACATATTGGAAATTATTCTGTAGAGTAGCTGATTATAAAGAACACATGTAGTTTGGCTTCTGTCCTGTTTTAAACTGCCCATTCTGCTTTCCACAGAGAGTTAAAAGCTATTTGCGATTTGTGAAGGACCAAAAAAGATTGTTCAGAAATATTTTTGTTCTGCGACTCAAGTTTTTATTTCCATGTTAGCAAAACCAAGATTATCCTAAATTGTATCCTGTAGGGTTTAAAACACAGTCGAATGGAAGCAGCACTGGAGAGACAAACACATGCAAAATAACTGAATATCATCATTGTTCTGAAGGATTGTAAGTATCACAACTTTGTGAAGATACAGTAGTTATGAATTCTCTTCAAAAACCCATGAGCTTTGGGACCTCCATCTGCTCTTGGAGCTCTCTACAAAGACTGCTTCTGCCAGTGTTAATCCCTTCTTTGCTTAGCAGCTGTGGAATAGTATTTTCTCATCTAAAATGAAGGAAAGTATTTATTGTTCTGATGATAGTTTTAACCACAGTATCTCTCTACATCAGGATTAACAGTACAGCTTATTTGAATTATTAATAGTTAGTAGTGGGCTGTTCTGGAAACAGAGTTGTAAGTGAAATGCAGTTTTTTCATCCGCGTTTCCTTACGTGGCCAGCAGATGTGTAGCTAAACTGTTTTCAGGACAAGATCAACATTTCAGTTTGATATTGTTGAGCAATTCTGTTCTCATTACTTCAGTGCCTGTGCTTTTATTTGGAATACTTTCATCAGACTTCTGCAGTATATTGTTCAGTAAAACAAAACTGTATTCTCTTCAGGACTTATTTTCTGATTTTCCTTGACAACGTGTAATTTCTCTGTAGTTGAGTAATTCTTCTTTGTGTGTTTAAAAAGGAAGAAGCTCTCCTATACTAATTTCTGCTTCTTTTTTAAAGCCAGGTACAAATCTTTCCCACTGAGAGGTGTATATCACTGTATCACTGACTGATGGTGGATGGTGAAGAACAGAATTCTATCAAGACAATTAGTCATAATGTTTGCTTAACACTCAGCTGCCCCTGTTAATGAGTAAAGAAATAACTTGAGTCACTTCATTTACTAGTAAGTAAATGTACCTTGAAATGAGCTATTTAAGACCTCCAGTCAAATGTATTTAGCAAGGACTGCAGCAACCAAGTATTTTTCACTTCCCTGAGACAATTTCAAGTCTTCTTACCACATGATAGATTTAACCTTTTCGATCCCACATGGTAGATTTCACTTACTTCTCATCTTAACACCTCTTGTATTCCTCAGACGTTTTGTCTGAATGACAGCACCGGAACCTTTGATTATGGAATACTCCTTTACAAAAGAGAGAGCTGTGGCAGCAGTGGGTGTTACAGTGCCCACTGGTGGCAATGGCCCGGAGAACAGTGTACTGTTACAGTAACAGAGACATCTTCTGGGTCTGATGAGAATCATGAATGTAACAGCTTTATTCAGAAAGACCAGTTTCTTGGTTCAAGTGCTTGTTAATAAAGTTCCACTTTTCAAACTTTGTGGTCTGTTTTGGGGTGGTTTTATTTTTAGCTTCTGTAGACATTTGTTGGTTGGATGAAGTGCTGGAATATGTCAGAAAGTCTTGCCGTGTTGCCTTTTCGTGAGTACCATTACTAAAAATAAATTAGGAAAAGCAGACTCTCTGAAAACATAATGCTAATTATGGACAGGTTTCATCACTTACCATCTAGGGCTGAATGCTACTCTGCAATTCTACTCTTGCAGAGTAGAGGTGTAGCCACAAAACTAGGCAGTAATTTAGTTAATGCCAGTGATTTGCTTTTCAGGGAAATACAGGCCTCAGCTTTAGTGCATTCACTTCCTTTTCCTGCTGTGGTCAAGTGTCAGAGAATCAGTTTTCCCACAAATTAAGTGAAAAGAGAAAAACTTATTCATAACTTAGCTAAGCAACTTTGAAGGTGTTTTCTTCATTGTCTAGCTGAAGTAAATTAAGATTGATTGCAGTGATGCAAAGCTTCTAAATCATCTGTTCAGCAACTGTTCATTGCTGAAGAGGCACAACTGCCCTCTCCCTTCCATGGAGTGCAGTCTTTTAATAAGGTGCTCCAGCATGGATTCTCCACAAGCTTACAAGTTCTGCCAGCAGACTTGCGCCAGGAACGACTCCTCTCTTCAAGGGGCCACAGATCCTGCCAGGAACTTGCTATAGGTGCAGGCTCTCCATGGGCTCACAGCCTCCTTTGATCATCCACCGGCTCCTCTTGTTGAGTCCTCTCTCACTCACATTTTAATTAATACATTATTAGCACTTCCAGTCTTGGAAATTAGTTATTAGTTGGAAATTAGTTATTTCTGCAATGAAATTATGAAGTGGAAGAAAAGCAGGGCACTCACCTTTCTGAAGTCCTCTGCCCTCCACACAGCAGCACACTCCAGTCTTGAACTTACTGCTGCAGCTGTGTCCCCAATCCCACCACAGGATATTTTGGTCTTTTGTCTCTTCCTCAACACTTTATGTCCAAAACCTTTTATGCAACATCTTCAAGAACTATAGGAGTTTCTCACAGGCTTGCTAATAACCTCACTGACTAACTTATCTTGTGGCAGATCCAGTAAATGGGGAAATAACAAGAATTAAAAAGACTGAAGCTTCCCAGAAGCAAAGGAGACTTGACAGCCAGTGAATGCCAGAAAAAGAGAACAGATGATGGGAAAATTCCCTCCATGCTGTTTTAAATACACAGGACACAGCTGAAATTCTTTATGCATCAGAGAAATATTGCCCCAGTAGTGATTTTTCAGGAGCTAGTCTGAACTGCTCTTCCAATGAGAAGGGTAGGAAAGTACACTCCAAATTATTGCAGTGACCACAAGCAAGTAATGGAGTATAGGCCCACAACTTCTAGACAGCTTCTGCTTTCAGAAATAGAAGCTGTGAAGGAGTATTATTTTGGTATCTAGTTTTTCACGTTAGGAAATGCTGATTGCAAAGATGAAGATATTACCAGAAAAAACTGTCTCAAGACACTGTCACCAGCATCAGAATATCTTAAGATGCTCAGGGTATTAGTTTGGCTTGGAATGGCCTCCTAGACCCCACCAAACCCCAGGGCTATGTCCTTTTTCTGCTAGTTTTTTAGGACACCCACAGTAATAGGCATAGCACAAAGGCTTTACAGGGATTTTTTGACTAAGCACAAAATGAAATGCAGGTGAACAGTCATTTTTCTGCCAACACAAGAGAATGACTGCCTTCTATCCAGCCTGCAGGCATAAATGCTAGAAAAAGCCCAGAAAGAGCTACATTCACAATTGAGAATTTTCATATTTAGCAGACTTGAAAACTGCCTGTAAGAACTGAAATGTAGCATGTATTGTTTGTACGTGGTAAGCATGAAAAACAGAGCTAACTTAAGGTAGAGGTTTGATTTTTTTGCTTGTTTGCAGTTTTAGGATTCAGTGATTATACTGCCATTTCTAATCTGACAACAAAGCTTGCCATTAAAAAAATTAAGTCATATTTCATATACATCCAGAGTAACTCAGCCACTGATGATGTATTTACAATCCTAAGATGACGAGGAAACCAGGTGTGACCTACTGCTGCAGACACTGCACCTGTAACCTCTTTCTGAGGTGTAGCACATGACAAGAGCCTTTTGATGTTCAGAGAAGACCACACACTTCCCCTTCTCCACCCACATTACTGTCCGTTGCTCTGGGGGTTTAGCCCAGGAGAGAAGATGATGTGCAGTCCTGTCAACTCACTGTAGCCTCAGAACCAAACAGCATCTCTATCTTCAGTATTGAGCCCATCAAACAATAGTTTGCATAAACCCAGGTCTTGCCCCTTCACAAGTTCCTTGGCTTTCAGCAACCTTAGCTCCTACAAGAAAGTGAAACCACACAACTGCGAACATAGCAGTAATAGAATTCAGTCAGCTTTGAGTTTCACCATTAAAACCTAAAATGTGTTTTCAGCACATTTGTAACAGCTGTATTTGAGCTGTCTTACTGAAGGCCAAGGTGAATACCCACAATACTTGAAATTAATATATGAAATATCCACCAATTAATTGCTCAAAAACTTCTTTGTTGAATCCTTGCAAAAGAATATTTTGATCTGTAGAACTCCACCATCCACCAAAAGCAAAAGCTTTTAACAACAGATATGTGAAGCATACTTTCAGGGCTTCTTTTTGAACAAATAATGAAACAAAAATGAATCACCACATTATCATAAAAAACAGTTTTAGCACTATCACATTTAAAAATATACACATTTCCCATAATAACAGCTGGAAAAAGCCTTTTAGACAAGGACAGAGAAAATAGATAGAGGTAATTTAAGAATACATGAAAAGTAATAAAATCATTAAAACATTACGATGCCACTGTTCGTCCCACTTCAGTGTTACATCTTGTTCTGAGATGTGTCAGTTAAAATGATGGCTGAATAAACAAAACTTAATTCATGCAAGACTGACATAAATACAACAATTTCTCAAAGATAAGATATCATACAGATACGGGTGCAGGATGCTCATGAATACAGCCAGGGCAGCAGTGCAGAGAATCGTGGACAAACAGGTCGCATTCCACACAAAATGCATTCTCACACACTTTACATACGTAAACCTGTGTGGAAAGGATAGAAAAACAAGTCAAGATAGAAAAAAAATTATCACCATCATAGCACTGCAGTAGGGCAACAGTTGTGTCATGAAAACATGATGCTGACATCACTGAAACTCTCAAACACTGAATCTGAAGTTTCTAACAGCAAGTACGTCCACAGGGCTGAGCTCAGGTCATTGTAGATGTTTCCAAATGGCTAAGAGTGGAAACTTCTTTATGCAGCTTCCTAGGAAATCCCTTCCCACACTTTTATAGACTGTGCAGTCCAGAAAGTGTGGCTCTTTAACACAGAACTCTAGTTAACCATGACATAAACTTCCACAAACATTTTTCTGGTCTTAACACGACTATACTAAAGGATCATCGCTACTTATCACACCCCTCAATGCAAATTCCAAAGCAGCTCAACATACTTACATTTTGGTCTTTCATTTCTCCGTGGCAGCCCTGACAATACCTGAAAGCAAAATTGTATTATTTTAACTGAAAAAAAAAGCCAATCAGTGTTTAAAAAAATCTTAAACATAGTAACAATTCATGGCAATTATTTCAGCTATTAACTGAACTCAGATAACTTATTCATGGGAACTACAAATATTTCTTAATGCCAGAGGTGCCCAAACCCACACAAACATTCAGTGTCTCCATCAGCGAAGAAGCTGCTGCCAGCTATTCTTACTCTGGTGACAAAAAAATTACAGGATTCACATAAATATGATTTGCATACCGTTCCCCCTTGTATTCTTCCAGTGGAACTTCCTGGAACGCATCCAAAGGAAACAAGTGATGGTACGACCGAGCCAGGTGAGGTGCAGACACTAGTGTAAGACCTGCAAATAAACATCAAAATTATTACAAGGGAGGACTTACTGAAAAGCTTTTCTGTATAAAATACAGTCAAAAGGAAAAAAAATATTTTAAATTACCCAGTGGTTCAGAGCTTTCAGGAATTAAAAAAATTGAAATTATTTGTTCCGTTAGCTTCTATAAGCCAAAGCTGTAATCCCTTCCAGCTTTAAATCCTAATATAATAAACAAGCAAATTGCTCAAATTTCTACTGAAAACGTTTAACTCTGTCTTTAGAAGCACATTTACAATGCACAGTGGTATGAAGCTCCTCTTTGGCAATGATGATTCTGCTGTATCACACCACCAGTTAAAATGCTCTACTGCCACCTCCTGTAATACTGCCAAAACCATGCCATAGCCCTGCTTCAGCTAACATGGATCTGCTAGTTTTAACAGTTAATTTTCTTCACACTAACAAGTAAATGGCTGTGTTTTGCGATTTGTTCTGGGAACAGGGTTGTTTTCCTTATTGCTAAGCAGTGCTTACACAGAGCCAAGGCCCCTTCTGCTTCTCACCCTACCAGTGAGTAGGACTGGGGGTGCACAAGGAGCTGGGAGGGAAAACAGCCAGGACACCAGTTAGTCCCCCAACTAAAGAAAGGGATATCCCACACCATATGGCATCAAGCTCAGCCTGTAAAGCTGGGTGAAGGTGGAAGGGGAAGAACATTCAGAGCGATGGTGTTTATCCGCTCCCCTCACTGTTACACGTGATGGAGCCCTGCTTCCCTGGAGATTCTGCCAGCGGGAAGTGGTGAATTAATTACTTGCTTGGCTTGGCTTGCATGTACAGCTTTTCCTGTATATATTACACTGTCTTATCTCAACCCACGATTTTCTCACTTTTACCCTTCCAATTCCCTCCCCCACCCCACCAGGCAGGGGGGAGTGAGTAGCTGTGTGGGGCTGAGTTGCCAGCCGGGGTCAGACCACGAGAACAGGCTAGCTGGGGCATGGGCTGGCACAAACGTCTCCATCGCTCACTCACATGCAGTGTGAGCATCTGAGCTCTTGTTCTGCTGATCCCTGCAGCTGTGGAGAATCCACTGCTGGTACACAGGATTTCTCTTTTACGCTACTCCCTTGCTGGAACCAAACTCATGTTTGTATGAAAAACTTGAAATTAAGCTAGGATAAAGTGACCCAAAACTAATTATTTCATCCTCTTGCCAAATACACACACATCCTGGTAATACCTATCATGTTTTAGTCATGTGCCTGTAGAAGCTAAAAGGACAGCACTACTCATTTTAGTATTAATACTATAAAACATACTAATCCTCCCTCCCACCCTTGCCAAGGGCAACGGGGAGGAATCATTGGTTGCACAGTCCATTAACATTGGCAAGACCGAAGGGCTTCCATTTACAACTCTACAGCCTGTCATGTGTCACTGTGCAGCCTGCCCTTGGGTTCAACTTGGAAATCTTCCATTCACATACTCCCAGAGGTGGGAGGTCTACTGCTTTTTACTCCAAAGCATTCTATCTCCACAGCCTGGCACCGAGGAGTCTGGAACACTGGTGTGCCTGTCAAATCTTGATTCTTGAGAAATTTCCATTTGCATACGGATCACCCTTCTTCCCTGCTTTGCTTTAGGGCTTTTAGTTTAGAACATTATACCAGGGTATATGATACAGGTTTACAGCTGCAGGTATATCCTGAAAGTCCCTCGTATGAAGATGGCATCCCAGGTCACAGGAATGCCAGACTCTTAAAGGAGAGCTGGCTTTTAATTCTTAAGTATAGTTGAATTTTTCTACCCCTTAACTCTCTCACCACTAACTCCTACTTCATCCACTCACCTCTTCTTGCTACTTACCACAGATTTTGCATTCCACAGGAAGCTCACAGTATTTGGCTCTGCACTGGGGACAAAAATACCCACCCAGTGTGAGACCTGGCTCACTGTTGTTTTCCAGCTGCCTACAGGAGAAAGAAATAATTCAGTACTTAAGAGGTAACACCATACTACTACATAACTACAAACATTACATAGTTTTCCAAGCAAATAATTTAAAGTTTCAGTAGACCGCATGCAACAGTTCCATGTGTGTCAGAAAGCAACTGACATGCTCATATCAGTAACCACATTTTCTCACAAGAACAGAACAAAGACCAAATTTTCTCACATAAAGGCACCACTGTATCTTTAAAAAATAAAGTTATGAGTGACAACCGCATTGCTATTTCTACTTTGGCACAAAAATATTCTGTATTGACTATAAGATGCATGTTAGTGTACTTATTCTTTTAAATAGCAGACGCTGTTTCCTTCTGAGAATTCAGACCCATATCAGCCCTGAAAACTATGGTTCTTTTTATTAAGAAAGCTCAGGTATAGTAAAAAAAAGGCCTCTATTTAAAGCTTCCCTTTAAAGTTACATTAGGAAATAGATAAAAAAGTACTTTATTCAGATAATACCCTTCATCCTAATAATTATCTTTTATAATGATAATACCTAAATCAAGAACTGCACATAAAATTGGCAATAATTACTTTAATAGCTTGTAGCACCCTGTATCCTAATCATTGTACAACACAAATAAGCACGATTTATCATTTTCCAAACATTTAAATGCAAAGTTTAAAAAGCATATTTAACAGAGGTAACTACAGTCACATACAGGATGAGCAAACGAAAATAAAATATCTGCTGAGAAGTCACAAGACATTGCTTGCTATTTTTTCATGTTATTTTGTGATATTTTCACTGTAAGGCAGATTTTCTAAATATGACTAATTGATATTGAATTCTTATCAGCTCATCGAATTCTAATTAGCTCTACTTACACCATGCTAAAGGAAGGCTTTGCATCCTGATCAGATAGGGAAGCAATAGTATGCTGAGGAAAACCTGAAGAGAAAAACATATTAACATTATTATTACATATTAACAATTTTACACATGCAAGTAATGTGTCAGTTTCATACTTCAGTGGAGAAGTTCAAAGACTATTCTCAATATTTAGGCCTATCTCCTTCTTGTTTGTTTGTTATTACAGTAGAAATAGCACACTCTTACTAGGTACCAAATTCTCCCTAAACGTCTCAACCTACATCCACACAACTCTGAGTATATGTCGTGGTTTTGCCCACCAGCCCGTCCCTGGGGCTGTGAATGGTTTTGTCCAAGTAAATTTCCAGACAAAACCCAA
>JAYRBT010000093.1:26483878-26495431 GCA_036023395.1 Myiotriccus ornatus
CCAAGAGCCGGGATAAAGGCCGCGCTGAATTTTAACACGGTTGTGCTCAGAGGCCAGCTAATCGAGGCAGCTGTCTACCACCCCGGTAGGGAAAGCAAGCAAGTTTCAGCTGTTTCGGTGTTACGTGTTTATGTTTTGCATCCGCCTAAAACAATCCTGGGCATCCGTCCGATGTCACCAAGAGTTTCCATTTCGTAAGCATCGCTGCGGGGATTAGGTCAGAGCCAGCCAAGTGCTGAGTGCTCCGGGGAGCAGCCCAAAGCTCCAGGGATGCAGTGGCAGCGTGCCAAGGCTGGGTTTCGCCTCTTCAATTACAGGAAAGCTGCTGAGCATCCGTTTCTGAGCGGGAGAGGGGCACGTCCCTCTGCATCCAAGTAAGACAATAAACGAGGAAGAAAACGTGTAAACAGTAGTGACACTTCCTGAAACGGGAGCAGGGAAAAGACTTGCCGCTGCTGCTGCACCCTTGAGCCTGTTGCGCTTATCGGGAGCAATTTACAAGGGAAACAGAAGTGAAATTAGTTTGCTTTCAGTTAAACCATGCCTGGGGAAGATTCACGGTTTTTTATAGGAAAGGAATCTGCTGAAGACAGGAAAAAAGGGAATTCTTTAGTTTGAGAAGCCAGGATTTGTTTTTTGAAACTGAAATAGCTGTAGTTTGATCTACTCCCATTAGAACACATGCCATCCTTCCTTTAGGATGAAAAAGTTCAATTTATGAAACATTGAAAAGGAAAATTGCTGCAATCTTGACAATTTTAATAGGAGAGAAATGAGACTTCTTTCAGAACAAGGATATTTTTTATTGTCAAGGCCAAGAATTTCAATACTGGACTGGAAATACAGGATGTAAAATAATTTTGTAGATTATGATTGCCCAAGTGCTTGAAATTCCATCACAATTTTGAGTTACAAACTAAATACTGGATACCTCCTTTTACAAATTCAAATCAATTCGGTTTTTCATTGCCATGAGTATGCTGTCATGGAAGCTAGTCCACCTATTGTGCTATACAAACTTTTGGGTACATTTGTTAGGCACTGCTTTATCTGGCCTGAAAAAATGTACAGTTTGATAAAAAGTGTGCAGATGTTGCCACAGTTACCTTGATCAAGGATATCCAGCTGTTTACAAAGACAAAAAGGAAAAGCAAACGAACAAAAAAGGTCCAGTTTGGAAACTATTAAATTTATTCCTAGAAACTGTAAGTCTCTTGGGTAATTTGCTTTGTGGATCTGTGGAGACAGGAGAGCATTTTATAAGGATAAAGCTTCTTATTACACACAGGGTCTGAGGATAGGCTGTAATTGGAAGCAGACACTATACGCCCATGGGTGTAGGACAGTATCACTTGGTAAGATTCAAATACATGGTAACACCACCTTCTGCAAAAATCCAGTCACACGAGTAAGACCACATAGACTGTTAACATGTACATGCAAAAATGTAGAGCCTCATAGTTGAGCCTAGAGACTCTGTATGAAGAGACTGAGGTGATAATCATTCAATAACTTCAGCTTTGTCTGGAGTACACATTCTATTCTTTCAGGATATCAACAGACCACTTGCCCTGATACCTCTGATGGTAACTAATTTTTAATTTCCTCCTCATTTCTGTCTTGCTCCAACTTGCTTCAACTCCCAGCCATTTATACTTATTTCATTAATCCTAATTTCTTTGATAGATGAAAATGTTTCTTAGACTAGTAATTCTCCTTTGGCATGTTCAAGAGCACTGTTGACAACTGATGGGCCAAGAGACTGCGGAGAAAAAAACAGTTTAGTGTATACGATAAGATAAAAAGAGCAGGTCCTTTAATCAGGCCCTCAGGCCCAGGGGAATACATGCAACACGTTCACACCCAGGCAGTGGTTCTATGGTTTTATAATATGATGTGTCCAATCCCAGATTTATCCACTCCCCAGTTCTGCCCAGTTCTGCTCCCTGATACGCCCCTTTGGGAATATGGTCTGGAGTCTTTAGGACCCCTTCTTCGTCATCTTCATCTTCTTCACAGCACGTACAGTCCTTGGAGCTCCTCCAAAGTTTGGGGCTTGAAAGTCGCTTTGTCTGTCGCGTCATCTTGTTGTTCAGACCCAGGGTGCAATGTCCTTAAACAGAGGTGTTTTCTACAGCTCTACCTTGAAAAGAAGTCTAAAGGAATTTAGAAAGTTCGATATAAAATAGGGTAATAGGGTTGGGTATTTGTAAACTACTGTGCTAAAGGGTAAGGGATTATACAGCTACATTAAAATCTACATTTACTGTACAACTACTTCTGTAGTTGACAAAAAGCTAAAAAAATCCAAAAAGCTCTAAGGCATCACAAGAAAGACCTTTTTCAGTCCTCCACTGATAGGTTAGAGCAAAACCAGCTGATTGTATGCACCAAAAGTGCCTTAACAGTCCTGAGGCCCCTAAGAGATACAGGACTAAGCATGTAACTTACTGTAATGGTTGCAACATGTTGCCCTGCTGCAACCTAAGGATGCCCTGCATGCCTTGGGATGGTAACCTGGGAAGTCCACTGCTAAGGTAAATGCCTTCTCGTGAGGCTCCATACTCAGCAAGCCCACTGCCATGCATTGCACTGATCCTGTTTGGAACCCAAAAGCAATCAGAAACGAGTATTTCTCTCCCCAGCTTCTCTCTCCCAACTTTTGGAAAATCCCCTTGGCCACAAGGGTGGCATTTTTCTAGGAAACAGGGACCACACCCAGTAACATAGCTATCCACATAACAGCCGACTCCACCTGGTTTATTTCCCTGTTCCAGCCACAGGCATGGCGTTCCGTTTTCCCAGCTCCTTTGCTGGAAACTTTGCAGGAAAGGGGAAGCATGATGGTTCTTCACAGGTTACGGAGACACTGTCTGAGGGACCAGGAGCCAGTTCCTCAAAGTCTGAAACTCAAGACCACTGTCAAAGAGAGCCTGGGGCTGGATGACCTATTAAGGGTGCAGACCATAAATCTTCCAAAGAAAACATCAGTCAGCTTATTTTTAGCACTTTATGAACACCAGCTGATCCTTAAAGTTGCGTTCATCTTCTTCTGTAACTGATGCAATGCCCACAACTCTCACTGAAAAAAGAAAGAGAAAACTGGATGTACAGTGAGAGGTCATTTATTTAGATTTTGGGGATTTGGACAAGTACCTCTCTTACAAAGAACAGTTTAACAAGTATACAGCGCAGCAGGTATAAGCACTTGGCCCATCTCCTTTATAAAGTAGAGAGATTTCCTGTTTGAAATTAATACAAATTAATACAGAACCAAAGAGGGAGGCATCTGAACAGAGAGGGAGAACGAGGCTGTCATCTGATTTCAGACTGATGAAAATGTTGAGGCACCTTCGAGGTAGATGGGACTGAAGGTTTTCAGATGAGGAGGTGCCAAGTTTTCAAATTCTCTGTGTTCCTATGGTGTTTTGTGCTATTTACTTCATCCACTAAAACTCTAGGAATTAAGTGGCTGATAAAATTGGAATGTCAGCTTCATAAGTGTGAAGGTGGGTGTGTGGCCATCAGGATTGCAGTGTGAATGACAAGGGCTGAGAAGTCAGAAGGGGTTTAACTGTCAGAGTGAGGTATGTTAACAAAAGTGAAGGACAGAGGTAGTATTACCATGACCATTCTGAACTGGAAACAGCTTTCCTGACGTCTTTCCTTTAAATTAAGGCAGAAGTTAAAACCTTTCTTTTAAAGAAAAAACAATCACTAACAAAAATTTGCAATAACCTTAATAAGAGCTTTTTCTAACAAAATGTCTTCATAAGCAATAGAGTAATATGGATGGTTTTTTAATATTAAAATATATTTCAGAACAGACAAATTCAGGTTGTAAAAAACTGTACAAAGAAACTATCAATGCTTCTAACAATTTTAGTAAGTAAAAATAATTAACAAAGATGTGAAAAAGGATACAAAGTTTACTGGCTTATGAAAACATCTGCACATACAAACCTATCCCCATGATAATATCCCCAAGAAAATATAAAAATATATATTGAATTTATGCCAATATGCTCTGCAAAGAATGTCTGTTAATACATTTTATCTGGCCTTAAAAATTATACTAACAGTTTATACTTTGAATTAATTAATTTGGCTTAACTCTCTAAATGCCAAGTTCACAGACATCTGCTGCCTAGACAAAATGTCCTGTTACTTGCTAATGAAGAATAAAGTGTTTTGCCTTTAAACACCTGTACTCATCATAGCATGACCAAGAAAAGGCATGCAGAGCATAATGACCTACAGCAACACTAATGGAACATTAATGTGACTCTCATCCTGTACCTCTATTCCTTTAAAGCCATGTATAAATTTGTTGCATAATCTCTGAAGAGGGGAATAAAAAAACCAAACCCAAGTGCCCCTCCCCCCGTTGCTTAAATAGGAAATTATTTTTCATCCCTTGTTGGGTGAAATTCAACACAATTTCTGGCACCCAGTAGAGCATTTGGAAATACAATACAAAAATTCTTATTAAACTAGCTTCTGAATGGCCAAAATTATTCAGTATGATTAAGCACTCCATCAAAACCCAGACAGAAAGAATAGCTCAAGTCTTCCTGATAACATTAAATGTCACTTATAAATAAAATCTGAAATTGTTAACAGCATTTCTATGCAAAATTTCCACGTGGTATTTAGAACTGCTTTCTCTGGTGTACTTTGCAAGTTTGAAAATACAGTATTTTCAAACAAAGCATTCATATTAAGAGGCCAGGATTTCCACTAATGAAAACAGAATGTTAGCAGAGGTTTTCTTAAGTTATCTGATAACTTCAATTACATTGATTTAAAACTGGATCTTCATACAAACCTACCAGCAATGTACAACATCTAAGTAACTGACAGAATGATTAACTAATCCCCGTAGGTGTACTGTTCTGGGAGTAAATAAATAGGTTAAAATATGCATATCGATTTAAAAAACAGAAAATAGTATCCATAAAGGCATAGCTAAGTTTCTACATTCCAGTTCATAACTTTATCATAGTCCTGAATTCGTTGTTTTATGTGAGAAAGCTTATTCTTTAGATATTCGCAACGCTCCTTTTTCTCCAGAAATGCAGGATCCTGCCAAAAATAAAAAAACCTTTACATTACTATATTACATTTTCATATTCTTCTAAGAATAGTCTATTATCAATTTTGTTCTTGAGAAAGGACAGTATATAAATTGTCTCCCAAATCACATTTTTTTTCCCCTGGATGCAATTTTTTATGTCCTGCTTACCCTTCCTTCATGAAAGGCTAGAAAAAGATGTTCTGCTTTTGTATGCCATAGTTACTTAGTAAACAGAGCAGTTTTAAAACAGGAATCTGCAAATATAAATCTCATCCTACTACATAATTTAAATTTTATAGGTGTGTTGTAGTAAGTGCAATAAATCCCCCCACCCTCCCAAAGCTATGAGGTTTAACTAATATGGGCACAAACTTTGAATTCCATGGAGGAAGAAAAATGATATTTGTAATGTATTATGTTTTTAATGGAACACAGATACACAGTTGCTCTCTGCCGTTAAAAATGACAAAGAGAAACCTCTGGGATTACACTGAAAATTACTTTTTGCCTCAAAAAATACAAAACTACTTTTCTAGGGTAGGATTATGTTTTCTGTTATTATCTGTGGCTGTGTCAGTCAGTGAATATCAATGAATCCCAAATGGATCCCAAAAAATAACTAGTCTGCTGAGTGCAAAATGCTAAGAGATGAAACATACTCTCAGAAGATGAAAATGCTAAACTGTTTGTTTGTGGTTTAGGTTTTTCTTCCACATCTGGCTTCTGGAATCACTATTCTCAAAACAGGTTGTTGGCAGAAGTGTGTGAGTTGTGTCCTAACTTTGCCAAAGTTTTAGAAGAGAAAATACACATTGCCCTGTCATATCTACAGATACCCTGAGCTACTGAATTGTGCCTAGTGTCCGAACTGTTGGCTATTTACATTCTCTTGCTATTAATTAGATTCACTAGCAATTGAAATCTAAAAATACTTACATTTTTTTTCTTCTTGTATTCTTGCAGAACTTTTGATATCCTTTCCTGTTCCTAATGAGAGACCACAGATTTTTAAACACTTTGAGTATGCTCCATATCTTCATGTAAGTTCTACAAAATACTCATCAAAAGCAAAACTCTCATTTTATCAACACACTATAGTTGTAACATTTCAGTTGTAAATTTTGTATTTGAGAAATAGTGGAAGTACATTAATTGTGATTCAAATGTAAAAGCTACTTGTATGAAACAAATTAAAAAATCCCAGAGAAACTGGTATATGTCTTAACTACACCTTGGTGTTAACTAATGATCAGACAAGATGTCACATATATGGGAAAACTTTCTCTCCCACCAAGTCACAGCCAGCTCTACAAAACAGTGTGTCCTACCTAAAGACAGTCAGAAACTGCCTAATAAAATCCACCTAATACCACTGTTTGCTGTGAGCCCATTTCACAGGTACTTACGTATATGCTTTCAGGATGGTGGGGAAGCTGTTTCAGCAAGGCATCCAGCTCATCAAACTTTTTTAATACAGCGTGAACTTCCACAGACAGTTCTTTATACTCAGCAAACTGATCATTGAACACTGCTTTGTACCGGTCTCTCATTTCATTTGTTTGAATTACTGGGTATTTCCTTTAAAAAAAAAAAAAAAAGTTTTCAATAAATAGTTTTAGATATAGGACTTCTAAACAAACACTTGGACCCTTCACCTTGACAGTGTATTTCTGTATTGTTCACTAACCTCACAACCTGCTGAAATCTGCATGCCTGTAAAGTACTGAAATCATAGAATGGCTGAAGTTGCAAGAGACATCTGGAGGTCATCTGGTCTAACCTCCGGCTCAATCAGGGCCACCTAGGCCAGGCTGCCCAGGACTGTGTCCAGATGGCTTTTGGTATCTCCAAGGATGGAAACTCACTCTCTGGGCAACCTGTGCAGACCTTCACAGTGAAAAATATTTCCCTAATATTCAGGTGAAACCTCTTGGGTTTCAGTTTGTGCCCTGGTCTATGGCAAATAGTATAAAAATTATTTTATGATCTCACAGTTTATCACAGAAAGGTCTCTCCTCTAAAGAGGAGCATGTTACAGATTTAACACTTAGGAAGTACAAGAGTAGTCAAACTACAGGAACTAAAAAGGCAATTTCCCATGTATTTTATTTTTTCTATAATGTCTGTATGGTGGTCTTTTGTTCCTTTAGCAGTTACTGTACTTGCTAGATGATAGCTTTAACATTTCTGCTTTAACATTTGTGGTGTGTGGGGGTTTGTTTTTTCCATTAAGATTCTTTATTTATAATTATTGGTTTGTGCCACCAGCCCCCATCCTCTCTACCTTTTAACATTAACTTAATAAAGGATCTTGAGTTCCCACAGCACATGCATGGCATAGAAACCACAAGTGTATATATGAGAACTGCTGAGTGAAAAACATCATTCAAGTATTATCCACTAGGTTGGTTCACCAAAGTCAAGTCACTTACGCTAAGTAGTCTGGCATCACTATAGGTTTAGGAATGTGGCCTGCAGGTATATGACCATTAAGTAGTTCTGGTTTTCTTTCCACTGACTTAAGCTGCCCGTAACTGACTTCTTCTCTTGGTCTGTCATCGCCTTCATACTGTTTTAAAAGAAAAAGAATTTGTTCTTAATGAAGCCAGTTTTACATAAACCACACAATATGCAACTCGTTTGAAGACAGAGATACAAGTACCTAGCAGCAGTAGAAGCAAATAATAGATATTTCTTACAGCCCTTATTGTGATTAGAAAATTGGTAATGAGTTACAGTAATGTTTCTCACACAATATTCTTCTTCAGTTTGTCCTAACAGCAGTACCAGTGACAGATAAATACTTCTTCGGGTTTGGAAAGATTTGTTTGCCTGTCTTAAAAATACAATTTAAGGAAGTTTCTTTGGATATCCATCTAATTTTTAAATGAACAGAAATCATTCAGTTCTCTGGAGTTCCCTTTTCTCCTTGTTTCCTATTAACAGAATTACAGAATATGCCAAGCTGGAAGGGACCCACAAGGATCACTGAGTCCAACTCCTGGCCCTGCACTGAACCGTACCCAAGAGTCACATCATGTGCCTGAGGTATCGTCCAGACACTTCTCGAACTCTCCTGGGTGTGGTGCTGTGACTATTTCCCTAGGGAGCCTGTTCAGTGCCCAAGGACTCTCTGGGTAAAAAACCCGTTTCCAATATCCAACCTAAACCTCGCCTGACACAACTTCAGGCCATTCCCTCGGGTCCTGTCACTAGTCACCACAGAGAAGAGATCAGTGCCTGCCCTTCCTCTTCCCCTCATGAGGAAGTTGTAGACTTTGATGAGGTCACTTATTGGCACAGTTTATCCCTTGATCCAGAGATAGAAAACATGTGCAATCTTGTTGGAACACATAAAAAAGGATCCTCAACCAGTAGCGAACAGAGAAAATGGTGGTCGGAAATTCACAGCGTCTACAGGAGACATTTAAGACTGAATTAATACACCATAATTTCTCTGGGAATCGTCATGTCCTGTTAAGATCCCATAGAATATTTGCAGCATACGCAACCACACCTTTGTGTGGCAGAACCAGTCACACTGCTGATGCTCCAAAACCAGCAAGGAGGTCTTTGGAGCAGTCTCAGAAACACGGGAAGAAGCTCAGCTCAGGAAGGACCTACTGTGCTTCCACTGGCTCTCCTGCAAATGAAGCACACAGCCAGGAAGAAAGAAAGTCTAAAACCTACCAGACATCTGACCTGCTGTTTTAGTCATCTCTGCCAAACCCAGTGATAAATGCTACAGAACTTGTCACCTTGTAAGAGAGGGTAAGAGCACATACAGAGGCAACCCTTGGATCTGCTATTTACAGTCTGTCTTAGCCTCACTAGGAGTAACTCCTTTACAAGCTTCATCCAAATCTTCTAGGTAGACGAATGATGAACTAACTAGTTAAAGAATTAAACCTAATCTCTTCCAAATCAAATAACTAAATAAACAAGTCAATCAAAACAGTCACAAGAAAAAGAATAACAATTTAGAATTAGCAGTAAACAGAAAAATAAATTCCCACTTCCTACCTTCTTTTCTGGAAAAGAGGACTGTGTTTTCATCTATAAAAAAAAATATGGAAAGGACTACGTTTTATTTTCAGCAAAAATAGTATGCAAAAGCACAGACTTTTAAAATCTAAACCTTTTCAAATCATGCTGCTAAGAGTATTTAAGTACGAAGAAATTTAGCATAAGAATATTTTCAGACCCATCGATTTAAAGACTGTATAAGAACAGTAGAAAGAAAACAACCACCCAAACCCCAGAAGGATTTCCCCGAGCGTAGCTGTAAGGCAGAGCTTGCAGGAAATACTCCATCCACTTCCCAAGCTCCTTTATTATTTCACATTCCAGCCCACGTTAACTCACTAACACTTTGCACCCTAATTCATTGTGTAGAATACACACAACAACAGTGCACGAACCGGTAGTTCAACCTGAAGCTGTTTTGCATAGCACTCTCCAATCCTAACCTCTATTATAAAAGCATTCTCTTCAGAAATATTTAGTAATTGGAGGAAAAGGACAGTAACAGGGAAGAATGAACACATGTTGCGTAACTTCAGCAATCACCTCATTCTTGCAGGACATATTATAAGTTGCTTGAAAAACTTTTATGTACTTTTCGAAAGGAGGGTCTCAGTTTTATGCAAGATGGTGGACTGGGAAGTTGTGCTGGAAGTGCTGCAAAAGAGTATGCAGTCACAGAGCAGAGGAAATGCAACTTTAAACTCACTTTCTCCTACTAATATCATTTACATGCTGAGTGCTCATTAAGCTAGGCTTATGTAGTCTTCACGTGCATTTATTTTTATGCTATATCAAGTCTTATCAATTTTTTTAAGTTTTTTTTTTTTGTGTGGTGTTTTCACACGAAGGAAGTTTTACACAAATGACTCTGAATTCTCTAATTAAGACTGTTAAGTCTGTGCTACTATAGTTTATCATTAACCAGATGCGTATTGAATGTTTTGTGTATGATCAAGACCAGAAGTCACGCAAAATACTTGCCCTGAAAAAGATAAGGCTGACGGAAATGTGACACACCGAAATCTATCCCATTCTGTTATTATTTTCTGATAACTATTGTAAGGAAGGATGAAATGAAGTAGCTTGGAGTTTCGTTTGCAAAGTAAAAAGTATTTGGCGTTCTTACACTTATTCACACTAGCACTTGATGCGCTAAAAGAACATTTTTAAAATAAATACTAGGTGGCTTTAAGCCTAACCCTGCCAAACAGATGAACAAGCACATTGTTCATTTCTTCCTTTGTTTGGAAAATACACACCAGGAAGTAGTTTATCAGCTGACTCAGGAAGAGAGCCCAGTATTACAAAGAGAACAGAGCCAGGGTGAATTATTTAAAAAAAAAAAAAAAAAAGAGTCCAAGAACTTGGGTCTGACATCTTAAAAGGTCTTTGATCTAGCAGTCTCAAATAATGTAAGACTGGTTTAAATTCACCCTCAAGGCTGTGGACCTGCTGCAGAGAAGACACCTGATACGACTCCATCTGCGACATAGTTAGGACCTCCCAAGTGCTCCCCATCACGCCGTACCCAGTACACATAAAATGGTAACTAACGACTTACCTCCTGTTCCATTAATTCCCTGTGCCTCCTAGCCCCTTCGTGCCTCCATAACTTCAGAGAAACCACTGCGCTAATTAGATAGATGATCACCGTGACAAACAAGAAGATGATTGCTGCAGTCTGACCTCCTTCCACACGGCAAAAAGGTGCATTTATCGGCGTCTTAAACAACTGGTAATAGCAGAGCCCGCCTCGGTTGGTGTCGTTTACGTACACTATGGCAGCCGACATGTAGAGAAAGAACAAGGCCACGTTGATCCCGAACTCGGTCAGAGGCCACCAGTTGGAATCAAGGAGAATAGTCCGGTAGTACATGGACATGCCCAGCACCAGCAGCACTATCGTGACAATCCACGCCATTCCCGCCACCACCAGAACGAAAGGTGTTTTGGGTCCGCTGTAGGAGTATCCGCTGTAGGCGCTGCCCGCCCCGTATCCGTAGGGCTGCGAGTACCCGAACATGTTGTACCACTCGTTGTCCTTGTGCACGTAGGCGGTGACACAGGCGAAGACGGCGGCGCCCAGCAGCAGCTCGGCCACGCCGAGGATCCTGAGCAGCCCTGCCCAGGACTTCATGTAGGCGTAGCGCTGGTGGTACTCCTCCACCCGCTCGCTGTACGTCTGCCCGGTGCCGGCGCGGCGCTCCAGCGAGCCCAAGGGGTCATCGGAGGGCAGCATGGCCTCGGCCTCCTTCCGAGAGTTGTAGCTCCCGCCCGATCCCCCGTAAGGGTCCCTGTAGGAGCCGGGCACGGTTCTGGCCCCCGGCTGCGGAGGGGCGGGGGTGGCCGGCGGCGAGCACTCGACCCCGTCCGAGATGTACCTGATGTCGGAGGCCGTGCTGTCCCAGCTGGAGCCGGGGTGGCGTCTCCCTCTGAAGAAGTTCTTCCAC
>JAYRBT010000093.1:26509880-26523129 GCA_036023395.1 Myiotriccus ornatus
GTTCCCATGTGTGATGGGTTTGAGAGACTCTGATATTCAGAGACCTCACCTGCGCAGCTGGGGGAACAGCCGCAGATTAAAAGGCTGCAGAGTCCCACAGTCACCACAGTCAAACTGCAAAAGTGGATTTAATGTTGGCAGGCCTGGATGCACCAAAGGAAGTGAGCGACTGAGCGACTGCGTTGTAACTTCTTTTCCTAAAAACCTCTATACCCATCCAAATCCCTTGTTCACAAGTTGAGAGATAATTCATAGTTCAAACTTATTTGTCTTGTTTGTTACTCATATTCTCCAATTGTTCTAACATTTTCTAGCTTAAATAGATTTACTGAATTAAACAGAATTAAGAATTTCCTCTGTCACTGTTATAATAGAGTTTATTAACTGTTAATACAAAAAAACTGAAAAAGACAAAAGACTTTTACTTCATTCAGTTACTTTTCAGTACAAGTTTTAGAACTTCAACAGAAATTCTTTTGTAAGTCTTTGTACCGCTTTATACAGAAAAATGCCCTCATTAATTCTTATAATTATGTTTTTCAAGTGTCTTAAAATTATTACATATTTCAACCCTTTACAAATAAGTTATTTATGTTTACAAATATTACTAATTTACAAAATTATTGAAAATATGTACTTCACTCTTAATTTTATATGTTGGTCATACCAAAACTGCTTTTTATTAAGAAAAAAAAAAAAAAAAATCAAAAAAGAGGGATATATTTGGACCGGGAATTGTACAAATATGTATTCTATTAATAGTCTATGGTATTATTCTTTCATGTATTATCCTTTATTTTTAATGTATGTAAACCCTGTGTTCCTATTGGTTAACATTTGGTGCATTGCAGTAGCTATTCATATATGGTTATCTTTTCCCTTCATGGTTACGATTTGAATGTTCCGCCTTAAATCCTCCTTTTGTTCTAGCACCTTCCCTACCTTACCTTATATAAGGTGGGAGCCATTTTGTGTTGAGCTTACTTTGCTTAGAATCCTTTGCCTGTTCTCTCGAGTTCCTCTTCAATAAAGCCTTCTTGCCTTTTCACCCACAAAGTTGTACATTTGGCTTTCTCCTTGTGCGTTCCCACAAGTTGCCAATTTAGTATTTCCTTGCCTGCAAGCTTGAGGAAACAGAGCATGGCCGCTTTTCCAGCTTGATTCCACAGAGCATTGTCTGACAGTCTTACAGTGGGGAATTCTTCTGTTTGGTTGCCTACCTGAAGCTGGCTTTAAGAGTGTTGTTTTCTTTCCTCTGCTGATTTTGGTCTCTGTGCTCAGCTGACCCCTGAGCAGAGTAAATGGAGCTCAGTGGTCAGGACGACTTACTGGATGGCCTCAGAAGTTTTCACCCACAAACCATATGGCCCCAAAGTGGACATCTGGTTCCTTGGCATTGTGGGTATAGAGATGGTGGAAGGACATCCTCCGTACTGGATGGAAACCTCTGTCACAGTAAGGTGCAACTCCTCTCAGACACCACTGTCTTTCTCATCTGCCCCACACTGTGTCTGCCAGGAGACAAAATCACAGTGCCGTCATCTTGAACGAGTTCCAACAAGGTCTCCTCAAACTGGAGCACATCAGCATCCGCGGTAGCTTTGGTTCCATTTGTGGAAGCTCAGAAGAGAAGCTCAGAAGAGAAGTGCCATGCAGACAGCAGTTGTGAACTGTGCCATCCTGGCCTTCAACGACGCTGGACATTTCTGCTGTGCTTTTTGAGCTCTGAGCTCTGTCTCTGAAGGCCAGGCAGTTTGCAGGGCAACTTTGTTGGGGATTGTGAGGCACCAGAAGAGACCCCTGAGGAAAAAGATGAGACATCTTTCATGGAATGGAAGGCCAGATTTGTGGGAAAACATAGCCTGGAAGAACTCAGCCCTGAGAAACCACCACCTGGAACTTTAGCAAAGTGATTTATGTTTTGTGAGGAAAACCCATACGTGGGTTTGCCCTCCATCTCGTGTTCCTTCTTCATGGACCTTTTGCCTAAGCAGGCATACCAACAGTTTTCCTATTGGTTGAAGTACAGTGGTGTACCAACCAATCGCTGTGTTTGGTGGGCTTTGGCACTTAGCCACTCCCCAGCTACCGCCCTGTTCATCCCCCTCATGGTTATGTATCACCTGTTACCCTATAATTGTAAGAGGATTTGCACGCTCCTCCCTTGCTCCACCCAGGTTCCAGTTCCTTCTACCCCTGACCCTATAAAAACCCTCCATCGTATTTCAATAAACAGATCAGCCTTGGCTGTTGCTTGCATCACACCTAGTGTCTTGCCTCTCTCTGAGCTGTGTGAGCGCGTGTGGGCATTGCTTAGCCAGTAGCTATTTCTACCACCACTCACAGGACAGCTACGAACCCCGAGCTGGTCAGCTCCCCTCCCAGACACAAAACCGTATCACCTCTTCACTACAGCCTTTTCAGATGGAAGCTTGGTCTGCACAGAGAGGCCCTCCCTCCATTTTGTTCATAAGCTCCAGGAGCCTACAGCCTGTCATCTGAATTCAGGGCTGGCATTGAGGGCTGCCAGGTGCCTCAGGTTGGTGTGACACTACCGCAAATGGGAGGGAACAGTGGTAGCTGGTTCTCTCTAGAGGCCGGTCCTTTAGGTGCTGCCTGCTGCCTTTGTCATTTGCCCAGCCCAGCCAAAGACCACGGGATCAGATGCAGGAACTGCTGCTGCTCCCACTGAAGTCAGCAAGGATTTTGTGCTTGGCTCCCATGACAGCAGAACTGGTGACTTCAGGACCAGGTGATGATAGTGCTCCGAGTCCCAGGGCCAGAGGGTTCCCTCTGCTGCCTGGGTGTGTGGCAGGGAGGGAGCTGTCCGTTGTTATTCTCCATCAAGGCTGTGCCTGTCAGAAGTGGGTCAACGCAGGAAACAGGAAGCGTGCAAGTGTCTTCCATCTGTGCCTGCTGAGATTTTTGGCCTTGGAGTTTCAGGGGCACCAATGGAATTGCTTTTGGCCCCTTTGGGTGTCTCTCTGCTAAGCAATGCTTCTAAATCCACCTGTAGCACAGCACCAGGGGCTCCAACAGGCCAATGTCCTTCCTGTGCTCAGGGTCCCAGAGCTGGATGCAGTGTCCCAGGTGGGGTCTGACCAGAGAACAGGGGCAGAATCACCCCCATCGTCCTGCTGCCCACACTGCTGGGGATGCAGCCCAGGACACAGCTGGCTTTCTGGACTGCAATCACTACTTTGTTAAACCTGATAAGTCTCCCATGGGCACCTTCTTGAGCTTGCCCAGGTCCCTCTGTACGGCATTCCGTTTCTCAGATGTGTCAACTGCTCAGCTTGTTGTCACCTGCAAATTTGCTGAGGCTGCGCTCAATCCCACTATGTCCTTGATGAAAGTGTTAAACAGCACTGGTCCCAGTACAGACTCCTAAAGGACATCACTTGTCACCTTTTGGGAGTGAAAAGGACCCTGAGGAAGATGAAGTCTCATTTGAACAATGGAAAGCGCGATACGTGGATGGTAGCAGCATGGAAGGAACGTCTGTTATGGAATCTACGATGTGATGAACTGTTTTACTGTGTGTTTTTACTTTTATGGAGTAAACCTATAAGTAGGTTGATCCTCCATATTGTCTTCTTCCCCTTCTCCCTCATGGACTCGGCTGCTGCCCCAGAGGCACAGCAACAGCCTGTGATAGGTTGGCTACAGAGCAGTACCAACCAATAAAGTGGTTTGGCAGGTTTTTCTCAGCTTGTTGGCGGGAAGTCCTGAGATGTTAACACCCAGTTGTGAATATGTATTACCCTTAGCCAATAATGTTAGGAGGATTTGCATGCTCCTCCTCCCTTCCAGAGTTTTCTTCCCTAAACCCTATATAAACCCTGCTCTCCCTCAATAAACTCGGATCAGCCCCTGCTTGCACCATCTGTGTCTCTGGTTTCCTCATTTGGGGCTAGAGATATTTACAGCTTAGGGCAGCTTAGACCCTAGCCTACTCAGCAGTGCCTCTGCTTCAACTGCCTGCTGAACGCTTCATCTCGAGCTAGGTTAAGGACCGCTCACATTGGTCCGGTCCTTTCCCGAGCGACCAAGCCGTGTCAGTTGTGAAACTAAGACACTGACCACTACCCTCTGGATGTGCCTGTCCAACCAATTCCTCATCCACTGAAAAGTCCACCCATCAAATCCATCTTTCTCCCATTTAGAGCAAATGGCATTGTGGAGGACAGCGCCAAAGGCCTCACAGAACTCCAAAGAGATGACATCTGTAGCCTTTCCCTTGTCCACTGCTGTAGTCATTCCAATGTAGAAGGCCACCAGGTTGTTCAGGTAGGACTTTTCCTTGATGAAGGTGTGCTGGTTGGCCAGCTGAGCACCCCTCCCTCCTCCTGGGAGCACGTTCTTGCCATCCAGGCTCTCATGGACTGAGTCATGCTCAGATGCATTCCACAGGACAACTGTGGGGTGCACAGCACCCACTTGGTCGGGGAAGCCAGCACAGGCTCCCTGCCAGGAGCACACGGCAGGGCAGTCACTGCCTGTTCAGTCGCTGTGCTTGCTTGCTTGCTGCAGGAAGGTGGCAAAGCTGCAAGTTTCTCACTTTGTCACATTGGCCAGCCTTCTCTGTGGTCCGAATGACCTGTGGTAGGCATTGTGAAGAAATGTAAGAAACAAAAAGCTAAATGCTAATACTTCCTCCTTCAACTGCTTTTAGTAATTTCTTCCTGCTCTCCAACAAAAGGATCACCTAAAATACAAACTTAATGTGTCTGAAAACAGTTTCCAAAGTTTTAAAAAACAACTCATATTTTTTTTGCTGGGTTTGGGGGCTTTTTGGTTCATTGGTTCATTTCAGTTTTGTTGTTTATTCAGCTTTTTGACATACACCTGCAAGATCAATATGTATTATTAGTGTCCATATGAGCAGTGTTTCCAGTATTATCTCTTTCTCCTCTCCCCAGTTTGATGCACCTTTCCCTTTCTTCCTGCCCTTTTTTAATAATGCTCCTTTCTACGTTAATGCATAGATATTTTTCCTCCCACTGATTAAATGAACTCCGATTGGTTGTATCTTCAGGTGGCACCTTTTCTCTGACTGTACATTATCAAACTGTATGTTTTTCACTAATGCCTTAAGCAGAAATTGTGTTACGCACAATTGGATTTTTTTCCCTTTCTCGTCACGAATGCCTGATCAGTCTTTCACTCACCATGCCACAGGAAGCATCACCTTGATGCTTGTTCAGAAGCTCTTCCATCCAGCTGCAGCAGGATTTCCTGTGTGAGAAGGTGCTGCTGAAATGGCCCTGGGGGCCCTTTGTTAATGGTGAGGCATGAAGGTCAGGGAAAGGCACCAGAAGGGGGAGAAAGCAGCACCCAGAGACTTTGTCAGGGAAATAGCAATTTATTTCCTTTTTCTTGGCTGAAGAGTTCCTGGAGACCTGCTACTGCCGCTGGCGGGGTGGTCTCTTGGTGGGCTGGGAAGAATTCCGGAGGCTGGAGGCTCTTCTCTTTCGGCCACGCCGGGACTTTCCAGGTGAGTGGTTCCTGCCCTGGTCAGGAACAGAGAGGCTGCCGCCCTGACCAGATGGACCAGGCACCACCACCTGCCCTGGCTCCTCCTGGGGCTGGTCCTGCTCTAAGCGCATGGACGTAGATGGGGGGCAACTGGGACTCCCTTGAAGGTTGGTCTCTGATGTACCAGCTTCCTCCTCCACGTCAGAGCCTGTGGGGCCACTGGCAAGAGTCACCTTCCAGGAGCTAGTGCAGCTGGAGCTGCTGGAGGTCATGCTGGCATGATAGAAGCACAGCAGCCTCTGGGCCTCCTCACTGCACTGGCTTGAAATGACATCAATGATGCCATGGATAAGTGATGCTGTGTGCCCGTTAAGGAGAGGTTCCAGCACCTCGACCAAGACCTCTGCATCTGGACCACAGACGCAGAGGCCATGCAGGATGGAGCCCTCTACAGCCTCTGCTCGCCACCACTGGTCCTGGTAGACTGCTGCCAGCCTCCGGCGCAGCCAGGGCAGCACAGGGTCCAGCAGTTGCTGTCGCCTTCGGAAAAGTTCTGCCCAGACCTCAGGCAGGAGGCCACCCATGAACTCTGGCCCTGCAGACCTCTGCTCAGCTGGAGACAGTGTCCCCTGTGGTGAAGACAGAGGGGACACCACGGAGTCATCGGAGCTGTTTTCAGCCAGCTGGAAAGGAGCACTCCCTGCCTGGCTACTGTTCTCTCTTGTCTCTTCCACGGCTGCGATGGCAAACTGTAGATAGTCCCGTTCACTCCGCTCAGAAAACCTGACAATATCTATAGGTCTCCTGCAGAGTGGGCACCCTGGATTTGTTTTTGCCCACCGCAGGATGCAGCCCAGGCAAAACTGGTCATGGCAAGGCAGAGCAGAAGCCACATCATTCCGAGTGTTATGACAGATGGGGCAGCTCCAGTTCATCTTTGTGGCCATGTCTACTTGCTGTAGCAGGTGGGGAAGAGCTGAGGATCAGGAGCTGCTCCCATGTGCAGGCACACTCGGCAGAAGTCCAGGCTTGAAGCTCTGCTGGTGCCCAAATATAAACAGAGAGAGATGTGATGTCACAATCCACCACTCAGTGATGTCATCCTTCTCCACCACCCGGTGGTCTTAATGGGAGATCTGTCCCTGCATGCTCTTCATGCCTCCACACACACATCTGGGGCTACTGCAGCTCCACTTTCAACTTTCTCTTGTCACGCATGTCTTTGGTTCATCACTGCTGTTTCATGTCAGTCATCAAGGCCTTGACTGTGTCTCCAGTTTAAATAGCAGTTCATCACAGCATTTCTGTGGACATCCATGTGATTTTTAGATGAGTTTTGATTCCTTATTTTAAGCAAGGTTTATCCTTATGAATCTGCTGATCCACACTCAGCTTGATTTCTGCTTTTGTCCCACTAAGCATTTCAACACTCTTATGAAGCCACAGTTGTTTCTGGCATGAAGTCCTGGAGGAAACATGCTTCTAGAAAAGTTGATGTGAGAGGGTAAAGGTGAGTATGAGATTCTCCCTCAGCACCAAGGTCCTTGAAAAAAACCACTGAAAGATCTCCATCTCAAGCTGTTAAGTTTTAATATTCTTGACTGTAGAGTTGTCAGTGAACTGCATGCATTTTTTTCTTGTTAATACTCAAAGACTCCTCATACATAAACGAGGTTTTTATACTGTCCATGGAGGTGTGTGGGTCTAGCCATAGATATTAAGACTTTCCATTGCTTCAGCTTATTTACAAGCATTAGGAGTCATTTGCAAATGAAATGTAATATGATAGGTGGAACAAGTAATAAGAAACCACAGCTATATAAATTGGTATTTCTCTATCTGCTTGGCACAGAAATTCTCAGGGTTACTGTGTGAGACTGTTTTCCTTTGAGAAGAGGAGCTGTTGAGTCTAGGATGTGACACTTACAGCTCTTGGTGGTGGCTGGATAAACAATCCTAGAATCCTGAAACAGTTGCAGTTGGAAAGGACCTTTAAAAGTCATCTAGTTCAACCCCCCTGCAATGAGCAGGGACATCTTCAACCAGATCAGGTTTCTCAGAGCCCCATTCAGCCTGACTTTGACTGTTTCAGCAGTCAAAGTCAGACTTTGACTGGGGCAGCCACCAGCTCTCTGGGCCACCCGTGGCAGTGTCTTACCACCCTTATTGTAAAAGCATCTTCCTTATGTCTGACCTAAACTGACTCTCCTTCAGCTAAAACCATTACCCCCCATTCTATTGCAACAGACTCTGCTTAGCTCAATAAATTACTCCACAAAGCTTAGCAGGTCTGTAGGGCTGAAGGCACAGGCTGAAGAGTCATAAAATTAGATGAGGAGTCACCAGGATTTAAGCAGAAAATGCCTTCAGTTCCTGAAGCATCTGCCAAAGGGCTGAGTTTTCACCAAGTTCCTTGAGATCCATTATGGAAACAATCTGAAAGATTCTTGACCAAATCTAGGATTCCCAGGAAAAGTAGTTAAAAGATGTACAGTGTGGGAGCAATAGAGTCTTTTTGAGAGGGGAGACCAGGTCAAACACCAGAAATATAATGACCTGAAGGAATAGATGTTCAGCTGGTATTCAAAAGAGTCATATCCACAGCCTGGCTCCCTTCACAGAGGCCTTTGGCCAAACCTTTCTACACTTATTTCCACATTAGAATGATGGTACTTCGGCTGTATTCCACTTCCTTTCCCTCCTACTTTCTTTAGAAGTACAGAATTAGAAAAACAATTACAAATATAAAAGTTACCTTTCCTGATAAACTGAACACCCCAACAAAACAAGTCTCTTGCTCTGCTTCAATCTTCTCCCTCTTTAGCCTGCGGGAATTGTTTCAGCTCATGATTGAACTGGGCCAGGTGGGCAGTAAAAATTAGCACTAGGGAGGCGTTTTTCAATAAATGCATTCTTGCTTTTATATCTGACAATCAGTGTAACGGGGAATGATTACTACAAAAGCTCTTCTCAAAACATGAATAGTTGGGTAGATGGGTAGGTGAGTAGGCGGGTACGTAGGCAGATAGATGGACAGGCAGAAGAACAGACAGACATTAGAGCTGTTGTTTGTTATGTCTCAAAAAATATTATGTACAAATTTAATACAATTTTATATTAATTCTATGAAGGTTACCCAGTAGAAAATTAAAGAAAATAAATATATATATGCTAGTTGTATATATAATCAAGACAGAGATCCAATGGCTCCACCTAAAAGGAAAAAAGTATAAAAATCATACAATAACATCTGAGTTGCATGTTATCATGAAGGAAAATAAGCAGTATTTCAGGAAAGTAGTAAAGCAGTGAATAGATTTGGGGCAAATGAACATTTGTGCTAATATGTAGATGCACAACAGGAAAATTTTACAGATGGTAGAGGGCTGCATTATTTAAATACTTCATCCACTTTGTTTTCCCAAGTCACTGGTTCTTATTCATACCCTCCTCAAAATTCATTAATCTGATACCACTGAAGGCAATGGAGTTGACTGAACTCTTCATGGGGAGAACCTGTCATTAATGACTGACCCAACACATGACTCAAAATTATTTCTGATTTAATTCTGTTTACTCAGTCAGATACTTTTCTAATAGATTTGCTTTAGTGGACCTAAGATTCCTTTTGCAAATCATTTTTGTGCTCCTGAAACTGTATTGGTTGATCAGTTACATTTTTATTCCACTGAAAAATAAATTAGAAGTAAAATACTTCCACTTACCATTTAAGTTAAAACGTGACATTATGTGTGCAATTTTAAATGAGACACAAAATGAGCAGGTAAAAGCCTAGTGCATCAACAGCATATTCATGTACTTTAACAGGTTCTGAAAGAGTTGCCCGTGCATACAGGCAAACTTGAATGTAAAGGAGACAGCTGCAGGGTATCACAAAACATTCCTCACCACCTTCTCTTTGTCCTTCATAAGACCATTCTAAGGCCTCACACCTTTGATCTGATGAAGGGAATTAATGCCATATACAGCTAAGAGTGCTTACTGAAGTCATGACAAATTAATTCCCTGTTAGAGGCAATGAAATTGATTTTCACCCTCCCAGCCTGTGAAGCAAGATTGGTCACTTGAGAGAGCAGCAATGGTAGCAGTAAAATCAGCAGCATGTGACAAAGAGGGGGCATTGAAGCAACGACAGCATATAAAATTGATTGCTGGAATCAAAAAAGGCTCAAATGTGCTTTGGATTTCATGGCTCTGAAGGAATGTGCAAGGAATGGGAACAAATTCCTTGCTCCAAGTTACCAAGAGGGGAATGTTTTATTGGAGTTTCTGTCCATACCCCCCCCCACATGCACAGGGGTATTGTCCAAGATGAAGATAACTGCAAATGGTCATGTGAATTAGATGCTGATCGTTTTAACAAAGACAGACCCTTTTTAGCGATCTTGCCACTTTCACCGTCATTTGCATTGCAATAACCAAAATGGAAGGATATAAATTTTGCATCTGGCCTCTGATGACTGTAAATAAACAGAGTCTGTGATAAAATAAAGCAGAGTCACTGGTCATGCTAACAAAACATTGCAGTTCCCCTTTGAGCCTTGTAGTATCTGTTCCTTAACACAAATGGACTTGCTGCTGCTGGCAACCAACACATTGGAAGTGGTTAACACAAATACATTGAGATACCACTCACCATTTGCCCCACCAGACTAGCAGGAAATATATAATCCACCCTCCGGGCTCTCATATCCTCAGTATATATGTATTTTGTCAGAAACTGCTGGAAGACCTACTTTAAACCACATCTTGTTATTTTTTTAGTAGCTCAGGAAAGGGAAAGCAAGTAAAAAATGTTGGGGAGAAAATATCTGTAAGCCATACCAACAAAAAGGTCTGACCTAGCTCTGTCTAGGATCTCTGGATTAGTTTTCCTTATTCCCTAGGAGCAAATTGTAATTCAACATCAAGCACTGAAGAATGTCTGTAGGATTTCCCCTGAGAAAACTCCTGACAACTAGTTCATCTGTAATAAGAACTGAAAAGAGACATTTTTCTCTATTACTAGTTTTACTTGCTGGTACTATCCTTCTCTCCTACATAAAAGTGATACAGAATATTACAGAATAAAAATTCCAAATAAATAAATGTACCTTGGTTCTCTGGTGCTGTTCTAGTTATGCTTAATGAAATATTACTTTCCTTCTTGTTAATTAGTAAATTACTCCTAATTTTCTGCATCACATGCAATTTTATATGGTACAGAAGCTCTCTCAGCGTGCCCTTTTCTAACATATGAAAGTCTAAACAACAGATATCAGCCCAGTGTTTCCCACTGTGAATATTCATCACACGGAAACACAAGAAAGTCAGTTAAATCAGATGCCCATCTGCCAAGACATTTTGATACTAAGAGATACAGAAGCTGCAGCCAACAGCAGAAAAATCAGTGGAGCAAGCACTGAAATGTTTTCTGTCAAAGACATGCTAAAATAACGTGCAGAACTGTGGTTGCATTCACTGGACAGACAACAGACTTGTGCATGTATGCTTTACAACATGGCACAAAGGCAAGACCTACTTGAATCAGACTGAACGAAGCACTTGATATTCCTCACTCCACGATACAATACAGAATCACAGAATCATTTTGGTTGGAAAAGACCCTTAAGATCAAGTCCAACAATAAACTGAAAACCCCAGTGCAAATCTGTTGGGGGTGAAAGTAAGCCTGAGGAGGCAGAGAACACCTTCGCTCAGTGGAAGGCACAGGTTGAGAGTCACCGAGACCTTACAGAGGCTGTGAACACCTTTGCACAGTGGAAGGCACGGGTAATTGAAGGCACCAGCGAAGAAGAATTGCCTACCAGCTAGTCATGTGCGTGATGGACTTTATTCAGCGTGATTTTATGTTTGGGGGCTAAAACAAATCCTAGGTTAATCCTCCATTTTGTGTTCCCTTTCTTCTTCCCACAAGGACTCAGCTGCTGCCTGGTAGGCACAGCAACAATCCCCTGATAGGTTGGCTACCAGGGGGTACCAACCAATTCCTACATTTGGCGGGCTTCCCCTGCCCTGTTGGCGGGAAAACTAGGTTGTTGCCACCCTGTTATGAATATTCATTTCTCCTGTCCTATGATTATCGAAGGATTTGCATGCTCCTCCTTCCCTCCTCCCCTTTTTCCAGCACCTTCTCTCCCTACCCTATATAAACCCTGTTCTCCCCGAATAAATTTAGATCAGCTTCGGCTGCCTTTCCACGTTCAACCATCCTGTCTCTCATCTCCTTCTTTTGGGGCTTGGGACTCACTGCGGAGTGGCTCAGCCAGCTCACCAGCCTGCGCTAGCGTGCTGCGCTATCTCATTAAAACCCGGAGATTTGCCGCCACTAGCTGCCTCGCAGAACCAACATCTCCGAGGCTAGAGCAAAGAACCCTGGCGCTGGTCTGGTCCTTTCCCCGACCAAAGCCGCATCACAAATCCAATTATTTAAACCTTATGGCTTTTTATTGAAACCTTCCCTCCTTCAGGGAGGGAAGATGCCTTATTTTCAAAGGTACAGGACAAATGCTTATGCCAAGCATGATATCCTGACAGCAAAACAATGAAGGAAATGTCTGGCTGCAAGTGGGGTATAACAGGAGTCTGTCCTGGGATATCTTCTGTTTAACTAGTGGGCAAAATGAAGGAGAGACACATGAGGTTTGCTAAATTGGAGAAGAGGAGGAGGGGCCAGTCAATATGTTGCAAGAGCAGGCTGCCATCCACAGGGACAAGAGCAGATGAGAAGTTAAAATCCCATCAAATGCAGCAAGGATGAAAGGCCAGAATGAGAGCAGAGATTATCCCTTCCACCTTAGCACTTGTCAGACCACAAATGGGTCCTCTATCCAGGGACCTGCATCCAGGTCCTGACCCACAAGTCAGCAGAGACACTGGGAAAACAGAACAAGTTCAGAGGAGGCCTCCAAGACAGTGAGGCTAGAGCACTCACCCTGCAAAGTGAGGCTGTGAGTCCAGGCCTGGTTCAGTCTGGAGCTGAGACAGCTGTAGGACATCTGAAAGCACCTTGAGGCTATAGGGATGGGATCAAGAGGCAGAGGCCAGGCTCTTCATGGAGCTGCCTGGCAGCAGATGATGCTGGCACCATCAGCTGAAACTAGACAGGTTTGGGTTGGAGGTAAGGAAAAGCTTTTTCCCTACAAGGACAAGGCAGTGGAGTGAGGGCCCAGAGAGGTTGTGCTGTCTGGGAGGATTTCAAGCCTCAAGTGACTAAAGGCCCAGGCAATGTGGTCTGTCCAGATGAACGTCTCTGCTTGGAGCAGGAGGCAGATCTTCTGATCTGCCCTCTAGCCTGAATTATTCCTCAATTCTAAGGAAAGAAAAGGGAAGGGAAGGGGAGGAGAGGGATAACCCAGACTGTGTTATTGTGTGGTGATATGCTGTCCACCAGTGTGCATTACAGGCCATGCCATATCCTTATTTACCATCGTGGCAGGCTGCTGCTTCATAACCTTTGCCTTGGCAACACCGTCTGACGTGAGATATTCCCGGTGACGATAATCCCAGTTTACAGAGAGGCTCAGGGAGAAAACGGAATTAGAAAACCCCTGGGTCAAAGTAAAGTCATGGAGACCGCATGGGTTTGCAGGACGGCGGCAGTGGGGGCTGAGGGACGGCGGCGGTGGGGGCTGAGGGACGGCGGCAGTGAGGGCTGAGGGACGGCGGCAGTGAGGGCTGAGGGACGGCGGCAGTGAGGGCTGAGGGACGGCGGCAGTGTGGGCTGAGTGACGGCGGCGGTGAGGGCTTA
>JAYRBT010000093.1:26540386-26556304 GCA_036023395.1 Myiotriccus ornatus
GCTCTTTCCCCCCCCCCCTTTTTTTTTTTTGTGTGTGGTTTTTTGGTTGGTTGTTTTTTTTGATATTTTGCTTACATGCCTGGGGACTTTTTTTTGGGTGTCATTGCTAGCAAGGTTCTGTTTTGGACACGGGCTTGGTGTACAGTTCGGTAGGACAGGCTAGAGCAGTGGCAGAAAATGAAATCTTTTGGCCATTCTCAGCTTCCCTTGATAGCTCATTTGCAGCCCCACCAACACCAGGGCTCTGTGATTGCTCTAGCTCTTAATCCTGTCCCACATCACAACAAACCTAGCCAGAGCTCAGCTTCAAAACTGACTCACGAGCTAGGGCTCTCACACAGAAACAGCCAGGACTGAAAGCTTTTGGCAGCCCTCAGCTTCCCTTGCCAGCTCGTTCAAAGCCCCGCTAACACTGGGGCTCTGCAGCTGCTCTGCTGCCTGACCCTCACCCACCACCTCAGCCTCACCCAGGGCCAGCTTCAACGCACACCCCACCCACCCAGGGCTCCCAGCAGAAGCAGCCAGGACTGAGAGGTGTTGGCAGTCCTCACCTTCCATTGGCAGACCCTTCACAGTCAAACTCACAGTGGGTCTCAGTGTTTGCTCTTGCATGTTGTAATGGTCACCATCATGATCACAACCCCATGCGAAGCACAGGTCCACCCCAAACTCTGCCAGCAATGGATCCCTAGAAAACGTGGCCAAGTCTGAAAGCTTTGGTACCCCTCACCTTTCTTTTGCAACTCCTTTGCAGCCCCACAAGTATTGTGGGGCTCTCTCTTGTACCTATGTCTAATTCTCTTGTACTAACCCTTATCAGACCCCAGCTCCAACAGGGAGCCAGCTATGGCTCTCATTTTTCATGGCCTAGGCCAAAAGCTTTTGAATGTCCTCACACTCCCCCTGGGCTGTTCCTTCGCAGCCCCACAAACACTGTGGCTTTGGTTTTTGTCCTGCACCTGTGGCTAAGCTTAATCCCCTCACTAATCCTAACAAGAACCCAGCTAATGCGACACCCAACTCTCTCTGGCAGCATTACCTTACCTTACCTTTCACAGCCCTCCTAACCCTTGGGTTCTGCTATTTGTCTTGCACTGCCACTCTTTTCCAGACCCTCACCCTGCCCTAAGCCCACGTCCAACATGAGCCTTGCCAGCAAAGGCTGTCCACCATGCACCAGGTCTTAGTGCCATTTCAGTCTGCATCAATTCCCAGTATACTCAAAAACGGAGAACTACATTTAAGCATTTCTTAGGGAAAGAGGACTTGTGTAGAATTTTTTTAAGAGGGTTAGAGACTCCATGACAGAAAAATAATTTTAAAACCTCTACAACTGACACACTAAAATATGCATATGCAACTAACAGTAAAATTAAACAACCTCTCCAGTTTTCCAGATTTTCTTGGTATACTTTGCTGTCTAAAACTCAGCTCCATACTATTTCTTCATAATTATCACTAAAGCATCTGAATAGTAAATTTTTAAAATTCCACAGCAGAAATCAGGAGGAAGAAGGGATCCTCTTCCACAGTTTTGATTTTAAATTTTGTAAGACTCAATACTGTGGCCAGGGATTAACTAAAATGCGTATGAGGAGACAGAAGGGACACAAAAGTGGGCTTTTATTACTGACTTCTCATTTAATTTAAGAAGTGACCAGGAAGATTACATATATATATATATGTATGTATGTATATATATACATACATATATACACATATACATATATACACATAAAAATATGCAAATATGGAAACAATATTTCTGTAAAGATCTCAAAGACTTAAAATAAAGGAGGGATCAAAGAAATAGCACATAATAAAAAAAACTCCCCACATAAGACTCCCAAGAATATACTTGATTGCAATTCTCATTCCATAACTTAACAACAGTTCTAAATCTGCTTGCATGAGTCCACAGAAGACACATTGGTAGTGAAATGAATAGAACAGATCTCTGGATAAAAAGGTATGTTTAGCCTTCCATGTCTTGTATATATATGCCATACTTAAAACATTTTCTTTTGACTACTTTTGCAAGACACAGACTGCACTGCAGGTATTTTGCCTTTCTAGTGTAGCACAAGAGAGTTTTAGTTCCCATTCTGTAAAAGACTTTGAGGATTTGTCTCAGAGGATTTTTCACAACAATAGAAAAGCAAATAATTGAAATCTAAATTAGAAGCTTTCCTATAGTTAATGCCACAAAGAATGGGCAATGTTCACAAATTATGCTGTGATCTGCAAATTATCAGGCAATGAAAAACCAGAAATTTACACAAATGAAGTGACTGACATAACTATTAATTGCAAACCCCCTGCAACAAGGAGTGAAATTAAAAATCAGTAGTCAAAAGGGCATAAATCAGTAGTCTAAGAGATGAACCAACCTAGAAAAGCGCAATTTTGTGCAGCTGGTCAGAGACCAACACAGCAAAATCAGTTCAGGATCAGTGATTCATGATGAGATTCTCAAAACTATCTTGATAAATTCAGAGTAAAAGTTCCAAGGTCACACCACTGCCTCTGGAAATCCTACCTCTGAAAACACTTGGTTTTCCTGTTTCTTCTTCTCCATACTACTGTCCAGCCATTTTATACACCAAACTGCATACTATTTGCACGAGATTTATTTTCACATGTGTAATTCCTAATGAAAACCATGAAAATAAAAAGTCCAAACTTAAATCAAATTGGAATTGCATTTATTTTGCCTCAGTTGTATACTTTTTAAGATTCACTACTACTTATGTATCTGAAATACCATTTTGTCTCACAATAGCTTCTATATCTACAAATGTGGAAACCATATACAGTTTTGCTTAAAAAAAAAAATCTACTGCTCAATGAGAGTCTGCAAAGAAGTAATAGTTCATGGTAACTCTTTCTTTCTGACCTGACTGTCAATACCGACCCACTGCTACGAAACTACAACACAACTCCAAAGGAAAGGGTGTGAGTTTCACATATAAAATTATATTTAATCATTTGTGCAGACATTTGGTCTATAGATGAAAACCATTTCAGGGTAAATACTTACATATTGCTCAAAAATGCTTCAAGGAAAATAAAAATTTATCTGAGACACGCCCTGAGCTATCTAGACTCCGTAATAGTGCAATGTTGCAGTGATGCCTGATTTCCCCCTGGCTTTTGCAAAAGAAACATAGTAACTGTTCACAGAGCTCCTAAATGGCTGACACACCACAGTATTATGTGCACTACAGCAATTCTTGCAGCTTTGCTAAGTTCCTCTCCATCCACTGGATATTGAACTGAATTGTGTCAATTGCTTCTTTTACACAACGCAGTTGAGAACTCTCCTCTGACTTTGACTCAAAAAATGACTTCACCTGCATAGCAAAAGAAAGAAAGATAAAATTTTAATTAAACTCAATACTGGCCATACAAACACGTTCAGAAGCAAAGGTTACATATATATATATATGTTGCAGGAAATCCATTTTTGAGAATCATTTGCACCTATGCAGTAAGCAAAACTCTCAAAGGAGATCCCAAAATGTAAGGAAAGATTTCTCAAGGATACAGCAGCAGTAACTCATTTGGTTTCAATAAATTATTTCACCAATAGACAGACATTCACTTATCAAATTCCTCACAAAGCCAACAGACAACACTTAAGAGTTCTGGAAAGGAGTCCTGTTCTGTGACAGAGGAACTGGTTGTTGCAAGCAACCCTTTTCATCATTCTGGAATGGTCCCCCACCCACTCATCATTATAGTTGTCAATGCTAACACTTAAAACACCATAGATCAAACCACAAACAACTACCTCTACCAAATTATCTGAACGAAAACATTAGACTAAACCTTAAACCATTCTTGACATATTAACTTCAAGGCCTTGCTAGGGAAGACAACAGAGCTTTCTAATAGCTATTAACCAGTTCACAGCCAATACTCAACTCCTGCAATAATTCCCTGGTGTTGCTGACATTAAAAACAGCACAAAGAAATTTTTATGGCACAGTATCACATTCCAGAGATGCAGAAAGCATACCTTGTTTGCAAAACTGTACATAGATCAAATATTTATTTTGGGAGACAATGTGTTCCAGTGAACAGGAAAACAAACCCACATAAACCAGTAAGTGGGTTCAACTCTACCACTCGACTCTGTCACAGACTCAGTAAATAACCTCTCATGTGTTTATGCATATATTTGCCATGTGTGAAATAGGAAAGCAATAGGTGCATGTATCCTTCCAGAAGGGCCTCAAGGATATGAATAATAGGTGAACATGCATTTTCCTCATCCATCAACTGAACGAAAACACAACTGGCACTGCTAAAAAACCCCTTCTGGTAGATTAAGCCACCAACCTCAAGTAGATGCGGCTTTGTTGCAAACTGAGAAGTTGACCAACTAATGATATTCTGGATAGTATATGAGCCTAGGTGGAACCTGAAAGACAAACAAATATTTTTAAATAGGAGAGACTTTAAGGTGCAGGTTCAGTATACCTACACATTCTTTTCTATTTGTATTTCTCCTTTTTTGTTTAGTTTTGGGAAATAATTAGAAGCACAAATTCATGCTTATATATCTTATTTTTCAAAAGAAATACACGGAACTTTAGAGCAAAAGCCATGGAAAACTGTCAAACTCTTATCACAGATCAAACAGTAAAGAACTGAGGACGCAACACAATGAATACCGAGATCTGTATTTTGTGGTATGTGTTCCAAAGCTCTACAGTAATTCAACTTGTAACCAGGTTTCGTTTCAAGCAAACTAACTTTGTAACTTCATAACTGAAGAGCCTGATAGAGCAGAAATTTTCAGTGAGTGGAAGCCTTTTTAGCAATGTAAAATTGCTTCAAGCCAAAGCTGAGATTTAGACAGAGAGGTTTCCACTACTGTTAGCTTTTTGAAGACTTGGGAGCCAGCTCTCCAGCTGGGTACCCTTCAAGTTAGGAAGAACACGTATTTCTGAAGCAAGTGAGATTTTTGGTTATTTGGTTTTGGGAGTGCTGTAAAAGGCATAAAAAAATAAATGCTGAATTAATTCCATTAGTCTGCTTTTAAATACATTTGATCCATATAAAACATCCTTCAACTAAAACACTCACCTTAGAGATGGCAACCTCTCAAGAGAAATTGAAATCAAGATTGTTTAGAATTACTGTGGGGTTCTAGGAAGCTCCAAAGTCCCATCAGTGACTGGTGAGACTGCAAAGCTTATGTGGCAAGTTTAATTTGTAAACTTAGATTTAAAAACGTGGTTTACAATTTTAATACGAATCTTCTTACATGAATGCAACTATTTATTGTCTTATGCTGGAAAGAAACCAACAGGTGCTTTAGCCACTGTGAATTTGAAGTTTCAGCTGCATCAAAAGCCTTACTTTTGTGTAAGCTTTTCCCAGTTCTCTTTGACAAAGTCCCAGGCCAGCAAATATCCAGGCAAACCCTGGCTAACAGTTACTATGATATGTGAAAGCTCCTGTGACCTGATGACTTCTCCTTCGAGACTGTTCTGCATTAGCCTAGGAGACAAAGCAAATGAAAAGAGAGAGGAAAAAAAAATTAATATTTTCAAATGGTTTTTCTAATAGTTCTCAATTAGATGGAAAAGGACTACATAATACATCAAACGAGCACCTTCTGGCATCTGGAACACAGCAATGCTACATTTCATAACAACTGTACTTACTTAGCTTTAAATTCCAGAAATTAGAGTGATCTTACCTCTAAACCAAGTACCTGAATTTTCATTGCTGTTGGAAAAAGTGAAATAAATTCTAAAAACTTGTTAAAGAAAAATAATATGTTGAAAAGTTAAGAGAGGAAAGCTGAAGACTAAACTAGGAAAACTTGGTGTCCTCCATGTAGTATTGAGATTTGGTCTACAGAGGGGTGTTGGAGCATAATGTAAAGTCAATTTTCATCCAAAGAAAGACAGAAACAAGAGGAAAACACATAAAATGAAAAAAAAATACCCTAACCAGTTATCATTTTGGTCATAAAAATATACCAATCTTTTAAGGCTCTACACAACAATCTGCATTTTTTAATTGTACCATAAATTCTAAAATTTTGTGTTACTGGTAGGGCAAAGTCATTGAGTTAATTTTTTTTCTCTTAATGCATATTTAGAATTTGGTCTTTTGTGCTGCTCTGTTACATAAACTGTTTTTAAGGAAAAAATATCGATTCTTCAAGTGTATGGAAGCCTGTGCAAAACATGTGGATGGGTTTTCTTTAGCAGTCAGAAATTTTTTCAGCAATACAGAAAAGATAATGCACTTTGCGAAGAAGATTTTTAATGCTTTTAATTTACACAGCATACAACTTTTTGTCTCCTTCATACCAGATCAGTTTTCTGGCATCCTCTGTGCTGGCCAAGGCTTCAATCATTTTGCTTTTCTCTGCTTCAGAAACTGAAGAGGAGTACATCTTTAGGAGGAATTCCCAGCCATCACTAGTTTTGGCTCCAGCTGTAAATATGGCTTTCATAACATCACTAGGCAGACTACAGGGAAAAACAAAAGCAACAAAACAAACAAACAAAAAAGGGGACATAAAAATGCTCATCTGAGAAAAGAAGGAAAAGAAGTCACAAAATTAAAGGATTAACTTGAAAGAGATAGCTCTCTTTAGAGAAATTTAATTCTTTAGCAATTGTTAAAGTTTGCTGGACTGAATTCATGCTGGTCTAATACTTTAAGTCACTAGGAAAAAGCAAATCATGCCAGTCACATGAAAACATGGTCAATTGTACAAAAACCAGTGTAATTTTCTATGGCTCAAAAAGCACATGAATCCAGAACAGAATGAATTCTGCAAGATAAAAAGGTGTGCTCTGACATTTCTACTAAGTAATTCTCCTTCAGTCAGCATGCAGCTTAGGAAATGCAGATGGAAGCAATGTGTCGATGGTTTGGCAGTCACACTTCAAGAGATTGGAGACAAAATCTAGCACAGTGTCCCTCTCATCTTAAAACAGCAATCACTTTTACGTATGGAACAGTACAAGACAGAATGAAGTGCTTTATCAATACTCAGTGGTGGTGTGGTGGGGTTTTTTTTTGATTGTTCTGTTTGTTGTGGCATTTTCCCCCAGTACAACAGCAGCAATCTAACAGGAAAACAGACAGATAAAAAAACTGGAAGCTCAGTTTTTGTGGTACCTTACTGTTCCATTGGACTTCATCCACCTCTCAAACATCTCTGTGGCCGTTGTTCTGCAGTTTCTTATATCATGGGTGCAGGCAAAAGCTAGCAGTGTTGAGCGGAGCTCTCGTTCAGACAAGGTCCCATTATCTGTCCAATGCTGTTGATCGATTTTATCTCCAAGTAAGTGCTCTATCCTATGCTAAAAGAGGAGAAAATTACCAGCAATAGCTAATTCCTCCAAAAATGATTTTCTACAAACAAAATTAGTCTAAAAAAAAAAAAAGGAAAAAAAAAAGTTAAGATTTAGAACATTGAAAGCTAAACATAGTAGTTTTTCATCTATTTATTCCAATTTACATGTGCCTGCCATTCCTTATCTGTAGGAATAAGTATCCGATGCCATACAGATCTGAAAGATGGGCACATGGAAACTGAAGACTACTCTTCAACCCACCGTTCAGACTTGCTTGTAATCAGCTCACGATCTCAACTAACTACAACTTCTGCATGTTTAACTGCTTTTAACTTCACCAAGTGACAGTTAATAATACCTTAGGTTAGCACAAAGAAACAACTTTTATCTACCTATGGGCTGAGCACCCTTCAGTTTTGCAGTTCTGCAACTTGCCAAAACCACAGCCAGGCGTCCAACCAGCTACCACACCTCAGCTGAGGAGTTCTGAACTTAGAAATGACTGCACAGACACTGCACTGCAAACCACAGCCAGCTTGGGCTGTTTATCACAGCAGATGTGTAAAACCTTTGAAATAATTCTAAATAAGGAAAATTGTTATAACAGTGCTTTTTATTTCTTATGTTTCCTCAAGTATTCACTAATTATCCATACTTACCGTAAAGAAAAAAAATCTGCTATTTTATCTAATAACTTAATAATTTTCCTTGCAGGCTACACCCCTTTACTGACGTTTTACAGTGTAAAGCAGCAAGTAGCATTTTCAACCAGTAAATGAATATAGAGAAGAAGCTTCATAATAAGAAGGTAAATAGAGAAATGAAAAACATTCTCATCAAGAACTGAGACTGCAGAATTGATTTCACTGCTAAGTAGGTCGCTCTATACTATATTAATCTATCACACGACTGGAATGGTACAATGACAACCATTTATGTATTCCTAGTTTTACAGAAAATAGTTCTGGTTTTTTTTCCCCTGCCTCTACACATAGCAATTGGACCTATGATCTCCAACCACTCTAATTTTTGGGGATAACTTTACTGTACAAGAAAAATGTCATGGACTCTGTCAAACTACATATTTTTACTACACTGACCTTTATAGGCACTGTAAGATAAGCCCAGACGCCACTGTGTTCCCACTGCACTACACTTCCTACAAAACATTTTGGGGCATGTGGGTATGGTGTGGAAATGGGGGGAGGGCAGGAAGCTGGTCCAAGAAATGTAACATTTCAGTAAGAGATCATTAACAAAAGCAGGCAAGACTGGCAACTCTCCAGAATCCCCATCCAACTTAGTGAAATTACTGTATGCATTCAACAGTCAACACTTAAAAAGGTAATGTAACTACATTACACTACATCACAGCTAATTATTTCAAATTACAATTTACAAAAAGCTAAGACATACCATGACTCGTGCTGCCAGATGTTGTTCACCCTTTTTGTCTAAAAGGTTGTATATGTGACTCAGCTGAGACAAAGCCTGGGTGAGCGGTGCAGTGCTGCTCTCTTTGTTAAGGTAAGCAATCAGCTCAAAGGCCGTTTCCAGAGATGCTCTTCCTAGACTTTGGGTCAATTAAAAGAAACATGTCAATGGATTATAAAACAAAATGGCTCCCTGAAACAAGATCAGAAGTGATGCGTTCTACTACATAAACAGAGAGACAAGTGAATAGAGGGAGTGACATAACAAACAATTTGCATGTAGAGATTTTCGCATTTTAACTTCAGTGAGATTGCAGAAAAGCAGCAATAGCCACTAACACGCCTTCAAGTGTGGCAATGATGTCTGAAAATGTTTATCATAATATCAGATACAGGTAGCAGCTTCCAAAGAGGTCATCCAGAATGCTCAGTCTCACCTGCTCTGACAGTGGTGGTGAAAGACATGGGAGAGATCCAGGAAAAATTTGAGAGGAAAATAGCTTACCTTTCTGAAATGGAGCATTCATTGACAGAGTACAGAAAAGCAGTCTGTACTGTTAGGTAGATTATCACTCACTAAAGAAAAGAGTGTCTTCCTGAAACAGAAGCTATTGTGTGGCTCTGTGTAATGCAAATAAGTAGGTCATGCTATAAAACACAGGCAGATAATATCAGGCAATATCTAGTACCAATATAGAAGCAGCAGTGAAAGAACTCGAAAAAAATAGTAGTGAATGGGGAACAGTTCCAATAAAGCTAACAAAGACTGAATTAGAAACTTTTCTACAGCAGTTGTCTCTAGAAACTAAACATGATCTTCTCTGAATTCAAAAAAACTTTAAACACATATTAAATATGTTTTCCGGTATGCAAGTCTTACCCTGCAAGGCTGAAAATATTGTTGATCAAGTTGGCTCTGTCTTTAGGACTCAAAGCAGTGTGGTTTTGTTTCAACAGATCAGTGAGTGTTTTCCAGTCTTCAGCATAGTGTACCATGTAATAGCCATTCATGTCCACATTGAATTTTATCCATTCCACCTCTTCTGGAAGTTCAATGACATCTAATGGACAGACAACCAGTTAGCAGCAGAAACAAATATTTAACAATTGTTTGTTCAAATCCAAGTCTATGAAACAGACTAGATCCAGAGAGACAATAAATTCTTTTACACCATTTCCCCCTACTACGAAGAAGGAACAGACGGTACAGAGGTTTCACAAGAAGGCTCAAGAATTCCAGATTGTATTTCTTCCTCCTTCTTCCTCCATCTGATTGAATGAAGAGTATCACAGCCTGCCCTGTGTTGCATCCATGCAGGTCATTACTTGGTGCAATAATTTTTCTCCTGTCCAGTCCTTCTTTCAAACAGCCCCATCTCTCTTATCCACTTTCATATAAATACAGATATAGATATATACACTCACACACAAAGAGCAGTTACATGTATCATATAAAGGAGTGGAGAAATGGAGATGGCCTTAAGCAGATGAAAGGTCACACTAATTTCTGAGTCAACTGGACACAGGAAGGGAGGCTTTGGGAGAAAGTTCTTCCTTTCAGTTGATTCCATAATGACTTGCAAAACCATCAATTTGCACAGGACCTACAAGGCCTTTGAAATTTAGTAAATATTCTACCCCAAACCCTTTTGTACATCTCTCCTACTCTCATATCCTCCACATCCAACTTTCTACAGTGAGTGAGGAATTCTTATGATGAACATGAGACTACCAACAGGGCCATTTAAAGTGAAACAAAAATTATGAAATCAGGCTACTTACTTACTAGTTCTAATAAGATCAAGAACACATTCAATTAAAGAGCTTTGTTTTTCCATTTTGATAATTTGTAATCCTTTTTTTCCTAAAAACTCCATCTCAGATGAAAAAGAATAAGAATAGCTTGAAGACTTTGTAAAATCAACGTCAGAATGACATAAAGCAAAATTATTTACCTTATTTTTAGTATGTCTAATGTAATTTTAGGGGGGTGGTAGTTTGTAACAATCAGTAAACAGTGAAAATGTCAAGATCAACTCTAAGAACTTGATTTAAAATTTCTGTAGTTTTATTTCAAAAATTAGAGGTGTGAAATAGGTTTATAAATTAAATATAACTCCAAGTTAAATGCACTGCCTAGTAACTTTAATGGCGCAGGGGGATGGTGGGGAGAGAAGAAAATACATCAGCATATGCAAGGTCATGAGTCAGACCATCTTCAATCAAATACAAAAACCTATGTATGTCAGTGGAAAGAAATCACAGATTTGTTTGGGTTGAAAGGGACCTTAAAGATCACCTAGTTCCAACCCCCCACCACAGGCAGGGACACCTTCCATTAGAGGAGGTTGCTCAGAGCTGGTCTTGAACACTTCCAGGGATGGGGCATCCACAACTTCTCTGGACAACCTGTGCCACTGTCTCACCGCCCTCAGAGTAAAGAATTTTTTTCCTAATATCTAATCTAAACATGCTCTCTTTCAGTTTGAAGCCATTTCCCCTTGCCCTGCCACTACAACGTAAATATCTCCCCATCTTTCTAGTAGGCCCCTTTAGGTCACCTCCAAAGCCTTCTCCTCTCTAGGTTGAACAACCCCAATTCTCTCAGCCTTTCCTCAGACAAGAGTGCTCCATCCCTCTGATCAACTCTGGGGCCCTCCTCTGGACTTGATCCAACAGATATATGTCCTCCTTGCACTGAGGACCTGAGCCAAGGTGATTTTAGGACTACATAAAAGTCTATAGTAACTGTTCATTTGGTAAGGAAAAAAACCAGGGCTGAATAAAAAAAGTCCCATAGACTAGCAATTTGAGATTGAAATTAACCACTGCACCAAAACCAGAGTGTGTATGTGAACAGATCTAAAGGTTTCAACTTCAGCAACAGTATACTCAAAAACCTCATCTGTTCCAGACACAATATTTTCTTACACAATTAAATAAAATAAGTAGTATTTCAGTGGAACTTCATTTCCTGAAATTTCACCAACCTGGCAGAGCTACTCTCACATTACTTGCTCTCTAAAGGATGTAGAGTTTGAGAGATTTTCTGTATGTACCATGATGAAAAGAGTACAGGCTTTTACAAATTTCAAACTTGTGCTTCTGTTCCAGTTGCTGTCATTTATTTGTACATATAATGCTACAGGGAACCAGCTCTCTAATGATGACAACATTGGCAGTGCCTGCCTCCGGATCTTTGGAATTATTTTGTACTCTGTATGTATTCACCTTCAGACCTTACACAAGGGTGTGCTCAGAAAAAACATAAATCTACAACACTTAAGTAACTTGTTACTAAAGCTTTAAGTCACGTACCTGACTTTTGATCCAGTAAAAATGCATTAGTACAGTGGGTAAAGTTGCACCTACTAGTTATGTAAGTGAGAGGAATATGCCACAGATAACTGCAAAGGAAAACAAACATTTACTGACATATTACATATATATTATCTGTCTTGAAGGGATTTCTTTTTTAATTTAAGCATTTTTATATATGATGCTAGAACCACTGAATGCTGTGTAAAATAATGAAGTGCAAATCTCACTCGTATAATCAGAACACGGTAAACAAAAAAATGCACAGCAGGAACAGCAATTATTTTTTTATTCCCCTCATGTTGAGAAGTGGGTAAATTTCACAGAATACCTTGGGTTGATAAGTGACCTTTTATGGTTGTCTAGTTCAGCTCCCCTGTAAGGAGCAGGGACATCTTCAGCTAGATTAGGTCGCTCAGAGCACCATCCAGCCTGGCCCTGAATATTTTCAGGGATGGGGCATCAACCACACCAGTGTTTCACCACTCTTGTTGTAGAAATATTCTTCCTTATATCTAGCCTAAATCTACCCTCTTTTAGTTTAAAACCATTAAACCTTGTCCTCTTGCTACTGGCCTTGCTAAAGAGTACGTCCCCATCTTTCCTTTAAGCACTGAAAGAACGCAGTGAGATCACCCTGGAGCCTACTGTTTTCCAGGTTGAACAGCCCAAACTCTCTGTCTGTCCTCAAAGAAGAGGTGTTGCATGCATCTGATCATTTTTGTGGCCCTCCTCTAGACTCATTTCAACAGGTTCATATCTTTCCTTCGCTGAGGACCCTGGAGCTGGGTGCAGAGTTCCAGGTGGAGTCTCATAAGAGCAGAGGGGCAGAATCCTTTCCCTTGCTCTGCTGGTAATGCTGCTTTTGATGCACCCCAGGATATAACTGGCTTTCTGGGCTGTGACTGCACACTACTTGCACTACTTTTCCCATCTTCTCTGCAGGGCTGCTCTTCATCCCCCAGTCTGTACTCATACCAGGGCTTGCCCTGACCCAGCTGCAGCACCTCGCACTTGGTCTTGCTAAACCTACTGAGAAAATCTGCCAGTGATACTAAACTGGGAGTAATTGTTGACTCCCTCAAAGACAGGGAGGTCCTGCAGAGAGACCTCAACAAACTGGAGGGCTGGGCAGTCACCAACTGTATGAAGTTTAGCAACAAGTGCCAGATTCTGCACCTGGGATGGGGTAACTCTGTGTGTATGTAGCCATGATGATGTACAGACTAGAGAACAAGATGCTGGAGAGCAGGGAAGCCAAACAAAGAGTGGCTACAGTCACTTCACTTCTTCTGCCTGGAGGAGACTGAGGGAAAAGCTGACTGCAGCCTACAACTTCCTTGTGAGGGGAGGAGGAGGGACAGGCACTGATCTCTTCTCTCTGGTGACCAGCGACAGGACCTGAGGGGATGGCAGGAAGTTGTGTCAGAGGATGTTTATGTTAGATATTAGAAAGAGGTTCTTCACTCAGAGTGTTGCTGGGAACTGGAAGAGGCTACCCAGGCAAGTGGTCATGGCAGAGTTCTAGAAGCATTTGGACAACACTCTCAGGCACGCGGTGTGATTCTTGGGGTTGTACTGTGCAGGGCCAGGAGCTGGGCTTTGATGATCCTTGTGGGTCCCTTCCAACTCAGGAGATTCTAGCATTCTATGACACTTCCTGAGGTTCACATGGGCCCACTTCTCGAGCTTGTCCAGTCCCTCTGGATGGCACCCCTTCCCTCAGGCATGTCAGCTGCACCACTCAGCTTGGTGTCATCTGCAAATCTGCTGAGGATGCACTCCATCCCACTGTGTACATCACTGATGAAGATTTCAAATCACACTGGACCCAACAAGGATCCCTGACGGACAGCACATTTTCTAGTACTTCTTTCTCAGTTCCAGCACGCTAAGTAGCTTGTCCAAAATCATATGGACAGGAAACCTCTGGCTGTACCAGAAATTCATTCAGTATTATTTTCACTTCAGTCCAATGTTCTGTTCTTCTGAAATTTTACAAAATTTTATTTAAAAAAAAAGAAAAAAAGAAATGATTGAAGTACTAGACTCGAACTCCAAATCATGGTAATATAAACCATAATTAATTGCACATCACAAAGGCTTTCTCTGAACTGCAAGCCAGAAGAATAAATGCTAAGGAGGATCAAAAAGATAATAAGGACTTGGCTCTTTAGAGAAAATACTTTGAGTGGGATGAAACAAGTTGCACATATTAATTTAACTTTGACAGGGACCTCGTCTGTGTATGACTCATATGTAATGCTCTTCTTCAAAACCTTTTCATGCACGACCCAAATTAAGATCAACAAGAAAAGTTACTAAGCCTAACAATCCTTCCCTTCTTCCATTACCTTTCAGCCACACATTGCTTTTCTTCCTCCACATGACAAAAATAAAACAGGGCCCTGTAACTTCCTACTTTTCAAGAAATAAATGTCCTTCACAGGCCTGGCTTTCTGTAAGATGATGCAAAGGACTCAACTCGTGTTAAAACTGCAAAAAGCTGAATAAAACCAGAAAAATCAAAAAAGGATTCACGTTTGCACATTTTAGTTTGTTAGAAAACACTGTTGAGGTTCACAATGTAAGTTATATTTGTAGCAAACTAAATTTTAAAATTAGCAACTGCCACATCTTTGCTTCTTAAGTATGTGCATATGTACTTCCTTTTGCGTTTCGGTACAATGGGCATTGCCTCTGTTATATATTCAGTTATTTGCTGTCATGTGGTACTGCCATCTTAAAACTTTTAAGCCAAGGCAGCTTTGATTCTAGCTTCTCTACCTTCCTCTAACAAAGCCCAAGATGTGAACTGCATTCTGGCAGGAAGCAGCAGAGGCTCTAAAGCAGGACATATGCATCTGTAACTTACGTAAACTTCGGCAACCTGGCTTCCTTCACATTCTCGTTACTCACATAAAACCTTCTTAAATTACAAGAAACCTTCACCAACGAGATCTGCCTTTTGGCATTAAAAGCCAACTCATTATGTCAAGCTTTAAAGCTTCAGGAAAGGAAACTCAGATTACAAAGGATGTCACAGACTCTTACCAGTTGCTTGGGTGGAAATAGACATGGACCTTCAGGCAGGTAATAAATGTGTGAATTTCTGTGCCAAATTCTCTATTACTACCTGCCTTCAAAGAAAACACTAAAACCCCTGAATACAAGTGAGAAAGATGTACAAGATTTAAGACAGATATCCGCAGTTGGTTTCAATGGATAAAAGGCATTAAGAAGGTAATAACCTTGCATCTGATGTCCAATTTTCTGGTTCCACGCGATACAAAAATTTCTCTTGTTGTACAGAAACAGTCTTTCCCTTTCGGACAACCGTGACTAAAGGAAATCCTTTATGCAGAATCCAAGTCTTCATCATTTTTTTCACATCCAGCGTTCCATTGGTAATCTGTAAAAACAACCATAACATAACAAGAAAATAGCACATGGAGAACACTTACTTCTTTCTTAACTTACCAATCAAGTTGTAGCATGATTTTACATCTGTAAACAATCAATTTGATGGTGATCTTGTAAATTTCATAAGCAACAATTTTATTTTAAGTTGAGGGAATCCTAGCCAAGCAGTGGAAAGATAAATTGGAAACACCACATAGGCTGAACCAGTTTGTAACAAAAGTGGAGAGAATGTTACAAAATGGAAAGTTACAGTAAGCTCCCAAGCTCCCTCCTACTCTTCCTCATTCCTTACTGGTATGATGACATTATGTGACTATTTCAGGTTGAAAAATTTTCTTTTAACTATGAAATGAATCACAGAAATTGAAATAAAGTGACAGTGTTTGTACCACAAAAACTACCTATGCTTT
>JAYRBT010000093.1:26568771-26587284 GCA_036023395.1 Myiotriccus ornatus
CAGTTATCCTAATCTAAAAAAAAAAGAAACAAAACCAATCAACCAAATCCACAAGAATGTAACACCATAAGCCCATAATACACAGTTTATTTCTAGCCTTCATGTGCCAGCCATTATTCACTGCCTTGTTAGTGATGTACATGCTAGCTGACAAGGCCTGCTTCTGGCATCTCTTGCTCATGTAGGTATGGGCGATTATCTCAGCAATGTCTGCTGCAAGCATGCAGGAATGGTAAACCATCATTTACTGTCTGCACATGAAGGTCTATAGGAGCTGTTGAAAGGTGCTTTGGCCACTTGTCCACCTCCTTGCAGAGGAGAGTGAGCAAGCACCCTTCCCCTGTTTACATAAAATAGAAGAGTGGTTCACCAGAGCCTGTCTCTCAGTGAAGAAAAGAACAGGAAATAAAGTGCCCTTAGTCCTGGATGTAAACTAAAGCGCTGCAACTCTGTTAAAGTGAAGAATTACCACAAATCCAGGAACATAAACGTTGGTACACTGTGAAAAAGATATTGTTTCACAAGGTCGCAACTATTAGCTGGGTTTTCAAAAACAAGGTAGCTGCATCAGCACCCGAGCTTTAGACAACCTTCTGGAACACAAGCTGGACAGTGTACATGCATGTCCCACCAACATCAGGGTTCATTATGGGTTAGATCAATGTCAGTATTGAGTTTCTGTTGGGTGACCAACGGTGGTAATGTTTTGATGAGAGAGGACTAATTCACACAGACTAGAAAACGTTGGTCTTCCCGGTCTGTCTGAATAAATTAGGCTTCTATAAAGGCTTGTCCAAAGGCTTAATGGCATAAAACATCGTTAAAAAATTCAGATATGCTCTTACAAGACTTTGCCTGAAAAGATCTAGTTGAAGGAATTTCAGACCCCTCAATCTGGAGTTGACTCTGTATTGACACTTCACTTCCCCTTGTTTAGGCACAGAAGCATGACCTTCAAGATCAGGCGTATCCTTCAGAGAGTCGGTGCTAGTTACAGAAACTACTGATAAAGACAGTCCAGTACTCTGCACATGTGCAGTATCAGCAAAGACAGAAAACTTGAAAGGAAATCTTAAGGCAGTTGAAACCAATGTCACCACCACCAAAACTCCTGCAAAATAACAGCTCATTTAATTTAAATTCACAGGAATCCCTCAGCCATTTAACTGTCCTGATAGTAACATTCTACACTGTGCACTGCATTGAACAGTTGCTTTCTCCAGAAAAGTTCAAGTCTTTGAGATTGGAATAAAACATCTGTTTCTAAGTCACACAGCTTATGGCTTATCCACTCAAGTCCCAGAATCACAGAATGTTCTGAGATGGAAGGGACCCACAAGGATCATTGAGTCCAACTCCTAAGTGAATGGCCCATACGGGGGGACTGAACCCATGACCTTGGCGTTATTAGTCAATGCCCTGGACGTTTGATGCAACAAAAACACAATCAAAAGCAGTTAAACAGATTACCTAGGCAGCAGCTCTACTAGAATTACTCTACAAAAGCATGTACCTTTGGCATATTTGACAGAGTGGAAAGTTTCTCATCTCTTTTGATCTTGACTAAAAAAGTAGCTTTAAATGCAGGTTCATCAAAGCATGGAAAAGCAGACCTTGCTGCCAGAGGTTCAAACTGAGTTGCTGCAAACCACCTAATGGGAAGAGCAGAGAAGAGCAAAATGAGAAATATGGAGAGGACAAATGTAGTTTATTTAAGATAAAATAGTCATTTCTCTCCCGAACCTTCTGAGAGCTTGCTGCAGAAGTAGCATTTTGAATTGTAAATTACAAGGTTGGCCCAGTCAGAATAAATGTTTCATCAAGAATTGTTTTTAAAACCCAATACTGTATTTATCTGAGGAGTAAACAGCTTGGCTGATTTTTGCTTTCTGAACAGAGAATACATCTGGAATAACACAATTACAGAACAATCACCAAAATATAAGCCAGCCAGTTTCCACAAAGGAGAAACAAAAACGAGATCGAAAAATGAAGTTAGAGAGTGTGATCACTAAACAGGAGTTTTGAAACTTCAGCGGCAGATAGGACTACCAGGAAGCTTTTTCATCTAATTGCCATGCCATTTCCTGCCATATTCCCACAGTTCAACTAAATGTATGCCTGCTCCCTGTGCTGGATAGAAGATGGATTCTGTCTAAGTTCATGCACTTGTCTTGTCTCTAATTCAACAGTTAGTTATATCACAAGAAGACTTCTGAGAAGCCTACGTTCCTTCTCCAGTATTTTTATACTGTCTAGCTGCAGAAATTATGGCTTTTCATAGAGAGCATCTCTGACTTCTGCACCTGCGAGAGAACAACAGGAGTTCAACGAGAAGTTTACTAATGGAAGTCGTGTATTTACTGGAGCTAAACAGTAGAGAGAATTCACATTGTTTGGGGTTTTTTTTGCCCTTTTTGTTTTCTTACCCTACTGCCAAGTTACCCTCGGGTTTTTTGGGGATTTATTTGTTCCGCATCACGACTCCAACATTTTTGGATATACAACTTTTCTGAGAAGGCACACTGTTGACAATTCATAAGACTAAACTCCATGCCTGCTTTCAACTTCTTATTCTTCTCTTCCTCCTGACAAGTTGGTGGAGTTTTACCCCAAGATTTTACAGATGAAAAACAAAGAAAAAAGAACCATTCTGCATAAAATTATAAATAAGGCCCCACTTACTGATTTTTTGTTTCTGGCAACAGTGTTATTTTGGCATTTCACAATTTTTTATATTTTTGTGACAGTATTAAAAAAAATCTTCAAAAGAAAGTAAAACTAAACTAGAAGAAAATACATTTTCTAGCAAAATCAGCTTGATAGCTTGACTTTTATACAGAAAATGCAGTAACAACAGAGGTTGTCAGAGTAGTCTGCATTTTTAAAAGCAGAGACATTAGGCACACAGAGACAACACCTTTGCAAAAAGAAGAGGCAGGCAAGGCAATGGAAGTGATGACATCAGCCAAGAGTTATCTGAAAAGGATTTACCGAAAAGCATACAGGGTAAAACACGTGCTACATCCCGTTCCTGAACAAAAGTAGGTAGCATTTGACTGAAGGGGGACCAAAACTCAAGAACTTACTCACAGATCATGTTCTTCCTCTATGAACACATTCTCTTTTTACTACAGTAAGTACAAGAAGAAACGAAAGCTTCAGCTACATCAGGTTAGAAGGAAGCCCCCAGTTTCAGGAAGAGGCCAATGAATGTGATGTTTCCTGTTTCTCCAGTCACCTGGGACTTTGCCTGGCTGCCATGACTTTTCAAATATGATTTAGAGTGGCTTGGCAACAACATCCGCCAGTTCCCCTAGGACTGTGCAATGCATCTCATTGAGGCCCAAGGACTTGTGAGTGTTCTGGTTCCTCCAATGAACCTGAATCTCCTCCTGTAATGATGGGACTTTGTTCCCCTAGTCCCTGTCTTGAGACTCAAGGACTTGAGAGATGTGGGAACAATTTCCCAAGAGAAAAACTAGAAATTAAACAAACCAAAAGCCACACTACAACTACCTACAACCCCTACACTGCAGTACATTTCACTGTAGGAGAGGCTGCCCTGACTTAATGAACTCATCCATGAAAGACATTTTTCAGGTAGATTAAACATTGATTTTTCTCAATAGGAATAATTTGTATAAAATGTCCAACAAAAATCCCAACCCCTTCTGTTATCAAAGCACAGCCCAGAAGTGACACAAGAGAGAAGCTGCATTTGTGGGAATACCTTTGCTTAGAATCCTCATCCTTGTAAGAAATTTTGTAAAAGCCATAATAGGTGTCCGACAAATTAGATGAATATTCTATGTTGATAGTATAATTCTGTCCTACAAGAAGAGCCTCTGGTGTCATGATTGCAATCTGATCATGCAATGGATATTCCAGGATTTCAACTGGCTTTGCTTGATCCCCTTGTGCTGAAGTAATGGTTGCCTTGGTGATATTAAGTCCTGAGCTGTGAAGTACAATCTTCTGAGTTACGTGGAGGATGCTGACCACTATTTTTACAGAGCCTGCAAATTTCAAAGTAGTTAGGTTTGGCTGCAAGACAAGACCATAATGCAGTGGTATAACATCCGTAGGAAGTCTAATTTTTGCCCATGGAAATACTTTTCCATTGGTTGCCAAAGGGTATATTAGTTCCATTGTGTGATTTTTTTTATGGCAGCCTTCTTTGGTAAAGGTACATCTGGGAAGAAGATAAATCACTACTATTACTGAAACTGCAATCACAAAAACAACTGTGCAAACCACCATGGTCCTCACAGAGGGCACTGAGCATGATCCATTTGGATTTTGTCTATATGCAGACATGTTATTCTGCAGATCTGAGCTTCTGTTCATGAAGGACATCCCCAGCAATTTTGCTGATGACTCATAATCCTCTTCATCATCGTCCATTTCGTGCTCTCCAAGGCCACGCACCAAGAGACGGGAGCTCCTCGGTTCATATTCCACTTCATCAGGCTCCAGGGGATGTAAACAAGGCTCTTTTGCCAAGTCAACCACATCGGGCTCCTCTTCAAACATACTGTTTTCAATCATATTCCTTGGTAACTGAATTCGATCTGAAAAAGAAATAACCGTATACATTACATCATAAACAAAAGGCTTGAGTAAAACATCTCAAAGATACTTTACTGAATTACAGAATGGGAAATGCTTTTACGGCTCATACCACCAAGAGCTCTTCAATTTTCTCTCCCAGGTTTGTTTCCAGGAAATATTTCTGTGCTTTTCTGCCTACTGTAATTTTGCTTTCAGTATCTTCAAAAGAATTCCTTCCCCTGTGCATGACTGCAAATGTCCTGCACCATAACTGAAGATCAGCTAAACCACTGCAAAGACTCCCAGTTCACTGATGTTACTGTCTTGGCTGCATTTCCTCTGCCCCAGTAACCTATATTTGTATTTGACTCAATTACTTGAGCTGGGTTATTTTTTATGTTGCAGGGTAAAGCACAGCAGCCAATATAGTCCTAGAGGTGCTTCCAAATATACTAGTTATTATGTTCTTCAGCAGAGGAGAAAATCTGCCTGTGTTGGCAGCCACACAAACAAAACATCCATTTGACATTTTTAAACTTCATTTTTCACACACATCCCCAAAATCATAAAAATATATTTCTCACATAAAAATAGCAGTATAAAAATTACAGTTCAAATTGACATCTTCATATGAGACCTAGCTTGTATAATCCCTTAAACTATTCATGCAGCTAAGAAGCCAAATCAGGGCCAATCAAACTGCTGTCCCCCATAAAATTTGTCCTTAATAGATAATGTATCACTGAACATAAGTGAGGAATTGAAATTCAAACCAAATTTTAAAAGCATCAGATACTCTCATATAACTGCATGCAGTTATATTTTTATGAAAATTCTGATCACACCTGTCACTCTTTATGTAAAAGTTCACCTTTCAGCTAACCTGCTCAGTGGAAAGTGGAAAAAAATAAAAACACTGTTGGAGAGAATACTGTATGGGGAATGGGACATGTTCATCCAAAAGTAGCTAAATCAGGAGCAAGGAACTTTGTTTTCATACTGTATTTAATCCAAAGCATGATAAACAACATAGAAAAGATGTTGTTTGGGTTTTATGACACCTCAGAGTTGACCAGAAAGCAAAACAATTCAAATGGAAAAGCCAGCTGTATGGTGATCTTTCTTCCAAAAGCTCAAGAAATCACATTGTCAACTTTTTGAGGCCTTGAAATTACAGTTAATTTGAATTATTCTGTCACAGTTCTGTCTAAGGGACTAGACAAAACCTTTGTTCAATTGCAAGGCTTCAGAAATTAAACTAATCTTTCAGACATGCAGGCCTACTGCCAGCTGAACAACTATCCCATCACACCTCTATCTTCCACATTCTGTGTTTTCTGAATGAGAAAGCTAAATTTTCCTTTGGATCTAAACATACTGAAAAGTAGGTTGACTTTTATTAATTTCTGATAAAAACGTACATTTTGCCAATCTATATATAATTTAGAATATGAGTGTTCCTGTAATCTATTATTTGTTTTATTTTGTATTCTATTAAAGTCAGATTTCTATATGGCTGAAATTCTCAAAGATGAAAATAAAGCATCTTAAAGAAAAGATGGCAAGAATATTTTCAAACCAGATATACTAGAGTCCTCATCATTTACTCTAACATGTAACAAGACTTCCTGTTTAAGGCCACAAGCTCAGAAAACTATAGTGTCAGTAGCTGTAACACTGATAAGGCCTTTAAGTGAAAAAAAAAAAAAAAAGAAAATAAAAAAATCCTACCACACAAAATTCTGTAAGAGAAAGGTGCACTAGCCAATCTGAGTAAGAAATATGGAGATGCCTGAAAGCAGAGAGTTGCTGGAATTTGGATCTACTTGCCTATCCTTTGCCCCGCTGGAAACATGCTGCCCTAACTAGGAATAGCACTGTAAGGTCACAAGAGACCTGAGGCTGGAAGTGACTTTAGAAGGTTATCTACTCCAAGCTCTAGGCAAAAGTGCTTCTGAAACCTTCTGTCCCTGTGGCATTTCCCACTACAGTGCTCATGTGCCAGCCTTCAGGCTGCAGCTGCAGTTCAGTCGCCCAGCACTATGGTCTCTACACTGGAGCACCTGCACTCCTGTGTCAGATTGGAGGCCACAGAATATAGAGGATAGAAAGCTAAGATAAGTTACAAATGAAAGCACACAAAAAAGCTAGGGGGAAAGAAAAGGTGGAAAGACAAAAGTACTGTGCGACAGAAGCTCCTTTACAATTCATCTACCCAGAAAAGTCTATCAAGAATTCATTATACTGCTTTTAGCAGAGGTACTTCATTACTCCCCTCAGCTGGTTGATTTTGAAACCTGCAGATAGCTTCAATGAAATTTGTAAACAGAGTCAAGACCAAATTTCAAGTCCCAATGCCACCCCACCCCAAAACAACCAGCTGCTGGTTGACAACACCCAAATCCATTATCTGTGATGTAGAAAAGGCAGGTATTAAAACTCACATCTTAACCACTCCAAAAGGTAGCAGTCAATCAGTACACAGCTCCAAACCCAGCCATGGCATGTGCTGCTGCATGGCCAGCAAAATAGGTAGAAGACAGGGGAGGCACTGCAGAGGGAAGGAGGAGAAAGATAAAGTGCATAAATCCAGCAGAAAGTAGGTTTCATCAGCTCTGCTGCTCATAGAACAGTTTTCTTTTTGAAGACCTTATTCTCTAATAAGTTTCTTCTAAAGACAACTATCTTAATATTTGCAAAGTTGCATGCAGGCACTAACAACTCTTGTAGTAAAAAAGAATTATACAAAAAAGATATCAAAGTGAAACTAAGAAAAGTTAAACTAGAAGTTAGTTTCAAGACAATTCACAGGTTTAATACCTAAGAGACATTCATTTTTAGGAAACAACAGTTTTAGCCAATTTCTATGGAAGTATTTGCAAAAATTGGAAGTAACCAAAATCCGTAAAACCTTCTTGCAGGTGAAGAGCATCACCAGACTACTACTCTCCACTGAAAACAACACTGACAAGGTACCAAAAAGGTACCAAAAAGTTACTGGAGCTATTTATGCTGACATATGCATTCACACAAGCACAGAAGTAATTTTATAATTTTCTTTATTCATAGAATACATTTTCTGAACATGAACCACGGCAAATTTGTTTAGAACTTCTACAGTTTGGTAACTGTAAACTTCCTGTCTGGTTCACTGGAATAGATAACATGACAATGTGAGTGAATTGAACTTTTAAGACATTATCAGTTTTAACCCATGGGCTGCCATAGTATGAACTAAAAAGCCCACAGGAAAGGGAAAAAATAGCATTCTTAAACTGAAACAAGCCACAAGGAACAAGCAGCAGCCTGAGGAGCATGACTGCAAGCATCACATTTCACTGTCATCTCTCATACCATCTATGGCCAAAAGGCAAACACTCCCACTGTAAAACATAATAAAAGCATATTAATCCAGATATTCAAGCAGATTAATTCCAACACACGAAAAATTTGTACAACTGCAAGACTAGGAAGCTTAACCTGTAAAGAAGGTACACAGTTCCAGTGAACTACCACTGTCATGCCAGAGACTGCAGGTGCACTAGAGACATTTGTGGTCACACTAGTCCACAATTACAGAAGCTAAGATGCCCTACAAAAATTATCTGTCATCAGGCATGGTAATTTGAATCTAAATCTTTGCTAAAAATAAGCTTAGTGTGAGAGTGAACAAGGAGGTTAAAAAAAAAAAAAAAAAAAAAGTCATGTGGTTGAATCTTATTGCTCCCTAAATAGCACTAACAAAATTAAGCCAGATGTTTACAGATTAAAAACACCCAAATAAGAGTGATTTTACGCAATTCTTCTACAAATTTTTAATCCAAAAGTTGGAGATTTTCAACGTCTTCCCCAGTACATACCTATTATCCCATCTACAGAGAACAGTGTGAATACTCACAGCTTAGAAACAATCCTGAGAATAGATGTGAGGTTAAAAACTATATGCCAGACAAATCCAGAAAACCAGTCCTCCCCATACCAAAAAGCTGAAAGAAGGCAGACATTTTCTCAAAATGGATTGTTCTGAAAAAGTTTCTTCAGAGCTGCCTCCTGCAGCACATATGCCCATAAACCTATCTCAACATATCTCCTCATTTCTGGTATATTCAGGGGATCGTAACAAGCTGGGTCTGTTGTTTTCTGTGAAGAGGACGGACTGCTTAGACATGAACTTCAAATGCAGTTTGCACCAAGCCACCAGTACAATAAGCTGTCTGTAGGTACTGCATCCTCTGATAACCCAAGATCCCTGTAGTCATACCTGGTTGGTAAACGGTGGCATGACTCAAGGGCACAAAGGCGAGTGGTTAATCAGACCAAGCTACACAGTTTGTTCCCACAACACATACATTTTTCACTCCTACACCCTCGTATAAATTAGTCTTTTAAGCAACTTAGAAAGCAACTTTACTACAATACTCAAGCTCAGTATGAAACATGACCACGCAGGAACAATCAGATGTTGCAGTAAAACAGTCTGGCATTTGCTCCAAGTATTTATTTTGTCTGAAGAGCTCCATCTTAATTAATGAGGAGAATGTAAGCTTTTCCCTGAACTGTAAAAGCCTCAGGCAACACCACCTACTCAATTTTAGTATGTGCAACAATGAAGTATCTTAAGATGTTTTGGCTTGGGAATCCATTACGAACATTCTCTAAAATACAAAAAATTACTATTCTTTTATATTTCAGAGACAATATCTTCCTCTAATGCTACTGATGCCTCTTTTTAAATCTAGAAGTATGTACTTTTCCCTTGCAAAACAAAATAAGTAATCTCTTGTCTATCAGGATTTATGTCTGGGCATTGTATCTCAGAACGGAAATCTCAGCAGCCAAAATTCTTATATGAATCTGAGTGACCCCATTCCTCAAGTTCATTCCTTTTTAAAATATATGCAGAAAATGCTCAAAGGCATTTTTTCAACTTTCTCTATTCTAATTAAGAGGTTAAAATAAACAAAAAAATCCCATTAGATTCAGACAGACTGTTGCCTTTCTGATCAGCACAACATCATCTTTAAATAGTGAGTATCACACAATATTTTAAATGAAAAAACATTAAAAGAATTACAGTACCACCTGTCATTTTGTAGCAACCAAACTCCTACCGCAGATAATAGGAAACTTTCTATTACTCTGGAGTAACCTCGGAGCAAAACAACTAATGGGTAGCAAGCACTAGCAGATGTAGCAAAACCCAAGTCCAGACCAAAATGCGGTGTATAAAGTGGTATAAAGTGTGCTGACTAGCTGGGGTAAAAACTGATTCCCACTCAACGTAAACTTCTTCAGTTGCATATAAACAATGGGAGAGAAGGTACAGCGATACTCCTGCCCAAAATCAGACAACTGTGGCTGGTGGATCAGGAAAGAACACAGTAAAACTGCGAATCAAGTACCTGTTTTGCTACCAAGCAACTCACTGATATTATGTCAAAGAATAATTCTGTCCAGTGATTTCAGGAATAGCTACAGGTCTTAACAATGCCATTAGCCATTAAGAGCCATAATACTGTTTTGTATATCTAGCTTTTAGGTCCAAATTTGAAAGCAGTGGCCTTTTTATTTTTGCAGAAGCAGCTGCTGACAAAATAGAAAATTCTACAGCTTTGCTCCTATTAAAGTCTAGTTGCTTTTGCTAAGGCCCTACAACGTTGCCAAGGGAAAAAAGGCAAACTTTGATGTGGATTTTTTTCCCTTTAAAGACACATTTTATCTTCGTGTACTTGTTTTAATGCCACCTCACACAGAAGTGAAACACAAAATTTTGGCACAGATAATAAGCTCAGAATGAATGATTCCTAATATATGAATGAACTTGCTACTAGGATGGTAAAGTGAGTTTGGGGAAACGATGCCACTGCACACAAATACTGCCCCACACAGTCTAAAACCAAAAGACCAAGGACTCCACTGTTCCTTAAGAATTGGAAAATTACTTTTACACCCTTAAGGTTTAGCAAACAGCATAAAACTCTTTGTTTCCAGGACTCCAGGGAATGAATTGAAGCACTTAAAAGCATTTGCAAATACATTGTGTATGGCAGGTAAGCACAATTCAAGCAGAGAGCTGTATGCTTTTATGAATGTATGAGTCACCTATAAAAATAGTAAGACTGGTTGGAGTACATGGAACCTGATCTACTCGCTTTTATTGGTCTTTGGGACTAGTAGGAAAGGAAAGGAATGTGATAGTGAAGGCTAGAGCAGGTCACTGATACACAGCCATGGATACAAAATTGTCAAATGCTACTTACTCCTCTTTAAGTTACTTAATCCTTGCTGTGACTAACATTATGTCACGTGGAAAACCCACGAAGGAATTTTGCAGAAATAATGACACATGTGAAGTCACTGCACTGCCTCATATCAAAAGCACTATATTCAGTATAACCATGTTTCCAGAAAAAAAGAAGAAAAAAAAAAAAAGGTTGAAAATTAGATATCAAAAAAATCCTTTCATTAAAATTTATGTTCTGCTTAGTGAAAAAAAAATTTTCACATTGTATCTGAAGAAAAAAAATGGAAGCACTTCATAAATTACAAAGAAGATACTATAGCCATGAAAAAGGTATATAAAATTTTTCTGCTATACTTGCACTGTCTTCAAGAGGTAACAGGATCTGTGCAGCTGACATGCAGATATGCCACTAGAAATTTTGCAAAAGCTGTACCTGCTATAGAATTTGTTCTTTTAGGGAAAAGATAAACATGTCACTTATTCATCTCTATTTATGAGAGAGGAAACCAAAAATACATCTACTTAGTTCAACACAGGGAAATTTCTCACACATACCTCATGTCATCAGTCCTGCCAAGCCAGTGACCAGAACAAGATGAAATATGAGAGCCAATAAAAACCAGATGTACTTGCATTGTACAGTTTCAATGAAAGAAGGAAGAAAACAAGCCATAGGAAAACAGTGTAAGGAATATTCAGCAACTTTCCAGAAATGTTATGGGTTTGTTAAGATTAAATCAGCATATAAACAGATACTAGTTTCTATATAAATTTAAAATAAGCCAACATTTTAAATTTACACGACACTAGAAAAAAAAAAATCCCCCAGACATGGCAGGAGAGGAAAGCTTGACTTGATTGTAGAAACAAAACTGTAATTTTTGACATTAAAGAGTCATCTAAAATGTGTGTAAAGACATTTGAGGCACTAAGGATTTGGAAAGACTATTAAGGGGTTACACTTTTTCTCCTGAACTGTCTGTCCCCAAATCTGTATCTTCAACCTCAAAAAAAAAAAACAAAGGTAAAGAGAGAGAAATGTTTAATACTCAAAATCTCTCTGAACTATCCTGACTAAAATTTCAGAAGTGCTACCATGGAAAAGAAACTTAGCAGAGGGTTTTCAATCACCTTTTTCTAAGCTTGGGATTTTTCAATTTGGCATAAAATTCGCTTTTAGTTAATCAAAGCAAAAAATCTATTCATTTATGATGAGTTATTTAGTAAAAATATAAATAAAGAGATTGTAAAAATTAGAACTATAAACTCCGGTTCTGTTCCACTAATGATAGTTTACCAATGCTTAACAGGAAACAGATCAATCTCCACAATTCCAAACTGTCAAATATTAATATTATTACAGAAGACAGAAGAGAATATTCACTCTTATTTGTGCACCCCATGCTGGATTCATCGCTTGAGACTTGCTCCAAATCTTGACCTTATTCTCAGCCAAAACTATTGTCATTGTTATTGTTTCTGCCTTGGCTGAGAGGAGAGGAGAGAGACAGGCAGCCCAAAAAGGAGTGCCAAAACACAGATTCATTGTCACAGCTGCTGAAACCGGCACACAGAGGCATTTTGAAGAAAATTTTGATTCTAAATACTACACTGGAAATCCAAAAGGTTCCTCACTAGAGGCTGCAATTAAAGCCATAGTTCCAAACTACATTAGTTAGAGTTTTTATTGCTGCAAATCAGGGTTTTTTTTTTAAATAAAAAAATAGAGTTTAAGTCAATTGAAATAAGACTGCCCAGTAGTATAGATAAATACAACTTGCTATGCATTTCTTTTTCCCAACAAACAAGTAACAAAATGGCCTTGACTTGCAAAAAGGCTTAATTCACAACTAAAGATCTAAACTGGCAGTCTTTGAAAAAGCACACTTAAAAAATTAGTTGTTAACATTTTCTTAGATATAAACTTAATATTTTTCTAAACCTAAAGATAAGATAAGGCCGAAAAATTTAGTTGATGCTGTTTATGAATTGCATAATCTCGTAAGATAGAACGGAGTTTCAAAAATGCAGCAGAGAGGGAAGCAACTCAACTGCCACTACATCCCACCCTACTTAACCACTTCAGCAAGTGAAATAAGACCAAAAAGATAAAAAAACAGAAATGACAACTTAGAAACTTTACATTATTTTATATCAATAGTTTAGTGGAAGATCAATAAATAAATACTTTAAGAATAAAATCCCTAAGAGATATGAATACTGAAGCAATGTTTTGGGGTTTTTTTGTTTTTCTTAGTCTCCCTTCCCTTTTTATTTAGGCATAATTCAAATGCATATCTATCAATTATGCCCTATTTATATGCTTGTATCACGAGATCTTTGGCACAGGATTTGAACACAGAGATGATCAGCTCTCTGCTACGTGACATCTGATTTTTTTCCCCACAAAATTCTCAAAGACTACAAATAATTAGCATTGATTGATCCCTGCTTGTATATGCCAGTAACTGCTCAGTCTACAAGTGCTTAAGAGCAACAGAGCTCCTGCTATCAGAAGCCTTCTTTAAGCTCTTCGTGAATGTTGGGATACAGATTCAGAGCTGCTTTCTGAGTTACTGCAATTTCAAAAGCTGATGATCAAACCAGAAATAACCTCAGTTCTGTAATAAGGCTTACGATAGACTGCTTAGGCAAATCATTTTCACTTCATGAACTGAACAAAATTATACAAGAGACACTTCAGTCAACTGGTTAAAAGCAACTATACTGGTAATTAACCTTTAAATTGTAATTACCTGTTGATGGAGCATCAGCAGCTGTGAAGCCAAGCTTTCTGAGCACTGAATATAAATATGAAGTCTACATTTAAAGTCAGCTACAGCAAAGAACAGACCTACTCATATGCAGAAGTGCTGGTCATCTTAATGGCCAGTTTATGGCCAGTCCAAGAGATTGGGATGGAGCCTCTCAATCCACCTGTACTGAGTACAAAGAAGCTTCATTACCTTCTCACATTTGAAAGGCAACCACGTCCAAAGTTATTCGTGAAGCAGAATTCCTTTCCAACTGTTTTTTTAAACAGCAGGAATAGAGTACTGACTGGAGCTATGCAGTCCAGTTCTTACTGTCACAGACAACCAAAAGAATTGATGGTTGGTCTAGACACTTCATGTGCAATTCTGTTCTCAAAAAAAAGTGAAATAATATGAATTTGAAACCAAGCCCCATCACCCCTTTACATTATCTTATCACTACCTTCTATTTATTTAACTTATTACTCACTACCTCAAGGAAAAAGTCTTCAGCATCCAACCAAAAAAATAGTGCAGTGGAAATAAAATATTCTGTAATGTCAGTAATGCAAAATATACACTTCTATAGTTTATTTGCTAGCAATATTCCATCCTCAGCATGGAATTATTCCCAGAACTGTGGGTTCTACCTAGCAGCTATTTTTTAAGAATTTAGATTTGCCGTTTTTATCTACTGTTAATTGCTGTGGTCTAATGCCTGAACTTTCCTGTATGAATTGTGTACACTATGGTAGTCAAAATCAATACACAATGGTTGCTGCAGGTTGCTTTACTAAAAAAAAAAAAAAAAAAGGTAGAAATTGGGTCGAGAAAAAAGGCAGACATTTTACATATTTAGCAGAAAGCAGTGTCAAGAACAGTCAATCAGACCTGTGCTTATAAACTGTTAAGAGAAGTGCTGTATGAATGAGTCCATCTGAGAGGTGTTTATTTTTGAAAGAGGATAATATTCACTCATTGTTTGCTAATAAGTTCTTCTAAACAGAAGACAGTGGTGAGCAAGCAGCATTCTATAAATCTGTGCCCAAGAGTATAAACCTTGGGGAAAAAATTCTGACAGGTTTAAAAGAACTTATTTCACCTGATTTACAAAACTCTCTGATCTGTCTGGGAATAACATCATTCCTGTAAATATTTTTGATCTTATTTTAACTGCACTTAAAAATATAAATTGCTCCAAGGCAACCCTTGGCCTAAGTGTTAAATATGGCCTGCAGGTTGGGCTGCAGTGAGAGTAGATCCCTGCAGTGACAGCTGTTGAGTCAGAAGTAGCACTTAAAGGTTTGAGCTAACTGAATACAAAAGGCTTCTAGTGGTTAAACCGGCCTTGATCTTGTAGAATAAGTACTATAGATTTATCTTTACAGAGGTGTCCACAGTCTGATTTCTGAAAACTGCAGACAATAGAAAAATAAAATAAAAAGGCTGTGATTAACAACAGCTTGTTTATGTTACCAGCTCTCTTAAAGACCTCTCTCCTCTTTTGTAAAACAGGGGTTTAAAAAAGAGATAAGGATGTTACGTGATAATTCAGCAATGACCTTTTCTGAGATTAATTATTTTGAATCTCAGCAGCCCAAGTGAAAACAGCATCTCATTTACACAGTCCTCTATGCAGCAGATATTTTGACTGCCCTCAAAATTTCTTCCAAAACAGTATTTTTTTGTCTTGTGTTTGTTAATCCTTCTTCCCTGTCCGACAGAGCCATTTCTCACCTTCATGATACGTGAATTCCAATTAAGGCAAACCAGAAATATACTCAGACAACTATTTGTTACTGACTTTTCCGCTTCTCAGCTTTTGTTGCTGTTCAATTTAAAACTTGCATGAAAACACCCAAGGCTTGTTCATAAAGATTTCTGTATTTATCAGTTCAAATTCATCACATACAGGAAAAGAGTGGGTTATTTAAAAGAAAAAAGAAACAAGCAAACAGAAGTCTGCTGCTGAAAAACAAAATTCACAATTCAGAGGCTTGACAGGCAACTTTTTCATTTGCACGCCCATACCTGCTTCTCAGAGAGTCTGAGTTACTGTGTAGGCTTAGGTCAAAAGATCTAAACAAGTGCAACTTATAAATTCAGTTAAGGTCATGAAAATTTTTCTGGAAAAAAAATTGATGATCAGTAAGCAGTTTTTCTTAACCTGAATAAAAACAAAGGGTACCTTTTGTTCAGATTATGACCTCAACTCTCAGAGTCACTGCTGTATGCACATGATAAATGAATTCAAAGCAGTATAAAGATTTAATGTTTTCTTTGTAGAAATTAAATTCTTCCTTGATTAAATCTGGTTTGGGGTATTTCTTTTCCTTTTGCTCTATCACCTGGTAAATTAGTCTAAATTTAAGGGAGTTGAAATAATAGTAACAAATTTAGGGCCAAAATTCTGAATTATTTAATGGTATGACAGTTCACATACAACCAAGATAAAGAATTCCCATTCCTTATATCAAATGTCAATTACACATTCTGGAGGGAAAAGAAAAAAAAAGAAAACAACATCAAAACACAAACACAAACCCCAAGTAAGAAAGGAAGAAAGTTTTCAATTTACTTTGTTTCTTTTCAGCTACCTAAAAGGAGGTCAGAGCGAGGTGGGTTAGTCTCTTCTCCCAAGTAATAAGTGACAGTATAAGACGAAATGGCCTCAAGTTGCATCAAGTGATTTAGACTGGATATTAGAAAATATTTCTTCACCAAAAGGGTTATCAAGCATTGGAACAGCTGCCCAGGAAAGTGGTGGAGTCATCATCATCCTTAGAGGTATTTAAAGGACATGTGGATGTGGCCCTTAGGGACATGTTTTAGTGGTGGATTTGGCAGTGTTGGGTTAATGGTTAGACTCGATGATCTTAAAGGTCTTTTCCAACCTGAACGATTCTATAAATTAATTACTTACTGTGGGAATTTTTTATATTAGGTATAATTTCTATAAATCTGACCTAATCAAGTACATTGCTCAACTTGCAGACTTTCTCAATTCATTTCCTGATGACATACTGTATTCCCTGCTGTTAAAACCGGTAGAGCATCACACAGTGAACATCACTGTGCCTAATCAGTCTCCTAATTCACCACTTTCTCTAATGGAAAGATACATCATCCTCTCACCATATCCTACCATTCCTTCCCAGACACCTGTGTTCAAGATAATGCATACACTGTTCTGTTTTCCATCCTCCTCTTTGATCCTTTCAGAATAACAGCTCTTGGACATCCTGCTGCTGCTACCCAGAAGATAAAATGATTAAAAATGTAAGCAAGCTCTTCCTATTTCTCCTCTAAGCACTGTATCTACTGATATACTGTAGGACTGTATTCCTATTTCCAAGAGTAGTTAACACAGGAATTTGTGCAGTTTCTTATTTTGGAGCCTGGGATGGTCACAAATTCTTAACTAGTTCTTTCCTTACTTTGGTTTCCAAGCAAAGATATAAGAGTCACTTAACTTCTATTTCCTCCCCTCTCTAACTGCCACCTCTCCCTTCCCTGTCACTGCATGTCTTGTCTTGTCATAGCTTGAAAATAAATGCCTCGAAATTTTGACTGAAGCAATAAAAAAAACTTTAAAGTGGAAAAAAGTACTTCAATAACAAATATTTATTTTAAAAATAGCTTTGCTGTTTTTCTAAAATACCACCCAACAGAAGTTATATCTGTTTTCTTAAATTTTGCCCACAGACAACTGATTTACAGCATAGTCAGTAAATAATACGTGTTGCTGTTTTCATGCTCTCTGGGACATAGAAATTCACTTGGAGAAAGAGCAGAAGGGTACTGGCACAAGCTCTTGATGATCACGTGCAAAGCCCCTGAGTATACTGGGAAAACTATCCAGAATCCTAACTAAAACCTCATGCTTTCACAGGTTAGGCAAGCAGTAATATTTTTGGCTCTGTCCTCCCTCCCCCAGAGGAAAGGAAGTGTAAGGGTGAGACTCAAGCAAGAAGTTATATTTATTCAGAGTCTGCATGAAAGAAAATTACTCATCTGAAGTGATTTCTGGCCCTGACACTTACAGAAAAACTCTGTGCTGATAAGCTGCTTGCATGGATCCTAGAGAAGACAAGCATAACTCCTTAAATTCCAGATATACTCAAATCTCTGAGTGCACACATTCACGGGCAAAAAAAAAGAAGAAACTGAAAATTTACTTATGAAATCTAATTTTTGAAAGATACTGTACTTCACTAATGCAACAGTATGTAAGTAAAACATAAGTAAAGAGTAAAACAAGTAAAAAACTTCATATTTTCAAAACTCTTGCCGCACAACTGCATGTTGTTGAAGATGTAATTTTGGTAACTGTATCAACACTTCGGTATTGCATTACACTATTTCTTCTTGTGGATAAGTGCCAACAGGCACATCATACATTAAAAATTACAGAATTCATTAAAGAAGTAATTTTTTTTAAAGGCTTTTAATTTTAAAAATCACAGAACCAGAGAATACGCTGAGTTGGAAGGGACTCATAAGAATCAAGTCCAACTCCTAGCCCTGCACAGGACCATCCCCAAGAGTCACACCATGTGCCTCAGAATATCATCCGAACACTACTTAAGCTCTGCCAGGCTTGGTGCTGTGACCACTGCCCTGGGGAGCCTGTTCAGTGCCCAACTGCCCTCTGGTGGAAGAGCCTTTTTCTAATATCCCACCTAAATCTCTGCTGACAACTTCAGGCCATTCCCTCAGGTCCTGTCACTGGTCACCACAGAGAAGAGACGAGTGCGTGCCTGTCCTCTTGCCCTCACAAGGAAGTTGTAACTGCAATGAGCTTTCCCCTCAGTCTCCTCTTCTCCAGCTGAAGAGACCAAGTGCCCTCAGACACTCCTCACATGGCTTCAAATCAAGGCCCTTCACCACCTTCATGGCCCTCCTTTGGACACTCTCTAATGGCTCAATGTCTTTCTTATATTGCAGTGCCCAAACTGCACA
>JAYRBT010000093.1:26597833-26602833 GCA_036023395.1 Myiotriccus ornatus
CGGCAGCGCCCTCGGCAGAGGGAGCTCGGCCTGACAGTCCGCCGCCGGGCTCTCCGCGCTCGCTTCCTCCTCGGCCCAGGCTGGGCACCCCCGCTCCAAGCCCTCCTTCGCCCGCAGGGACTCGCTCCTGGCCGGCGGGGCCGCGGCGGGCGAGGCAGCGGGAGCGGGATCCGAGCGCTGCGCCACCCGGCTGCGGAGGGACCCCCGGGCCGCGGGGCCGGCGCGGCTTCTCCTGCATCCCGCGGTTTAATTTTTTATAAAAATAAAATTTAAAAAAAAAAAAAAAAAAAAGAAATAAAATACTCCCGTACTTATCGGGCCGTGCAAAGACGCAAGAATCGAAAGGCACGGCGGATTTTGTGTGAAATACATGTCGAACGAGGCTAAAGAGGAAAGATTGGATAGAGCGTTTCCGTGAACCAAATGCAAGGGATCAAAACGTACCAAAACCGGACTTGGTTTTTGTGAAAGAAGACCGTACGTGGTGCATGTCAAGGTGAGATACGAAACTACTGAAACATCTTTAGAAGAGGCTGCTGTGGACAAAGTAGAGAAATAGAAATATCTTCAAGAACACATTCAAGAACTAACAAATGCAATAAATATTGTGTTTATGGGTGTTCCCCTTGGCACGCGTGGGAAGTAGTGTCATGGCAATTATGCACCTTTGAAGGCTCCGTGTTTCTCCAGCTCGAGGCAAGAGAGGACTCCCCATGTCCTGCCTTCCAGGGCACTTTTTACTTGTACTACACTTTACATGTTTGCTGTAAAGCACATTATATTGTGTAATCTTAAACTGTGCAATATTTAATAATTATGTAGCACCTTGTATTACTGTACTTATTGTAATAGGTATTAATATCTATAATAAAGTATTGATAGGTCACAATAACACCTGCTGCCACCCTCTAGCTTCCCAGAGGAGTCAGGAGGAGTGCCAAAAGCTTGTGAATATGGGCAAACACCAATAAAAAGCTGTAAGATCAGGGTGAACACTGTGAACATAAAGGCACTGCAACCCAGTGGACATCGAGAACAGATTGTAGGGAAGAGCTGACAAAGGAGTCGTGGCATGATGTGTCACCATCCTTTTGGAACAAAGTTCTACCAATTTTGACCAAGGTGGATGGGCCACCTATACTTAACATGGAAAAGGAACATATATAAATTATATGCATTTGATAAATAGCCTCATTACTGACTTACCTGCCCCCCTCCTCCCCAACCATTGTGCTTCTGCTATCATATGATGTACTGAACAGCTTTTTTTCTTTTTAAAGACTAGAGATTTTTAACCACTGATTTTTGGGAAAGGAGAAAATGGGAATTGGATAATCCCAAAGAACACAAAATCTAATTGCCCCGTATTTATCCAAAGAATATTAAAAAATCTTAAGCTTAATTGTCCTTTGAGTGAGAGAGGAGACAGGGGCCAGAGGTCCACAAGAGCCCAGGCCCTATTGCAACAAAACAGTACCTGTCCTCACTGTTTCATAAACCTAGAAGTGCACTTTTTCATGCTGGAGTGTGTTTCACAGACTTACTTATAAGGACAACCCTGTAGCACAAACTAAATCAAAGTAATTTTTCACTCTAGGTCCTTGGAGTTTAACACTGGCCCTAATGGTGGGCACAGGACCTATATGAGTTTTGATGACCATTTGCATATTCTTAGACACCCCTTAACGTATCAGAAGAGCCCATCCGAAAATAAAAAAAAAAACTTATATCAAATCATTAAATCAGCAAAACATTTCTTTTATTAGGATGACATGTTCCAAGAGCTTTCTTTTCTAAGCACTGCCCCTGTCTGGCCTATATTTAAATATATTAAAGAAATATTAATAACTATTTGGCTAACTCTGTTGTTCTGGGATCCTATGCAGTGTTATGCAGAGGCTGCAGAGAGGTCTTAATGATGGTTTTTGAGCTCCTCATCACTTCTTTTCACCATTCTTCAATTTTGCTGATTTGCTAATTTGAAAATCCTTATTTAGCATTATATATCTCTGAAGCAGAAAAGCTAAGATCATTCTCCATTACATGTGCAGCAATTTCCATATCCAGATTTTCATATTAACACCAAGTTTAAAGATAATGCAATGGAAATTATTCATACAGTTAAATAGCTCATTTCACAGTAGCACCTATTTTCATCTGTCCAGTAGTAGAAGAATAAGGGTTTCACTGTAGTTTTGTATAACATCATTTAGGAAAAAAATTGAATGGTTCTGAAGCTCCATCTTTGCTCATGTTGGAAAAAAAGCTAGAATTTCTACAGTATGATTTTAAAAAAGTGTCTAAAAGTTACAGATCCTTTTCACTATAAAACAGAAGTTTTAGTTATATTTAATAGTATGAGAGATTTATAAAAAAGAAGAATTTTAAATAGGTTCTTTTGTCCAGATTTTAAGTCAACTATTATGTCTCTTTTTTTTTTTTTTTTTTTTTAAGATGCAGAATAAAACATTTTTTTGTTTGCTCAAAATCATAAGTATATCCCTAAAGCATCTGTGATGAACGATATTGAAACTTTGGTAGCTTCAGCAGTATCTAAACTGAGTCTTTTCCATAGGGTAAAATATGTTTGCTAGCAACCCCACCTCCTTCTCATCCTTGAAGACATGCTATCCCTAAAGAATGCTTTAGATATTTCAGCCTCTAAACAGCCGGAAACATGACACAGACCTTCTTTGTTCTGGTTTATTTTTCTGGTGAAATGAACAAAGTTTGCATGAACAGTACAAATGTCAGTAGACCCTTGGGTGCCTTTGACGCAGTGGAAAGTCGTCAGTTGTTTTCAACCTGATCTGCACATAAGAAGCAACTACAAACAGTAAGATGTAGAGCTTTGTAGTTGAGAAGTTTCCAGGCCTCCAGGGATTTGAAGGCAAGGGAGTTACTGCATCAGTCTTGCTAAAACATGTTAGAGGTAGCTCAGAATCAGGTGTGGGACTGGTGAGTCATTTGGCTGACAACCTTAAACCAAGATGAAAAGATTGTCCCAACAAATGCTTGTGCCTAAAGTTTGAAAAGAGAGATAAAGAATGGGGAAGTTTTTTTATTCATTGACTCAAGTGGTTAATTCTAGTATGTTAATTTCTTCCTTAATATAAGGTTTTGTATTTAAAGCCAAAATTGTTTTATTGCTGTGCACACTACTCTGCATAAATCTGACACCCTCATCCCCTGCCAGCAGGAACTACAGCTGTTGATAACTACTGTGTGTTCAGAGTATTATCCCAAGCAATACACAGTGTTTACAAAATAAATATCCTTATCTAACTATGTGTCTATCTATTTCTACAGATGTACCCAGTTAAACAATTAAATTAAATGATTTTGTGAACAGTGAAGCTAAATGAGACATGGTTGTCTTTGCATATCTTGACTCTTTGCAGATGCTTGGTAGGAGAAGCAGCTGCTCCACAGAAATATCAATACTTCGTGCTTTATGTTGTCTTGTAACATATCTTTCAGCAATACTTTCTAGATCTACCTTCCATTTTTCATCTAATTTAGTTAAGTTTACGCTGTTCCTTGCCTCTCTCCATGTCTCTTCCAGGAACCCAGGAGTACTGCGCATTTTCATAGAATCCCACAAACTTTTAATTCTCTGTGGCCTAGAACAAGGATTTGACATGATGCCAACTGCAATCCCATTCTCAGTAGTCATATAGAAATAAACATCTGTGGCACATGAACCTTTGGATGGATTACCGTGCTGCATTACAGATAAAAAAACCCAGGCTATTTTAAGAAGGAAGAGTCATAGCAGGGTTAGAACATTTTATTAGGTATAGTCACTTTGCCCATAAATGCTTTTGTTGCTCTAATGATTTTTTTTTAAATTCATAAAAATAAATAAGCTACTGTAAAAATTTTCACGTCCTAAAATTAAATCAGTGTGTTTTTCTCTTTCCCTTGGAGTATTTGCAGTATGTTTGTATCCCAACTCTAAATTTGTCTTTCCTTTTCCAGTGATTCCATTCTCACCTTCCTCTTATCCACCACTAATTGAAGCTTTATAGCATTAAAAATAACTATTCTTGAATATTGTGAAAAAATGTTAGTAAATTGATTCACTAAGGCAGAGGTTGTGTAAAGTAGGATATCTGATCAAAATAAATACACACTGAGCATTTCAAAAGCACTCACTGTTGACAGGACCTTTTTCTTATTAAAGTATCATGGTTTAAGCGCAGCCAGCAGTCAAGCCTCACACAGCCACTCGCTCACTCCCCCACATGCAGGACTGGAGAGAGAATTGGAAGGGCAAAAGCCAGAAACCTGTGGGTTGAGATTAAGACAGTTTAATGGGGAAAGCAAAAGCCACACATGACAAGCAAAGAAAAACAAAGAATTAATTCACTGCTTCCCGTGGGCAGGCAGGTGTTCATCCATCTCCGGGAGAGCAGGGCCCCATCACATGCAACAGTTACTTGGGAAGACAAACACCATCACTCCAAACTTCCTCTTCCACTTTCTTCCTTCTTCCCCCCACTTTATATACTGAGCATGGTGTCGTATGGCCTGGAATATCCCTTTGCTCAGTTGGGGTCACTTCACAGCTGTGTCTCTTCCCAACCTTCCAGGCCCCCCCAACTTCCTCACCAGTGTGGCAGCATGAAAGCAGAAAAGGCCTTGGCTCTGTGTAAGCCCTGCTCAGCAGTAACAGAAACATCTCTGTATTATCAACCCTGTGCTCAGCACAAATCCGAATTACAGCCCCATACTAGACACTGTGAAGAAAGTTAACTCTACCCCAGTCAAAATCAGCACGGAAGTCAACTCTAAATGACATCAACAGCAGTAAAGCGACAACTATCCTGGATTTCAAGAACTTCTGTTACTGTGTTTAATAAATAAATTATAAAAACAATGCATAAGTAGCCCATTTTTTATAGTCATAGTAGCACTGTGGAATTTTAGAAGTCGTTGTCCATGCTCACAGCTCATCTCTAAAGTACCCAATTAGGCAAACGAATAGTATTATTTTA
>JAYRBT010000093.1:26607833-26609988 GCA_036023395.1 Myiotriccus ornatus
AGCTGGCAAAGATTGTTCACATCAGATATGGAATTCTTAGTTGAATGTAAAGAAAGATTGATCTAATTAATTACTTGGCAGTTACAATAGTCATCTAAAATGCAGGTGTCTTTGGATATGTGTGCATCTGATGCTTGACTCAGCCTGAAGAAGACAATCCCTGCCTGTGCTGAATAAGAAGTACTAGTGATTGCTTGTGGTGTCCACATTAGGTTGCCTGCCCTGTTCTTCCTTCTGTCTAATCACTGTGGCCAGAAGCTGGAGAGCAGGATGGCTGGAGACAGAGAATTTTAGAACTTGCGTTAGCCATGTTCTCTGGCTTAGCACGTGCCTCTCAAATACACAGAAAAGTAGGTCGTCCTAGATCTAAACAACCATGTGATCTGCCAGGATGTTGCTGAGCTATAGTAAAGGTCAATTACAAGTCCTGAAACGTTTGTGTGAACTTGGAGATAGCAAGGACTTGATTTTAGGTCTTTGTGTCCTAGTTATTAATATCACAGTCTTATACACAGTACATGTTATAGCTAATACAGTTTTAAGGTCAAAATCTCTCCCCTAAGAGATGAGTTGCTAAGGTCACTATTGAGGCAGATGGTGTGATTCTGCAGGCCTGAGCATTTGTCACCTCTAGATCAGGTAAAGTTAGAACTGTAATCTGAGTAACCAAACCCTGGGTAAGTGTCCTGACTACTAGGAACTGAACAATATGAGACTTTGTCTTGTTGGTGGGTTTTCTGTTTGTTTGGTTTTGGATGGGGTTTTTGTGCCTATTCTTTGTTTGTTTGGGGATTTTGTTAGGTTGTTTTTTTTGTTTGGAGTTTTGGTTGGTTAATTTGGGTTTAGGTTTGGGTTTTTTTGTTGTTTGTTTTTTCCCAGCAGAGGAAACATAGCTTGTAAACTCCTAAATTCATCCTTAAATAAACCCCAATATTGCTCTTAGATAAGCTGTCATTCCAAGTTCTCTCCTTTCAGTCCTGCCATTACACATTTAGTAAAAATTCCTAATTAGTTTACTGGGCAGAAGGTAGATGGGAAAATGACACCAGTAGTAAAGCAATTCAATCAGAAGTGTAACAACCTACCTTCAAAGTAGATTCATGTAATAAATTTTATTCATCAGACTATATGTCTGCACACAATCATTTATCATGAATCCGATTATTTGGATAATGAGCAGCAGCTCATTACATCACTGTAATTTCATCTCTGGTTTGATCTTTTCTCTCTGAGACTTCAGAGCAGCCAGGTGTATTATTGTCTGTGAAAGTATTTTCTTTTAAAAATTGAGGTAATCGTCTTCAAATATATCACTTTACAGCTATTTCCTGCAAAATTACGTAACATGAGGAAAACATAGACTATTGGAACAAAGCAAGTACAGAAAATGGATGAAAATTACCTAGCAGCAGTGACTGGTCATTGCCAATAGCAAACCATATGATGCTGAATGAATACTCTTTGGCAATGATATTTGTTCAGAATTGGCCGACCAAATTAGCAATGGCCAAGCAAAAAGAGCAGCTCCCAAGAGGCCAGTTTGTACAGGCAGTAATATATTTTCTAGTCTTTTCACAGAGGACTATTAGGGCTATTAAGAGGTTTCAGTGGTTGTAAATTTTTCATCTTATGAAACATAAAGAAAAATATTTTAGTACGCAGAGGTGTTTCTCTTTCTCTGGGACCCTGAACTTTATAGGAAGTACTGCCAGGGAGCAGCTCCTCACTTTGTTATCAATTTGCTTTCTCCAGGGCATACAAATGAGTACTGCCTATACTAACTAGTTGTAAGCTTCTACTCCAGCTACCTACCTTTACTTTCTAGTGGCAGAGCACTTCTCCAGCAGAGAAGAGTGACTGTAATCACATGCAGGCACTGAATGGGAGCTGATTCTTACCCCTCTCCACACAATGCTGGAAACTATAGGTAAGCTAAAAGCAGATGAATTTGCAAAACATCTAAATAACACTATTTCTGTGTTGGGTGTGGCTAAGAGAAGACCTCAGAGAAGTAATGTATTTAGCCAAAATGCATGTGGAAGATGAACCATGATGTAGAAACCAGCTAGAGATAACAGTCTGATCAGATACAGCATGTCTAAGCTCCCCAAACACCCAGATTGGATCGTAGTGTTCAGGACTTGGGCAAAAAGAT
>JAYRBT010000093.1:26610088-26639720 GCA_036023395.1 Myiotriccus ornatus
TTGTAAAACCCTTTGACATTTTGCAAACTAAGCTGCGCAGTTTTAGCCTTCCATTGTGTGAGACAGTGGGATACTTCATAAGAGTGTGCTTTCTCAGGAATAAACTAGTTTCTTTCTATCAAAAGACTCAATTTCTTAATTTCTAGCAATCTTAAAAGTAGGACACTGTAACTGCTGAATTACTTGAATGGTTTGCACCTTTAAGCCAACATACCAATAAACCCCTTCTAGAATACTATGCTATGGATTCTTACATGAGCCTGTTGTCTTTCTGTGCTTTTACATATTGCTCATTGATCTGGGGGGCATGGGACTGGGGGAAAACAGGGTGTGATATTGTACACAGTTTATTTCATCTATTAGTGCCTTAACTGTTTTGAAAGTTCTGAAGTAACAAGGTGAAGAAACACACTGTATTTTCAGCTACGGGAGAAAATTAATTAAGAATTTGCCATGTAGGAAAAAGAGTTTTAACCAGTACACTCCTCTCCCAAATTTCTGACATTTTTAATTCTAGAGAATTTTTTGAACTTGTACTGAGAGGAGAGTCCATTTTAGACCACCATTGCAAAGAAAGCTTTCAAGAGAAAGTTTAAATAGAGTGGAAAATCTCAACAGAAGGAGGTGGAGAGTTTAGACAGAGAAAAATGAAGAAATCATTTGACTTGAAGTCATACAGCAGATAACTGACAGAGCCAAAAGTAGAATTAAGAACCCCTGACCCATAATCATGTGTTTTCTACTAGACTATTTCTCTGTAGTAAGTAACTTCCCTATGGAAGCACCTCTTATAAGTCTTTTTTCTGTGTCCTTCATCCTTCCAACTGAGTCAATTCAGCCTGCACCCAAAAACTTCTGGTAATATCACATTCCTTTCTTTTCTGTTACCGAAAATATAACAGACAAAAATAATTTAAACAGTGGAATACAAGGAAATAGAAAAAAAAATCTACTAAGTTTTCTCCTGTTAATCTGTAAACAAAGTATATCTCCAGGCCAATATTTACAGCCTTGTGTCATGACAAGACCTTCACATGTTCACAGCCCTTTGTGGTTTTTTTTGTGGCACTTTTTCCACTCTTTCCAAACATACTTGCCAGTGTTGAACAAGGGACAACTTCTCAAATTTCTTTCCAGTTCGCATGTGTACATTTGCTCTTGCCAGCTGCACCAGGTTTGACTATTTGCCCTGAGATTTTCTTTCTGAATGAACACCGTACCCAAACCATGACCACTAGCAGAGAATAGAAACACTTAATTACATCCTTTCTCTTTGACAGAACCTGAGAGAATGGCCTGAAGTTGTGTCAGGGGAGATTTAGGCTGGATATTAGAAAAAGGTTCGTCATCCAGAGGGTGATTGGACACTGGAACAGGCTCTCTAGGGAAGTGGTCACAGCACCAAGCCTGACAGAGTTCAAGAAGCATTTGGACAATATGATCAGGCACATGGTGTGACTCTTCGGGATGGTCCTGTGCAGGGTGAAGAGTTGGACTTGATGATCCTTGTGAGTGCCTTCCAGCTCTGCATATCCTGTGATTCTGTGATTTAGATCATATAGATCAGACATCATACAATCTCTTCTCAGCTTTGATTCAGCAGCCAGTCTGAGGCAGTGGAGATTCTTCTCCAGCTGCCTGAGGCTCCTAGTGATGGTATTCAACACAGTCCCACTGGTTTACAGCCACAATCCGTGGTTCTCCAGAGGCTTACAGATAGCCTTCGTCTAGGAAAAGGAGAGGTCAATCAGTACCTGATCTGGGTCACCTTTAATCAAGCTCCTCTGCCAGAGGAACAGTTTCTATCAAATACAGTATGCAAGGTAAACAAAGAGTTCAAAATACATAACCATACTTGTGAATTGTGAGCTCTCCTTATCCTGACCTTTAAGGCTATCAAGGAACAGAGGAAGTTATCCTATAATAGAATAAAGCACCCACTGAATTTTGTGGAACTTTTTAATAATTGTTAAAATAACTATTTTTAGGGCAGTTTTCTCAGCAAGAAATTCCCTTTGATATTAATAAGAATTAAATAGCTTAAGAACTACATTTGGTATTAAATCCTTTGTCCCAGTATATGGGCTCTAAATTGCTAGTGTTTAATAAACAAATGAAAGAAACAAAGGGAAATAGACCTTTTCAGCTTCCAGAAAACTTGTGTGTGACAGTGATCACTGATAACATGCATGTCTGTTTTGTGAACTACATATGTTTTCCAAAGTAAGGCCAGAACACAAACACAGTTATCAGAAGATTAAATCTCCTTCTGCATAAATTAAGAAGGGTTACACATACTATGGTATTGCCTACAGCAATACATTTGGAGGACACCAGCTCATATTGTACCATATAGATAAAGACCAAACTAACACAGACATTGGGCAAAACTGTTACCATTTCTTAGATAAATATCCAAACTTCACATCGTCTGCTTTCCCTTAATCATCCAGTCATGACCCAATACTAAAAGACAGAAGTTTAATGAGACTAATTGCAGTATTCTGTGCTTTTTAGTTTTTTTTTGGTTTGTCTAAACATCTTCTCACCCCAGAAAAAGTAAAATGTATTCCCAGAAAAATTAGTTCTAACAGAAAAAAAAGCTAATTCAAATCTGTGAAGATGAATATAAACACTTTTCAGCAATAATTAGAGTACTGAACTGTATCCTCACAGTGTTGCTCAGAATTGAGTTTATTCTTAATTTCCTTTGCAACATCATTCCAATTACAAGCACATCTTTACCCTACAGCCCATAAGAGTGACTTGTTACACAAAATTTTTGTATATCTAATTTATTTCTTTACTATTAGAAGAATCACTCTATGTTATTTTAATCTCCTGACACCATCTAAACTAAGTTGCCTTTTATCTAGTTCATAGTTCACTTCCTACAAGGATGTATGGACTGAATACTTAAATTTCTTCTGCAGTTGCAGGAAATATTCACCCATATTTTCTATTGTATTTCTGCCTGCCTCTGTGATAAAGATAGTTTTTCACTCCTGACATCTATCTACATCATGAATAACTGATATAAAAATAAGCCCCCCCCCCGAATAAAAAAGGAAATATTATTTATTAACATATGATATAGGACAAAACAAGAAAAGCTAGAATCATATTGAGAAGCATTTCTCAGTAGTAAATCTGGTTATTAACTATCTCAGTAGATATCTGGCTATCTGAGAAGGCTGATGTACCTTGGATAATACTAAGCTGCTTGTCAGAGTTTCTAAGGAGAAGAGAAGCACCCACATCCCAGAAGGACACAGCTTCCTCAGAGTTTAGTGGGAGAGATGAATGACATCTGTGATAATCAGGTTCCTTATTGTGTTGACAGGATTTCAGAGATTTGGAATAATTTAAAAACCTATATTAGCAAGTGTTACTGTTTTTCCTTTGAAGGTTCATGGCATACTGTAAGAGCTGCACATCACCTAAATGAGGTGAGAACACATGCCACTATTTACTGAGCAGTTCAAGGAACAGGCTGCTTGTTGGTACTAGTCACTCTAGCATTTTTAACTCTGTTGAGCTGAAGGAAGAGGAAACATACAGTATTACACTGGAACACCTGTTAGGAAGCAAAAAAAAATTGAAGCAAATTGAGTCAGGATGATTCACACAGAAACCAGAGACGTAAAGAGTAAGGGAGACCCCCCTCAGTAATTCACAAGGTTCAGAGTGGGGCCACCTTACTTTCTAAACTCCTAATGGGTTCTAGGGATGGCTAGGTCGAATCATAGTGTTAGCCTTGGCCTGTTGTTTATGCCCAAAGGAATTATCTATACAATGCTTATAATAATATTTAATAGCTTTGTGGATTAGTAATGTTTAAATTACAGTTGCCATTTTTTTCAAATTATTATGATCATAATATTAACATAGTATCAGCATTATTTCAGTCACTTACCAAGTCACAAGTAGGGATCTCTCCTCCTTAGGTAATGAAGGATCCTCTAGTCTCGGGTAGGGAATTTCAAACCTCTTGAGGCGTCCCTGCCGAAGGGGAGAGGCGCCTGGCGTGCAGCCCAGCTGCAGTTCAGGGAGAGCTCATATTCAGCCCATCCTCATGGTGATATTTATAGAGTGAAGTAGCTGGCTGCTACTCAGTATTATAGACAAGACAGATGTCTTCATTTTAGCTGTACTGCCTTATTCTGTACTTTAATTATCTCGTATTTTTGGGTTTCGAAACCACCCCTGGACATATGTTTCTGAGGCAGTTTTCACTCCTTTGTGTGTGAGCCAGGAGCTTAACTGCATCCAGGTTCATCACAGGCATGAGGCTTGTTGCTCTTTAGTCAGTCTGGAAAAAAGGTATGTTTAGGGGTCAAATGTGTCTATCATAATCACAAGATCAGTCCTTGTCTTACATAATATTTACTGTTTAATTTTGTTTAATGCACTTTAATGTTCTTGATATTTTTCTCTCATATTGACATTGAGATAAAGTATTACAAAAGCTCATGTTTGCATTCAGAAAATAGCTTGTAATAAGATGACTTACTATGATTTTGTGGAATTTTTCCATGAAAATAATATGGGGTTTATAAAAACTTAGAAAATATTCAGAATTTTAAATCTCTGATGTAAATATATCATATATATATATAGCAAGATAATATTTTCACTCAATGTTGATTCCCCTATGAATTTAGACTCAACTAATAAAAAAGACAGTGTAGTTTTCATTGTAGAAGCTAATTATTTCAGTTCAAGTTATCAGCTGAATCACATGCATACCACATTTTTCCAAGCAGCTGGAAACCTGCCGAATATTCAAGACAGAGATGATTTCACTGGCTATTTATCAGTCTGCCTTTTTGACAATCTGTCCTTCCTGAGCAAGCTAATTGTCAGCCAACTGTGGTGTGCACTGCTGAGCTGGGGTAGCTCATATTTATACACAAGCTAAAGCTTCTTAGTACATTAGATCATAGAGGCAAGGAACAGTATTCTGGTCCATAAACAGAGTGGTGAACAGAGGAAAACATCTGAGGAGTTTTTGTCACTCACCAAGGAGCAGAACTGCTATACTGCACTATTTAAATGCACCAGATTGCAGAATCAGGGAATAAGAAAGGTCAGTGAAGGCATTTGCATTCCTATATTACATGGCAAGCATAAGAACTGTAAATCAGAGAGCTGTCTTACATTGGAATCGGCCTCACTTGACGTTACAGCTGACAAACAGCAGATGGGACAAAATAAGACTAACCCTAAGGACATACTGTTATTAAATAATTACCAAAATGTCAGTTCTGCATGCTGTAACCACTCTGCCAAAGTTCTGTTTACCTTCTAACAGAAAGCTGGTCATTTCCTTGCCTAGTTGAGCAGAAGATATTAATTGTTGTTTTTTTAATTTTCTACTAATGTGTGTGAGAGAAGCAGAAAATAATTTTCTAGTTGTTTTGCCTTTTGTGATCATTTTGCCAGGCATTTATTACATGATTCATAATGTCTTAATCACCAGAGTAATAATATTATTAAAATCTGTGTACTTTACCTTAAAGGAAAAATCCACAAGTTGTAGAAAGAATTCTGAGATGCAGCTTCAGTTTACAGGTACAAGGGCTGAGGTAGCAGGTCACAGTTCAGCCCTAGAGAGCCATGTGAGATGTCTGTATATGTAGTCTCTTTCCAGTAAAGTACTGCAAATAATGTGGAAAATTCTTCCAGCACACTGAAAAGAAGAAGAGAAAAACATTATGAATGGAAAGAGCGAAAGTGCTAAAAAGCATTTGATAATAAAATCTGATGTTTTGTTCTAATTATAATTCATACACAAAAATACTGCTTGTTAGTTTTCTACTAACACATCTTAGGACGGCTTGAAAAGTAAACCATCTAGCCAAAGGCCTTATTTCCCAGGATTTCCAATCCACTTGCTGTAAAATTAATTTTTTTCATTTAAAAAAAAAATAAAAATAAATAAATATTTTTAAAAAAGGAAAAAAAAAGAGGAGGGGAGGGAAGAGGAAGACAGGGGAGAGAAAAACCAGCAAAACCAGAAATTACTCAGACTACTAGAAGATATTGGAGCCCGGGAAGCCTGTCATCAAAAGGGCTTGGAACTCATAATCAGTCTGGCACAGCTGAGTAGTTTGAGAATGGACAGAGTACACCTTTCATGATTATGCATGTCACCAAATCTCTAATGTAGGATATGACACAAGAATTACATTGGTTTTGGTTCAGTTAATGCTCTTTCCAAAAACTTTGACTGAATACAACTAATGTTTAGACCTTCTTATTCTTACCAGTCTCCCATGCAAGAGTGTTGTCTAGCCATGTATAGAATTCAGACAGGTATATATATAAAAATGTAGGACTTTGAGAAATTCCTGGGGTCACCAAACTCCAGTTCTCAGCTAAAAAAGGCAAGCATGTTACTGAATCACCTCCATTTCTATGAAGAAAAATTTTCTGCAGGAAAATATGGGTTAAGCATTTTCCTTTTCTCTGTATTTTTATTTCAATTAATATTATTACTCTTTGAAAATAATACTTTTGATACCAACAATTTTATATTGAATATATTTACTTAGTTAATTTACTATTTATAAAATGTTAAGTATTGGAAGAGACCTTAAAGATCCTCTAGTCCCAACATCCCCCAGCTATGGGCAGGGACACTTACCACTTGAGCAGGTTGCTCAAGGCCTTATCCAACCTTGCCCTGGACACTGCCAGGGTTGGGGCATCCACAACCTCCCTGGGTAACCTGTTCTAGTATTTCACCACCCTCACAGTAAAGAATTTTTTCCCAGAATCTAACCTAAATATCCCCTCTTTCAGTTTGTACCTATTACTCCTTGTCCTATCACTACAGTTCCTGACAAAGAGTCACTCTCCAGCTTCCCTGTAGGCCCCTTCAGATACTGGAAGGTGGCTGTGAGGTCTCCATGCAACCTTCTCTTTTCCAGGCTGAACAGCCCCAACTTTCTCAGTCTGTCTTCATAGGTGAGGTGCTCCAGTCCTCTTGTCAACTTTGTGACCCTTCTCTTGCCTTCTTCCAACAATTCCATGTCCTACTTATGTTGGAGACACCAGAACTGTTTGCAGAACTCCAGCTGGGGTCTCACAAGAGCAGAGTAGAGGGCTAGAATCTTCTTCCTTGACCTGCTGGCCATGCTCCTTTCGATGCAGCCCAGGATTCCACTGACTTTCTGGGCTGCCAGTGCACATCTCTGGGTCATGTTGAGTTTTTCATCAACCGTCACCCCCAAGACCTTCTCCACAGGGCTGCTCTCAGTCACTTCTCCACCCATCCTGTAGGATTGCCTGGGATTGCTGGGACCCAGGTGTAGGACCTTGTACTGCAAAATAAGTAATCTACCTTTTACCTCTGATATTTAAGGAATGCTTTGGCTTTCCACTATGATTCACAATAATACAAGAAGGAAATTTCATGTTTCCTATCTAAAAAAAATAAAATCTCATTTCCCCACCATTCTTCTATTTTTAGAATGGCAGCAGTTAGAGTATTTTGATTGCAGCAATACATATGCTGTGTCAGTTTTGTAACTATGTAAGGATCATTCCTCCCTTCGTGACACCACATACCAATTTGGGAAAGCAGCAGATGAATATACTGGATGACAATGAGACAGGATTTTCTTTTCATTTTTAATTCAATTAAAACAAATATTCAGGCTCCATTATAATTACTGGAAAATGAATGCCAATTAAAGACATAATTGCTATTCCATGCTTTGAGTCAAGCAAGTTTATGGTCAGACCTGAGTAACTCTTGGATAATAACCATCTGGACTCAGGGCCAGGAACTCAAAGGATGTTAAGTTCTGATATCACAAAAAATCATGTTTTATTGTGTCAGTGTAAAAGACAAAGTGGCATGTGAAGACAAACAAAATGTAATTTCATGTAATTTCATGATTGAAGGAGTGATAAACAAATGGGTTAACATGTTAAAGGGTTCTGCAAGTTGCAGTCTTGAAAGATAAATGTATCTATTCTTTCTTGTTCGTTTTGGTGGCAAGAGCTGTTTCACAAAGCTGGATTCACTCATTGGAGACTCAGACACATGATGTTTTTTTCCAGCAGTAGGGAGGTCTGTTCCAGGAACCTCTATACTGCTCCAGAATCCAGCCCTTATCTAAAATTCTCTCAAAATCTCCTTTGTGGCAGACACTAAGCAGCTTCACAAGCTCAGCCACTACTGCTGTGCTACTGGGCACGTGGTCAGTCGGGTTTCCAGTGGCCTGTGAGTAGAAGTGCTGTTGATGAGAAGAAAGTTGCAGTGTGAATGCAGACCATGCCTTCCCTTTAACCATACTGTTTCACACTGGTGTTAGAGTACAGCTGATCTACCACTCTGTTCACTTGTTCTTTTTTCCCCTCACTTGCTATATCTCAGCCTGCTGCAGTTCCTCTGATTATCAACTCCAGTCTGAGTGGGTGAATGGTATGCAGCCAAGACATTCCTTTCTGTTAGGGCAAAGGGAGGAACCTGAGCTTCAGTGACGGGTTTGGAATGATACTTTATGGATGTATTTATAGTTTTCTTTAGAGGAAGTATCAGGTGAAAAACCTGCACTAAGAAATTCAATATGTGCACTTGAATATCTGCTCTTGAAATCTGCTGGTCAAGTATGGTGGGCTCTGTAAAGGTGTATTCTGCAAAAGATCAGCCTAGAAACTACCTGGTTTTGGAGCTGCCCAGGTAGACAAAGTGTAAGTTAGAGCCAGGCCGTCAGCTGATATGAATTACCACAATCCTCTGCTCCTATTCACATGACATTTTTACCTACTTCACAATATGAAAACCTGAATCACAGGCTTTTCTCAGAAGCTGTCTGTTACTGAGAGAAAAGGAAGAGACTTTGCTTGCTTAACATGAATGCAAATCCTGCCAACCAGCAGTGAAAAATGACAGCCAAGACAACTTGAGTTCTGAGATTTCTGCAGCATTTGACTCCTTCGGGAGATTAGAACAGACAAGAATCAAGAAATATCCTCCTTTCCCAGTGACTGCCTCAGATGAGGCTTTTCTTCACTGTGACTCAGAAATCTTTCATTTCCTTTGTGGACTAGCTGGCAGAGCAGAGATTTCCCTGCAGCCTGTAGTGAAGACCATGGTGAGGCATGCTGTTCTTCTGTAGCCCGTGGAGGTCCATGGTGGAGCAGAGATCCCTACCTGCAGCCTATGGAGGACCCCACACCAGAGCAGATGGATGTTTCTGAAGGAGGCTGTGACACTGTGGGAAGTCTGCAGTGCGGCGGGCTCCAGGCAGTTCCTGTGAACCTGTGGACAGAGGAACACCTGCTGGAGCAGGTTTGCTGACATGCACTCACTGCTTGCTGTTTCACTACATAATATTTTATGAGGGATCCGGATATTTAAAGAAACACAATTTTCAGGAAAATTTTTGCAAATACTGTTTTTTTCCTTTGATCCATTTCAGAAGTGATCAGGTTGGATGGAGCTCTGAGGAACTTGAGGTAGTTGAAGACGTCCCTGCCCACTGCAGGGGTGAGTTGAACTAGATGACTTTTAAAGGTCCCTTCCAACCTAAACTATCCAAATGACTCAGTCTTTTATGTTGTGCTGTTGAAGAAAAAAGTCTGACCTGAATTCTTTCAAAGTATCATTTATGTTTGTTCAGGGAAAAAAGTATACAACATCCTCAAACAATCATTACCTTTCACCATTCCTGATGAGAAGTGATGACAGACAACAGCTGACACACTTAGATATCCTCCATTTGAATTTGCCGTGAATATTTTACAGGGAAATACTGAGGATCACCAAGTTTTTTCTTCAAAAATGAAAATACCAGCTCAACCAACCAACCAAAAAAACCCCAAACAAAACAAAACAGCTTTTCTTTGCCAAAGAAAGATGCATTTGCAGTAAACACTATAGACTGTTATGAAGTCATCAGTGGATAATCAGCAGCCACTAGTCTCTTCCAGGTTCAATCTACAAATATTCCTTAAAAACTTGGTGAATTCTGAGAGCTTCAAGGGGACAGTGATATGATGGGTTGACCTTGTTTGGACCCCAGGTGCCCCCCAAGCCTCTGTGCCCCTGTCCTCCTCATCAGGAAGGGGCAGAAAATAACATGGGAAACATACCCTCACAGGTGGAGATAAAAGCATTTTAATGAAGCAAAAGAGAATGTTGCATGCATCCAAACAAAGGGGAAAAAAAAAGAAAACAAAAGGTTTTGTTCTCTGTTTCCCATCAGCAAGTGATGTCCAGCCTGGGCAGTAGGGCTTCAGTAGACAAATAGCAGATGCTACAAAAGACAAACACTGTAAATAATTAATGCCTCCCTTCCTCCTCCTTTGCCTTAGCTTTCTTATCCGTACAGACATCACATAGTATGGAATATCCCTTTGGTGAGTTCAGGTCAGCTGTCCCAGCCATGTCCCCTCCCAAGGTCTTGCCCACCCCTAGCCTGCTGGCCTTTGTGGCTGGAATGCTGTAGAGATAGCACTGGTGCTGTGCCAGCGCTGCTCAGCTGTTATCAGCTGATAACACCGGTGTGTTGTCAGCACCTTGCAAGCTACCAATGCAGAGCACGGCTCTGTGAGGACTGTTGTGGGGAAAATAGACTCCATCTCAGCCAGACCCAGTATAAGTGCAAAGGCTATAATAGCTGAGTGAAGAAAGAACCTCTGGCATTTGGCTGAGTTATAATATTTGGGGGAGCTACATTATCTTAACTGACAAGTCTGCCATTTGACTGCATTTGAACAACCTGATTCTGTTTAAAGCTCCTTTTATGGTTTCCAAACATGTTAAAATGCACCTGGATTACTAGCAAGGCAATTGCAAAATCTCTCATTATGTAACATAGCCACATTTGGACATCCATAAACCAGCAGACTCTAGATAAGTGGGACCAATTAACCTAGTATTGAGTCCAGTGGAATGAAATGCCTAAGAGGAGAACACTGACTCAAGGCATAGGAGTAATTTATTAAAGAAGCAGAGCTGTCTTGGTTGCCCTGCAGAATTTCAGGCCTCAGCAACTACTGGGTGTATGTTTTCCTTGTAGGAGCTTGGTTACTGTTTGGTTACAGATCATTCTTGTCTTCTGTACAAGCTAAAGGAGAAAAATTGCCTACAAAATTCAACTGGAGGTGTTGAGAAGAAAGGTCCTTTTTGTCAACACCATGTGATCAGGATCTGCAAACACATTTTGTGTTCCTCCTGCACATTCAGAATCTGACAGGAAAGCTGTAAATCAAGGAACCTGTGAACGGAGCTGTTTACTTCATAGAAGTGCACCAGGACAGACAAACACTTTCTAAATGCCTGCTGCTGACTCTCAGAGGCATGAAGCAATACTTGATCTGGATTATCTGAAACAGCATTCTCCTCCCTTAGATCCACAATGAGCAGGAAACCAAAAGCAAACTCTGCAGGCCCATCTTCCAAAAGTGGTGTAAACGTACATGTATGGCCATGGCCAGCCTAAAAAATCAAACTGGAGAACCATTCCTCTTTCTGTGGTAACTGAAACATCAGGAAAATGAGAAAAAACATGACTTCTGAAAGTCATTGATTTATTCTTCTGCTTGAAGGAGGGAAACGTTAAAACATAACAAACAACATAATGGAGTACTCTGTTTGCAATGTACATTTGGAAATGCTAGAATCAAGATTGCATTCAGAAACTTAATTCAACATGTTACTTGCAGTTTTTTTATAATCCAGTCTTTAATTACAGAATTATGCTTCATGTTTCCATAGAATCTAAGCTCAATTACTGCACCAGCTGGATAGGTTGCTTGTTGGAAGCCTATGTTCAATACTACCTTCCTTTCTTGCTTCATATTTGGAGCAAGGCCTCATCCAATTTGAAAAAGATTATGAAATTTCTCACATCTCTTGTCCCAGTACTTGCTACTAGTGTGTTTCAACAGTACCTAAATGTGATCACTTGCCCAGTTGCTGAAACTGAACTCACTGTGCTATGGTGTCTGCTTCAGCTTTTCAGAAGAATTCTTATGGGTTGATGTGTTAATTTCCTGAAGTCTCTGTATTTGAGCTGATCCTCAATTCCCTGTAACAGATCAAGGCAGGTTAATGGTTTCTTATAATGCAGAATATTCTATGCTTCTGTTCTAATTCTCTGCTGAGAAGCTCATTTTGAAGAAATCCTCATTTCTAATTTCTGACCAGTGAAAATTGGTCATTAATAAATTATGAAGATGAATTATTCCGGTATTTTTTTCTTGAGAAGTGCACAAGTTGACTCCTGTAAAGTACTATTTCTTCTTCATTATCATATTGCAAAAGTAATTAGGTGTTCTAAGCCTGATGTGAACAAGGGTTAAAAGGAGTGGAGAGGGTTTTTTTTCCAATATTTTCAGAAAATCTGGGAGCTCTTTGTGATTTTCCAAATTGTCACTTCCAGACATTCCAACAGTCTAATGTGAAATCCTCTAAAAAAGAGGTGTTTTCTCATTAGGAAACCTACTTAGCCCACAGAAATTAGAAATAACTTTGGAACAAAGGAGAAATTTTTTCTTCATTCCTTTTTTTGCCATCAAAAGGCTCTGGAATTTCATTGTAATGATGATGCTTCCTGAACAGTGGACCTAAAGCAATGCAACAGTGTCATTGCCAGCAGGGTCTTGCATCTTCCCCTGTGCTTTATCAAAAATTCCCCACTTTATTGAAACTATGGGTCTGTTTTTTTTACACAAGATAAAAGGTACCATGCTATGGCATGAGGAAGAATCTTCTTCACAGACAGGATCTGCACACTGTGCCACAGAAAAATAAATCTGAGGTCTGCCCAATGTTGTATGAAACCAGAGCTTCCAGCATCCAATGGGACAGTAAACCTTGTGAACCCCCAGTGGTCAGGGACACCTCCACTGTTGTCTGCTTCCTGTGAAGAGTGAGTATAGATTATGATTGTCATATTGATACTGCAAGTATCCAATCTGCAGAGAGTCCAGGTGATTAAGAACCATAAGTTAAGGTGTGCTATAAAATTCAGTGCTATGCTACTTCCAAAACTGTACTACACTGATACCACTTCAAAAAATTCTGTGCTATTGTGATCATAAAATTCTATACTATGCTTATCATAAAATCATGTTTTAAAAAAAGAAATCTTTAATTGTAACTACAACTCAGTGCTATCATTCCGCTGAGGATCTCTCAAAAGAATCAGTTTGTCCCCATAGTTGCAGTTTATAAGTAGAATCATAGAATAATCATAAACAAGGTTTAATAATGACATCTCAGTTGGGTAGCTATCGGGCATATCCATATGGAAAACTGTCCTGTTGTGCCAGTGCAGGCTTTTGTGTCAGACTGTGTCCTGCCTTATGCAGCGCAGGAACACAGAAACTGGGAAGAATACAGGTAGGGGCAGTTCCACAGAAGCACAGAACAATTTAGGTTGAACAGAACCTTCAGAATCTCTGGACCATCATCCTGCTGAAAACTGGGCCAGTATAAATGTGTATATTCAGGGCTCTCTCCATATGAGTTCTGAATTTCCAGCAATGGAAATCTCATGAACTCTCTGGGCCTCTGTACCACTGCTCAACTCTTCCTCCCTGTGCAGGAGGTCCTACTAATACTCCAACAGAACTCAGAGCAGAGAAGTCAGAATTCTGACAACTCACAATTGCACATTATAGTAAAAAAGCAAGGAAATGTGCTTGCATCAAGGTGACAGAGCTCCCATTTATCCAGCTGAGTTCAGGCTAGTTCAAGGTCCTAACCAGACTCTGGAACCCAGGGAGAGCTTTGTGCTGTTGCAGCCACATCATTGCCAGAATTTATCATTGTCTGAAGGGTAGATGGGTAGCTGGGACTGAAGGACACAATTCCAGTCATTCCAGTCTGCCTGTCCTCAAAGCAAATCATGGTGATCACCTAAGGCAGAGATTTCCAGAAAGAGAGGCACCTGAAGATGCAAAAAGATGACAACTGGAATGCTTGCAAGGACAGTATACTCTAAATCCTGCTGGCTTCATGAAGCTGCTTTTGCAAAGTCTACAGGACACCTGTATGCGAAAAAAACCCTTCAGTTTAAAGAAAACTAAAAATGATTGAATGGAAGCAACACTCATTCTTGGAGAGAAAGAGATCATCACAGAAGTAAAATTCAAGAGGAATATCTGTTTCTCTTTTCCTGCAGCATGAGAATATTGGGCAAGTTGGTTGGACTTACATATCTAACACATGATCATAGTATAAGCATTTCTCCTTACTTGGAAATAAACTAATTGCAGGAAGACGTTACTCTGGAGAGCAGAAAAAACAGAACTTCCTGATAATCCTGCATTTAGTCATACATATACACAAATAGTAAAATACTCAGAATTTTGGTAGCCCGTCGATAACAAATGGATCTGCAACCATCAGCTGAGTATGATTTGTGTATGATGCAGCACACACAAACAGGAGGCATTGAAATGTGTTATGGATGCTGTGCAGCCTTTCTGAACTATCTGACATTAGTCACCAAGAGAGAAGTGCAAGAAGGGGAACAATTCTCAGTTTTGTGATGGCTGTTCTTAACATGGTGAATGCTTATAATTTTTTTTGCCTAACCTAAAGCCATAATAACCAAAAGGATTTTCTCCCATCTTTCTTGTAGATATTTCAATGTGAAGAGCTGAGCAATACTAAAAATTTTGGACTTGTTTTCATGTAGGATAACCTCAAAGTTAGATATGGCAGCAGTGCTGCAGTGTTTATTAGTGCAGAAGGTTCTTTGCTTTGTACGTCACCTGCTATATTTTCCTCTTCATCTTAATTTGAAATGCACTGCATGTACTGCAACACTTATTACACATGGAAACTAGAAGCATGAAAGAAAACATATGTCTTATAAATTCCAGAGGAGACGCTACTTAACTTCATTATTTAATTAAATCAATATGATTAGGAGTGCACTTACTTAGCACAAATGAATGACTTGTGTGCAATAATATGCATGTATAATATGCATGATAAAAGTTATCTTTATTACTCATTTCCTATGTTGGAATAAATTGTAAATTATTTCTACCTTGATAGATGCAGAGCCAAGCAGAATCAGGTGTTCTATTCAGATCTCAGAATTTTAGGATTTGAACAGAAAAAAGTTCACTTTTCACTGCTGAGCCTCCATCCTTTTGTTTAGTAAAAAAATATGCCAGAAACCAAGCAACCAACCAGAACTCATAAATTCAGTCAACACTCTGAAAAGATGAAGCCTGTTTCCTCTAAAAAGCCAGGTGGAAATACCTCAGAGTTTTCACTCTGGAGTGCTGCAGGTGCAGATGCACCCTGCATGAGCAGATTTGGGTTGGAAAGCAGCCTGTGCACATTCAGAAGTGTTGTGGTCCTTGCAGACTTAAATTAGAACAACCTCTGAGATTAGACAGACAATAACATTATTAATTTTATTTCTCCACCATGCTTGTCTTGCAGATTATTCTGTTTTCACTCATAGGGATTACCCAGGTTTGCCCATAATTTTTATCCTCCCATACTGTTGAGATTTGATGATAGATATGAGAAATTCTTAAATACTAGAGAAGCTGCCCTGCACTGGCATCATTGTTCTCACCTGTCACCCCAAACTGCCTGTCAGTGCAGCAGAGAAAACACGATTCCTCACTAAACTACAAGGGATAACATTAAGCTGAGTTTGGGGTTCTCCTGCAACCTTCCTGCCACTCCCATGCTGGAGTCAAATTCTTGGTGGAAAGACTGGCAGAACAGGAATTAGGGAGCTGCTAGACTTCTGGGTAATGAGATCTTTCAAGTTTTAAATAAATTCATTTTGCTTCAGGGCAAAAGCTCGCTCTTGTACAAAGGGCCTAGAACATGCCATTTCTGAAACAGCAAATGCTGGGACTCTTGCAGCCTCCTGAGAGACCCTGGTAGGTACTAGCCAGTCAAGAAACAGGACCCTTTTCAGGTTCAGGCTGATAAGTTGCTCTGAGAAAACCCCATAGTTGTACAGGATGAATATACTGAGCAGAGAGAAGAAAACAGCACTAAGGATGTAAAAGGATAAATGTTTCCACTTGCTCTGGGCAGTAAAGAAAGCATGCTATCTTCCTTTCCACAAAAGCTGATGACAATGCTGCAGAAAGGAATTATAAATGAACCATGTGTTCATAGTGGAGGAGGTCTGTTCTCAGGAACTCATTTAAATACACAGACTTACGTACCTAGAGCAAGCAGTATGATGGTGACCAAACTCAGGGAATTCCTTTGCACTCAAAAGAGGGAATGAGGCTTCTTATAGAGAATGTACAGTCAAGAGCAAGGTTAAAAGGGTCCATAAAACCAGATAAAAACTTTATGTGTAAATCCAATCTGTCTTTATTTTATAAAGATAATTACCTCATTAAGATAACTGACTCCATTTTGTCCACGTAATTCATGACTGGGGATGGGTGTGTAAAATACACTACAGGTGTTTCTCTGACATTGGTCTTCAACAATGCCAACAGGGAAGCTACACAGACATTTGCCAAAATGCAGTAGGGCAATACAGAGATGACTTGTAATGATAAACAGATAAAGGGCCCCTCTCCTCTTCCCTTTACTACTCTGAATATAAGAAGGTGAAATTATTAAAAGCAACAATGCAAAACATGGCTAGCTCCTGACATCTTCACACCACTCTGCAAACACTGCTTAACATTGCTTTTCCCATCTTCAAAAAAGGGTTACATCTCAATTCTAGTTCCAGGCCACCCTTCGGTGTAAAAAGCATATTAGGACCTCTGCTGTTTATATGTTGGGGTTCAACCCCAGCTGGCAACTAAGCACCAGGCAGCCACTCCTCACTCCCTCCTAGTGATATGGGGGGGAGAAATGCATGGGTAAAAGTGAGAAAACTCATGGTTTGAGATAAAGACAGTTTAATGTGTAAAGCAAAAGATGTGCACACAAACAAAGCAAAGCAGAGCAAGACATTTATTCGCCACTTCACATGGGCAGACAGGTGTTCAGCCATCTCCCATAAAGCAGGGCTCCATCATGAGTAATGGCAACTTGGGAAGACAAGTACTATCACTTCAAATATGCCCCTCTTCCCTTTTCTTCCCCCAGTTTTATATGCTGAGCATGACACCATACGGTATGGAATATCCCTCTGGTCACTTGGGGTCCGCTGACCTGGCTGTGTCCTTTCCCAAGTTCTTGTGCACTCCCACTCTACTCACTGATGGGGTGCTGTGAGAAAAAGATGAGGCCTTGGCTCTGTGTAAGCACTGCTCAGCAGTAAATAAAATATCCCTGTATCAATAATGCTGTTTCCAGCATAAATCCAAATCATAGTCCCATAACAGCTACTGTGAAGAAATTAATTGTACCCCAGTAAAAATCAGCACAACATGTTATAAACATGTCCATGGCTCCCAACGAAACTGGGATGTTCTTGTGCAGACTTTTGACCTGTGTGAAAAGAGGTCCCCTGCTCACGCATCTCTGCATTCATGGGTTTGATAAAGAAACAGAGAAATGGTGCTTTGCGTGAAAGTATAGATCTGGAAAACACTATCATAGGTTGGAATGGTTTGCACTGAAGGAATGAAAAAGATTATCTCAAAAGGAAGAGAACAACCAACTTTATTGCTTGTATTGATGGGTCTGAATTTTGATGGGTGGAAGACTCCCAAAAATGCAACTGTGACGGCCTTCTCCAACTCTTTATGTGAAGCCAAATTCCACTGTGCAGTGTAGACAGAACAAAACTGCAACAAAATCTTCTGTCACAGATGTAGCACCACAGTTAAAGCTATCACCTGAGTAGTTCTTTTTTTTGATTCACTTCTTTTATTGTGGTAGAGGCCATAGATGGGCCTGGAGACATCACTCTGCAGGTATTCCTATCTCCACCTGAACATCCTTGTGATGCCTCCAGCCTTCTCTAACATGAGACAAAATCAGCACTGGGATGAAGACTAAAAATACAGGTAGACTATCACAGCTGGGCAGAGAGAACTTGGGAAAACCTGTTACAATATGTGTTTACCTTTGGGCAGATGAAGAAGGATAAAAAGTGTGATACTAACTGGTCGCAACTGTGGTGGCCCGGATGACAAACCCTCCTGGCAACGCACAAGCTGAGCAGCATGATTCACCCACGTATCACCTCTGCACTTGATTTACTGTAGCCCTACCCAGGAACACACCTGGGAAAGGTACCTACCGCGAAAACATGTAATATCCTGTTTGCTTAGCATCAACCCTAGCCAACAACAGGGCTCGGTGCCCTTTTATGGGCCAGCTGGACCCCACACGGAGGGGAAGGGGGACACAGAGGCAGCGGTGCTAGATCAGTCAGAGCTCAAACCGTGCAGGTATCCCGGCCCCTCCAGACGATAGCCCAGAGGATGGACGGAGGCTCCTACGAAAGAACCAGCACCTCATCTCCTCTTTCTGCCTCCTCTCGGGGGCAGCGCCGCTCCCCGGCGCGTTCGCGGGCGCGCCGGCGGGTCCCACCCGCGGGAGCGCGCAGGGAGCACCGCACCCACCCCGCACCCGGCCCGGCCCCTCCGCCCGCCCCGGCACCTGGCGCGGCCCCGCCCGGCCGCGGCGGTGGGCGGGCCCCGCATGCAGATGCGTCCCCCGCCTCTCCGGTGCGTGCTGAGGTCAGGCTGGGCTGCGCTGCCAGCGCCGAGCTGCGGGGATGAGGTCGCGGCGGACCCGGAGCCGCGGGGGCGGGCGCGGAGCTACGGCGAGCGCCTGGCTCAGGCCGGGAGCGGCTCCGTGTCGCCGGCAATCCGGGGCACTCGGTGAAGCCCTTCCAGCCGCGGGCAGCGGGACAGCGGCGGGTGCGCGGAGCGGGGCGCCCGGCCCGCCCCGCCGCCCCGCCGCTCCTCCATGCGGGCGGCCAGCGGCGCTGGGGCGCGGGGCGCCGGGGGCAGCGCGCAGCGGCGCTGAGGCCGCGGCCCGGGGAGACGATGGCCAAATGGCTGAACAAGTACTTCAGCCTGGGCAATAGCAAGACCAAGAGCCCTCCGCAGCCCCCGCGGCCCGACTACCGGGAGAAGCGCAACGGTGCCGGCGGCGCGCCCCGCCCCGAGGGGCCGCCGCACCTCCACCTCCACCACCACACCTCGCCCGGCTTTTCGCGCCGCCGCCTGCGCGACGACACCAGCGACCTGCTCCGCGCCTACCGCGCCCAGAAGGACCGCGACTTCGAGGACCCCTACAGCGGGCCCGGCTCGTCCCTGCGCAAGCTGCGCGCCATGTGCCGTCCGGACTACTCGGCGCCCGAGGACCTGGGCGAGGCGGCCCTCAAGGCTTCCTCCTCCTCCTCCTCCTCGTCGTGCTGCGCCACGCCTCCGACCACCGGCTCCCCGCATCTCTTCCGCAGCCACAGCGAGCGCCGCCCGGCGACACCGCCCGACGTGAAGTACATCTCCCCCAAGCACCGGCTCATCAAGGTGGAGAGCGGCGGTGGCGGCAGCGACGGCGTGGGCAAGAAGCTCCACAAGGGCTCCAAGCAGCCGGCGACTTCTGCCGCCTCTGCCGTGAAAGATAAGGTAAGTTCTGAGCTCCTGTTCCCGCCCCTGTAGGCTAGGGAGTAAGGCTTGCGGCTACGTAAGCCCCTGGAAGGATTTTTGGCGAGGGGACTAGCTCCTGTCTGCATTTGGAGCCGCCGCTGTTCTCAGTCATTCTTCACTGGGTGGCTTGGCGCTTTTTAATATCTCAAGGCAGGTAGGGCATGTGCAAGACTGGCAGGGGAAATGATGCTGTCCTGTCTCCGTGGCTTTCAGACTCACCTCCCTTCTGTGGGGCAGGTTCACAGGTATGCCTAGTCGCGGCGCAGTGCGCTGCCAACCTCGTGACTGGTACCAAGGCTCTTGGGTTGGTGTGCTCCTGCAGAATAGGATGTGAATCTTTAGGGAGGTACTTTGGGAGCACTAGGATCCCTTGAAAAACCTCCTGCTTTTCATACAAAGTTGTGACCTCAACCCCATTGCATGTGGTTTGGAGCAGTCATATATAAAAATACATTAAAAAAAGTAATTGATGCCATTCCAAGTCATGCTGTCTGTTTTTTAAGAAGCCAGTTTGTCATTTGTTTAGTAATAACTTCCTTGCCTCGTAGTTCAGTACCAAAGGTGAGTGAATTCAAAGTCCTGTGTTACAACAGCGTCACAGCTTCCATAACTCTTTCAAACTGGCAGGTAGCTGAAGCAACTCTGTAGCTACTTACTCAGTTGCAAAAGTTCTGGTTTTTGGTCATTCTCTACAAATTTTAACAAATTTTTTAGACACAGCACTGGAAAGTGCTGGACTCAGGAACTACAGAGAGAAGTAGCATCAAATACTTTGTAAGCACAGTACATCCCACCTCACCTCTGTTGGTATTGGGAGTATAGTTTAGTTTTTCTTCTATATTGGACATAAATATTTCTCTATTTTGTTAATTGGCATTTCCAGCTCCAGCCTAATAGTCACATCACAAGAATTGCAAGTATGTGCTGAATGGTATCAGTCTAACTGATCTGTGTGTACATGTTTAAAATGTAACATGATTGCCTTGCCACACTTCCGTGACAGCTTGATAAATTTTGTATCTCTTCAGGTGGCATTCCAGAGAAATGAGCTTGTGACAGTGATGATACAAGGTTAAAAGTCTAGAATTTATTATATTGTTTTTCTTAGGTGTAATTCCTGACTGGAAGCAACTTCTTTTGTGGAAGTGATTGATTAAAAGTTAGCGTATCAATGTGTTACACTATATATTATGATATATTCAGTCTTCTTTGAATTTCCTGGTTGATACCAGGTATCTTTAGGGAAACACTTCCAATGAAAACAACTCCTTGGGGCAAAATGTTTATTTCTTCCTTTATTTTTTTTTTTTAATCATCTCTCAATTTTAGAACCTACTGAAGCAAATTTCAAAGCAGAAACTATATATCTGTTGCTATGTAACCTGCTGCCTTGTATGGTCATAAATCTATGTGCTGTTCCCAAGCCCTTGTTGTAGGTTTTAAAATTTGCAGGCAGAAAGCTTCAGTCGTAGTCACATTTTTTTTCTCTCTTTGAGGCAGAGAACTATATGTGACAAGTAGGACATCTTATCATGTCTGAGAAGTAAAATCATCCTTGTGCCTCAGAAAGTTAAGTGTGCCTACCCACAAAAATTTGGATGTGAGAAGCAACACATGCTTTTTTTTAAATTGTGTTATTTCGTCCCACCAATGAATGTGAAATCTTATTTCATAGCCCTGAAGTGTAAAGTCTGACAGGTGAACTTGGTAAGCAAGGGTCATAGCAGACAGGCAGAGAACTGCTTGTCTTCTACACCTGTGATTCACTGAGGAAGAAATAATGAGGAATTTAGTTAATGGAGTGTCTGTAGTTTGGTAGCAAATAAAGCAAGTGAAAATAAGCTTGTGTAAGAAGGATATAGTAGAGGGGACAGTAAAGAGGCAATAAAACCCAACCCCCCCCCCCCCAAAACTAGAGGTCTGATATTCAGAAGAATTCATAGAAATGATAAAAACATTTGGGGGTGGAAAAATCTGTAGCATAAACTACTAAACAACTTGGGAATGAAAAAACGATCCAAATGCCATATAAGTGTGACTTCATAGAAGTGTATTAACATGTAATGATCCAATACTGTCTGCTTGAGTTCCACTCCAGCATCTGTTGAGTTTTAATTTACAAGGATAGGGTCCTATTTTCCTTCATGGGTTAATGGAGAAGTCAGAAGTATGGTTTTCAACAAATTCAATAAGCAAGTTTAATAATTTCTGTGATTTCATCAGTAAAGAGTTGGCTGAAGAACCGAGTTGTGTGTCTTGAAAGAATTACTGGAATGTGAAGGAGATTCAGGAAGGTGCTTGTTTGGTGTGTTTACTTATGAAGGGCAAATGGCAGAGTATGAATAGTGACAATTTAATTAGTGGAAATTCCCAGGGGAAAAAAAATTATAGACTAGCTGATTCAGGGAATAAAGGAGAAGGAGATTTAAAGCAGTGGCAGGCATGATTGTTCTCTGCAAGATTCCAGACATAGGCTGTAAAAGTAACAACACAAATGTAATTTATCTGGTGGTCAAGAAGTTTTGACCTGTAGAATTAGTAATATGTACTCAAGTTGAAGCATACAAACCCAAATTGCCATGCACCTTTTAAAAGTGAAGTGACTAACCTCTACAACAGATGCCCAGAGGAGAGTTGCCATTTCCAGATGTTTTTGAATTCAAATTGCTGGGTGGATTTTTTTATTTAGGTAATACAATCAGTCAGTTCTGGGGGCTTTAACAGTGAAGCTTACCTTCAGACAAGGGGGAGCAGGCTGCGATAGAATTCATGGCTGAAGCAGCTCAGTTCCTCCAGTGTACTGGATAAGAAATTACTGGCTTCTGTCTTTAGTGCTCACTTGGGAGATGTTAACTTCTTAATTCCTCTGTGGCAAGCAAATGAGTGTAGGCAAGTTGAAACGATATGTGGCTGTGTTCTGCAGCAACCTGGCAGCTACGATATTTGTGCAAGAATAAATGAGAGGGTTGGTTTAAGATCAGCTCAATAGGCAAACCACTTAACGAACTGGAGATTGAAAACAATGAGTTGAAATCTTCCTGAGTGACTGTCCTCTGTCTGGCATGGTGGTGTGTGTAGATCCATGAAAGCAGCAATAATTGAGGAGACAGTGCCTGTGTAAAAGCATACTTCATTTATGTTCTCACCTGTTACTTATTTGAACCGAAATACTCTCTGTGTGACTGTGTGGCTGAAGAACCTGGGATACTATTCAAAGACAAACTGTATCGTACTTCACTGCAGGATGTTCTTAAGATTTAAAAGGTGGGACTGTAGTATACATGTTCTTTAAAAGATAATTATTTCATAATGAACATTATTTTGCCCTCTTTCTGTACAGTAGAGGCAGAACTATGCAGCAGTGCTGTATAGTGGGTGCAGAAGACACTGCAAGTTGCAAGATCCATTTCCACAGGTGTTAGAGATTTTTGACTCTAAGCTCTCATCTCCATTAGGTAGGTTTATTGGCACAGACTTGTTATGATATCTGGTTGCTTGAGGTAGTGCCTCAGAAGAGGGACCCTAAACAAATAAATCCCTGGGCAATTAAACCCTTAAAATCCAAACTCCCCATCCCTCATGTGACAGTCTGGACAAATAGCAACATTAGGGTCTGGGGTCTTCTTGCTCTTGGTTTGCTGTTTTGTTACCAGGTGGTTGTCATGTGGTCATCTTCACACCCTCGCAGGTTGGTTTTGGTGGGAGTTTTGGTCTGTTCGTTACCACCATGCTGTAATATGGTTGTTACAGTCCATAAACTGTGATCTGTGAGCTGTCCACTCTATTAATTTTTAAGTAATATTTAAGATACTAGCTTTGTCTGTTCTAATTATTATTATTAATGTTCCAACTGTAAGCTTGAGGTTGTATTGTAATCTTTCTTTGACTTACACAACATAACCCCGTATTCTGATAAAGTTCGATTTGCAGCCTAAAAATTCTAGATACTTATGTCAAGCAAGCACTTAGCTACTTCCAAATAGTACAAAATTTTCAACTACAGGACAGGACGTATCTGATGCTATAGAAGATAACTTGTTTCTGCCCAGTCAGAGTGGATCTAGTACAAAATCACGTAAATGTTGTGTGGCAGCAGCAATCAAGCAGGCAACTGTTCAGGGCAGCATACTTGCTGACTTGATGTACAAAGTTCTCAAAACGCTACATGTGAATTCTGCACTTGTATAAGAAAAAAAAAAACACTCTTTCTCTCTTTGTTTCCGTGGGATCTAACTCAGAAGTATGTGGTGCAGAGATTTGTCTTCTAGGTAAGCATGAGGGCTAAAGCTGTTTGCCTTGAAAGCTTCTCCTTGCAATATGTAAGAAACAAGTACTTTTCTAATGCTGTACTATACAATGGAAATGTTTTTTGAACTTATAAAATCTGGCATAAAAGTAGTTGGCCTTCTTGGAACACTATTAATATCTGTATAAAATTCAAGTATTTTAGTAAAAGTTGAGAAGATATTTGTCTTATTTCTGTATATGGAAGGTCTGTGTTTTATTTGATCTTTCAGTTGAGAACAAGTCAGGTATCTTTAACAGAATCTTGCAGCTGGTGTTTTGAGGTGCACTGAGAAAACACTTGAAAGATATTTAAGCAGTGTTGGGGTTATTTATTTCTAAGAATATTGTCTCTAAACTACAAATTTACCTCCATGTCTTATTCCCATGTTGAATCCATTGCAGCAGAGTGCCAAACTTCCTCTGCTTACAGTTGGTTCTATGCTGAAACAGTCTTCCTCTGTGTATGTGGTTCCCATTGGTGTATGGCTCTGCTTTGGAGTCAAAGAGTTAAAAAAATACTCATGCTCACTGGTCTTTCATGAAAAGCTTGAGCAAAGCTACACATAAAGGCAGCAAGCTATTTTTTTCATGTATCTCATAATGTCATAGTGCATCTATAATGCAGCTAGAAATGCGTTTTTTCCACATGTCAGTCTCATGATTAAGGGACTATTATAGTCTTATGAACAGGAAGATATTCAGATATTTACTGAAACTCCACAGGCTCAGGTACTTTAGGACTTTTTGAAAGGATGTGTTAGGCTGTTCAGTTACAAGTATGCCTGGCATCTGCAGCGTATCCACAGCTTGGAACACTCAGCTTTGGAAACCATCCAAATTATCAGACTTCTGGACACAGAGATCCAAGCAGAGAAAGACTATCAAGAAGGAGTAAGAAGCAGTTGGAAGACATGTGGAGATTTAAGAAGGGAGTGGTAGTCTTCTGGAAGAGTGTAATGTGTATACCTTTGCAGTAAGCATATCAATCCAATTGAAAAAATGCACCTCAGCTGCTGGATTCAAACAAGGAGACAGACTTGCCTGTTGTGAACTGAAATGTGCTTATTGAACTGTTTACTGGAACAGTAACTGAATACATTCCACGTGGCCTTATTCTGAAAAAGGGCTAATATTGCAGTAAAAATAACTGTAAGAGAACTGGGCAAGGTGGTGGACTTTTGTCTTGTTTCCACCCCTTTCCAAGCAGCCTGTCTATCTAATCTCTATGAACTGTGACCATGTGACCTCCAGTGAGCAAGAACATCACTGCATCACTCTTTTATCTGTTCCCTCACCTGTTTCACAGGAGTGCATGCAAGACAAATGTTTCTGTGCTGGGCTATCTTCCCAAACTGAAGGGATCCACAGTGCTGTTAGAAATATCAGATCTGGGCTGTCATGTGCTAAGTTTCTGGGCTCGTTGCATGTTACAAAGTGCTCCTTCTTTTAGGACTGAAAGGGTGAAGGATACAGGTTATGAGTTTAAAAGTTTTAGACAAAACTCAGAAGGGATGGATTTGTCTCGTTAAAAGTGCCTCACGTTGTCCACCTGTAGTCTGTTTGATTGCATCTGTAATTACAGACACTTCAATCTTGATCTTGTGTCCCTGTCCTATTGCTGGACAACAAGAATAAACGTGTGTTTTTCTGTCTCTTCTGTGTTCTGAGTGTCCTGTGGTGTGAGACGTGGCTAGTACATGTTTTAGGGCAGTTAGTCTGAGCTTTGTGCTTTAACTGTTGTCTCCCCATATGTATTCCAAGTCACATTTTGAAATGGTTACTGAGAGACATTTGGGGGTGACTAAAAATGGGGTGAGGGACCTTCACTGCGAGGACAGAGTGGTAGAACTTCAGAATGGTTGAGGTTGGAAGAGATCTCTGGAGATCAGCTTGCCTAGAGTCCCATGCTCAAACAGGCCCACATAGATCCAGTTGCTCAAGGCCATGTCCGGACAGCTTTTGAACATCCGCAGAGGTGAAGACTCCACAACCCTTGAGGGCCTCCTGTGCCAGTGCTTGGTCACCTTCATAGTGGAAAACGTATGCCCTGATGTTCAACTGAAAGCTCCTGTGTTTCAGTGTGTCCATTGCTTCTTCTCCTGTCACTGTGTGCCACTGAAAAGAGCCTGGCTCTGTCCTCTTTCTACCCTCCCTTCAGATATTTATACACATTGAAAAGATTCCCCCTGAGCTTTCTCTTGTATAGACTGAACAGTCCCTTCACTCAGCCTTTAATTGTACGTAGGCTGCTCCATGCTCTTCATCTATGTGGCCCTTTGCTGGACTCCCTTTCCTGGATTTTGTATGTCCATGTCTCTTATGCTGATGATCCCACAGCTGGACCCAACACTTCCGATGTAGCTTCACCAGTGCTGTGGAGAGGGATCCTGTCGCTTAGCCTGCTGGCAGTGCTTTGCCGAATGCAGCCCAGGTGCCATCCACCTTCTATGCAATAAGGGCACATTGCTGACTTAGGTTCAACTTGATGTCTACCAGGACCCCCACATCCTTTTCTGCCAAGCTGCCTTGCAGCTGGATGTCCCTCAGCATGTGCTGTTGCACGAGGCTGCTCCTCCTCAGAGACATGAATGCGTTTCTTGATGAACTTCATGAGGTTCATGTTGGTCTGTTTCTCTGCCATGCCCCAGAGGTGTTAATTTATTGTTTATATTCGGTTCTAAAAAGTATCTATAGTCTGTTTGGTCCAGATGAATAGAAACCTGCTGCTCTGTTTTGTTTCTGTACCCAAATTCTATACGTTGATGTCACACAGTAATGCTTGAATTCTTCTGTTCTTTCCACATGGCTTTGCAAAAATACTAGATATTGGACTATCAATAGCTGTATTCCCGGAGGATTTAAAAGCATTTTACAGGCTTTATGTGTGAGCAGTAGTAACTGGGGAGGACTTCAGCTACTTAAAATTTACAGTAATATATATTTCTTTATGATTGTGGGCTAAAGGCTGCTGAAGAGAATTACAGGAGGACTGTCTGTGAACAGATTGCCTTCTTGGAATTCAGATCTCTGCTCTTCTGAGATATTTAAAGACCTATTTTAACCTTGCAAGGTTTGAAACAAAACAAAAACATAAACACCAAAGGAACAAAAGATAGTTCTAAATCTTAAAAAAAAGTCATGAATGTTCCAAATCTAATTTTAGAGATCAGTGTGTAAGTCTGAATGAGGTATTTTTTTTCTTTCCCCAGCATTGGCTCAGATATTTAGACACTTCCCAATTTATGTTTTAGTTACCTTTTGGACAAGAAATGTATCATACTCTGGAAATCATTGCTATGAAAGAGGCCTATGTGTCTTTCCAGGGACAGAGCTGATGCAGGCCTTTCCAATACTCAAATTTAGGAGTAGAAGGAAAGGCTCTATATACATTTCATCTGTTGAGTAGTCCTCTAGAATCATGTCCCAAATTTCTGCTTGTTAGCAAGATATTAAAAATCCTTGATTTGTTTTTCCTGGTACTTTTGGGAATCCAACCATGTACATATCACTGTATCAGCAGATTTTTGAAGACTGTGAACTTCATTTTGAAAAAAAAGGTTGTGCTTAGGCTACAGGGAGGATTACCCAAGAGGTTCTGGAATTCAGTGCTTCATGGAGGAAAACATAAGTGCAAATCTTTATTCGTTTGCAGAACAAATCAAGACAAAACTTCACAGTCCTGCTGTGTGCAGGCTGAGCTTTGTCCAGGCTTCAACATCAGAGAGATATTTCTGGTGTGTAGTTACCTGAGCATTACATGGAAATATAATTTTTAAGGAAACATCTGCCTACGGTATTTCTGGGATGTGAGAGCTAGAGCTTGCTTTGGGACAAGGAGAGAAATTTGGTATTTCTCAAAGATTTCATTTCATAACAACAATCAAATAAAACAGCAACAAAACATGTGATATTGTTAGTTGGTATTGGCCACCAAGTTGATTAGAGGGATGGAGCACCTCTCCCATGAGGAAAGGCTGAGAGAATTTGGATTGTTCAGCCTGGAGAAGAGAAGGCTCCCAGGTGACCTAATTGTGGCCTTCCAGTACCTGAAGGGAATCTACAAGAAAGAGAGAGACTTTTGTACAAGGTCATGTAGTGACAGGACAAGGGGGAATGGCTTCAAACTGAAGAGGGTAGGTTTAGATTAGATTTTACAATATTAGATGTTACTGTGAGAGTGAAATATTGGAAAAGGTTGCCCAGAAAATCTGTGGCTGACCCATCCCTGAGAGTGTTAAAGGCAGGATTGGGTGGGGCTCTGAACAACGTGGTATAGTGGAAGGAGTCACTGCCTATGGCAGGGGGGTTGGAACTAGAACGATAGTTGAGGTCCCTTCCAACCCAGGCCACTCTACGATTCTGTGACTAGTGACTTGTACTGTAGCTAGTGACTTTTCTGAGTATGAATTCTCAAAGAGGATGAGGAATTTTCATTACATTGTGTTAAATGGTGTCAATTAACTACGATGTGGATGTATTCCCAGTTTCCAAGTGATGTTGTCTTCTGTATCTCTGCTGACAGTGACACATTCTTCTTGTCTGTGGTTTTGCTGGACTTGACTGTTGATCACAAGGGTCAAAAGACCTCAGAAAGACTAGTCTGCCTTTATATATTAGTTTATACTGCCTGTGGCAGGAGGGTTGGAACTAAATGATCTTTAAGGACCCTTTCAACCCAAACCATTCTATGATTCTATATATTGATAAAATAGTAATATATATTATTTATTAATAACAGATTTTCCCTTCCCCCCCAAAAGGATAAATCCCCCCACCCTGCCACAAATGAGTCTCCCATAATAAATCTCCCAAAGGCCTGGTGGGCAGGAGAGATCTTTTAGGGTTTTTTGCTACATTTTGTTTATCATAATTCCTCTTGGGTTCTTCCAGACCAGTGCATTCTGAATCATCGCAACAACTAAATGAGTGAAATAACAAACAGTTCCATGCTGAAGTTGTTGCTGTTTTAAAGATAGTTAGATCTTTTTTGTTGCTTTTCAGTTCAAAAAGGGTTTACCCCAATTATTTCAGTGTGGTAAGCTCTCATTTGTTTCTTTCTTGTCTGTTCCCTTTAAAATGTGTTTTTTAGTCAGATAGAGATACCTGTGAAATTATGCATATAGGTGTGTTCTTTGGTTTCTTCCTGTGGCAAATATATGCAGATAATTCTTTTGTATATGCAAATACCAACTTAAACTTGTATTTAATATGATAATATTTGTCAGACTCTTTTTTTTTTTTTTTTTAAGACTGTAGGAGAACAAAGACTAAGCATGAACAGTGAAGCTTGCAACTGAGTTAAGATACATAATAGATGGATAAACCAACCAGAATCTCAGCCTCTATTTTATTTTCTGGGGCTTGGTTGTTGTTTTTCTCGTCTTGTATCTGCTGACTAGCTTTTTAGCTACAGCTGTGGTTTTGAATTTGTTGACTTGTCTGGTAACTGAGCTGTACTCTTTGTCTTTGGAGTTTTAAAAACATCCTACTAGAACATATTCCTGCGAGTGTTCCCTAAATCTATGTTGACCTCTTTTGATCAGTGTACTTTTACTGATGGGTTGGAATTTTCTTTCCTTGATGTTACTGATACCTCAAGCTACTATTACATACTACATGTGCCTGATATAAAATAGTATCATATGTGCGTGGTGTGCCATAGAATGGGCTTGTATAGAGAAGGAATCAGGAGCTGTAAGAGCTCACAGTCCGCTCTGGTCGTCTTGCATTCTGATAAGAGGTAAGCCACAGGTCTCTGAAAATAGCCTTTAAAAATGTAGCCAGTTTGAACATTAATTTGGAGTCTGAATGACTG
>JAYRBT010000093.1:26655012-26695659 GCA_036023395.1 Myiotriccus ornatus
CGCTGTGGCTGTTCCTTGAAGAGAACAGGAAAAAAAATATATGCTGTGTGGCTTTTTAAGTCCCACCGAAGGAGCAAACACTGCTGATAGTGCCTGTTCTTCCTGGAATCCTGGTCAGGGAAAGATCTGTTGTAAATGTGTCAGATACCACTTTCAAAGCTTTGACTTCTCTTTGTTTTCTTAGCATTTTTCTTAAAAAAAAAAAAATTACTAACAAAGATAAATAATGGGCATTAGTAACTAAGGAAATTTCAGGCTGTTTAGAGCTGGCAGTTAGGTTTTTTGTTTGGTTTTGATTGACTGGTTGGTCTTTGTTTTTTTAAATCATAGTGACACAATCATTCAGAAACTGGATGTTTCATTAAAAACAACATACAATTTACATTTCTGTGTTCCTTTTAACCATGTAGCCACAGTGTCTATGGAATAAATCTACTACAGGAGTTTTTAAGCAGCAGTTCTTCTCTCTGCCTTGTATTCTCTGTGGGGAATGCAGGTGCCTATAAGAAGATATCTCATCTGGCTGAGAACACATCTCATCTGACTTTGTTAAATCAGATATGGCATTTCTTCTGGCTACATGAAACTGTTGCCTCACTCTGCCATATAAGTTGTACCTGTAGGCAACTTCTTCCCCACTATGTGTATCATAGGGCATAGTGGGGAGGAAGTCTGGATAGAGGCCTCTATCCACTTACCTTTCTTCTCTGCCCTCTCCCCATCCCTAGTAAGGCCATGTTCAAAGTTAGTTACATGCAGAAAAGATAACTCCCTTTTGCATAATTCTCACTGAATTTAAACCTCCAGCTATCAGCAAATAATTGCATATTTTATCTTGGTCCTGTAAACTCACTTTTACTCACATCTAATTGTTCCTTGCAATATTGTCCTGAATATGTAAATGTGTGTAAATATTTATACTTGCTGAAAAATCATTTTGATCAGTGCTTATCTCATTTGATTCTTTTCAGTAAACTTTCAGCAAGCAGAGACTTTCATAGGCAGACATGATTCAAGAAGATGTCTTCCTTCTGTGTAAGTGTTGAATGGCATTTACATTATGAATGGGTTCTTCTTCCACTCCTTTCCCCTCTCTAAGTGATTGCTGTGAAGGTGAGATCTGTGTTCCTGAAGAGAGCTGGCAAGGCCATTGGGAGCATCAGCAGCAGTCATGAGTCACAGGACTGATCTAACTTCAGGAAATAGTCATACTTGCACAAGTTTCTCTGTCCTGACACTGGAGAGTTTTAACGTCTTTAAAATAGGCATGACTTTGGTGTTCAAGTTACTTCCAGGAAGAATTGATTCTGTTTGTGCTAATCTTGAAACAAACCTTTTGGGACACTGTGGTTTGTGTCATGGATGAGAACCCTTGTACTAACTGGTGTGCATGAAATTACCAGCACTGCACTCTGTTTCCCAGAGGGCTTCCATTCCCTCTTATCACAAGCTCTTTTACACAGCTTAGAAGCTTCAGAGTATGGAATGAGGATCTCAAACTTTGGCTGAGCTGAGGTCTCTGTTTTGAGCTGTTGCCACTTGAATTGCTCCATTTAGCCTATGGAACAATGATCCTTGAGCCCCAAAAGGTCAGTGATCCTGATGAGAAAGATCAAGAAGAACCTATGAGCAAACCGTGGATCTGGCAACAGCACTATGATGCAGATGGCTTGTAGCAGCATCTGGAGTTGGCTCTTGGCTAGGCAGCAATAAATGTACAGTCTGGTGAAGATTTTTTGCCTTCTCTTTCCCCTTACCTAAATAAAAAGGGCATCCCTACTCCTCTTCTGTGTCTTCCTGAGAAATGTGTATGGAGTAAGTAGGTAAGCAGCCTCAGAGCACCTCCAGAGAGGCAGAGCCTTAAAAAATTAAGAACTTTTAAGATGTTTGAATATTACTTAGCAAAAAAATTAGGTGTTGAGGGGGAAGGCTTTATAGAATAAACTGCCTCCAGAGGAGTGAAGAAATGTATTTTTTTTATTTCTTTGCTGTGCTATAAGAGAAACACATCTGCAAGGACAATTTTCATGTCCTTTACAAGCTGTACTGCTGTTCTTCCACGCTGCCAGGATTTAGGGTATTTTTCCATGTGTTTTACTTTTTTAATCAGCCTCCTTCGACTCCACCAACTCCCACCCCTCCTTTTCCCCTCCCCTCCCATAAAGACAAATGTGTGCTTCCTGTCTTCTTGGGCAGGGTATGATTGCTTGTTTGTTTTAATTCAGTACCTAACTTCTGTGGAAAATATTAACGTTTTTTGTTTCTGGTTTATTGATACTTATCATGAATAAGCCTGCCCCTGCTCTGACTGGCCTCATAACTTTTCTTTATCAGGACTGTTGGAATGTAAATTTGCTTTGAATGCTCCTTCCTGGGGTAATGAGTCATACTTGGACTTCAGTAGCGTTTCCGGCATGATGCTGGCTATTTGAAGACATTGCTTTCCACGGCAAGAGGTTATGCCAAGCCTTCACATCAAGGCAGGGGAACACTCATTCCTGGAAAGTGGCTCACTTCTGAGTCACTTGGCTTCTGTTCAGAAGGAATGATGAGGGAAGATCTTCTCATATGCAGCTTTTCCTGCAGCAAAATCTGGAATCATGACCATTCAGGGGCAGTTGCTGCAGTCTCAAAGCAAAACAGCCCTCCCTGCCACTGGAATATGATGAGTGTTTCCTTGTGTCCCAGCAGTTGGAGGCATCCAGCTGGCTCTGGAAGCAAAGTAGAAAGCAGTTTGATTTCCGGGGGGCTGAGGTGAAATTTGAGCAGAGGTAAAACTTAGCTTCTCTTATGAACAGACTTTGTAGTAATACAATGAGAGTTCTGTACAATGAGTCCTAAAATATTTCCAGATTATCTTTCCAAAATGGATGTGAAAAGAAACATTAATGGTGAGGCTTGGATTAAGTAAGCAGTTGGCTAAGTATTTTGACCTGTTTATGTGGAAATGGATTCAATGGAAGTAAATGTTCCTGTGTCAGTGTAATCTTTGCAGTAGTATCTGTCTTACACTTCTGGAAAACTGGCAAATTATTGGTTGATGTGCTGCCTACCCATACACCTGGAGCAAACAACTCACTGACATTTAATGTGATTACTTGCAGTTCACTGGTTTTCCATTGGAAGCCTCAAGAGCAGAACACATGGAAAGTAGAGATTTGGGCTCTTTCAGAAAGGCCTGTTCCTTAACAGGAAGAACTCATGCAGATGTGACTTGGTTTTCGGTGATCAGATGTGACATTCACCTGCTAGAGGTTGCCATGATATCAGGATAATGTTGGAGAGGGGTGCCTCAGAGATTCACCATTCCCATTGAGCACCTCTCAGTGTGAACCTGATCACTTTCAAATTTCTTTCTACTCCCACTGACAATTTCTTGTTTTCAATGACAGGTCAGAATACAAGGAACACAAGTTGCTGTTGTCAAGAACAGGCTTTGTTCTTGAGTTATGTTTTCAGGTACTTTTGAATATGGTGTTCTTGTTTTCCCAGACTTATCCATAGGTAGCTGGTGTGCTTGTAGCAAGTCCTCCAAACACTTTGCAGACTGCCCTTCTGGGGTTTTTGAATATAAAACGTTTAAATCCACGTTCCAAAAGTTCTACTCTGACTGTTGTAGTTGAAGATAGGTTAGCCTGTTCTCTCACTGCTGAAGGGCTCCATCTCCCTCTGGGGCATTTTGTCTATGCAGGAGAACAAGATGCAAGACGTGGACTCCAGCAGGGTATTGCTATTTGCTTATTTGCTATAATTAAATATCCATACCTTTCTGATGATGAGTGTTAGCTCTGTTTGTGTGCCTTGAAAACTTAAGTGAGTTCCAGATAAAGTTGCTTCAGTGCCAAGACCCTCGCCACTGTAATTATCTGGTAGATTTGAGTGATGCGAATGTTCTCAATGAGAATAGCATCACAGTGGTATTCGCTTTAGGTTGGTTATAGTTTTGTGTGTAGTTAACAGCAGGTCATGCTTTTAATTTGGTTAGTGGGAAACTAAATCAAGGTCACTAGGATCGAAGCCATTTAAATGCTGGCTTCGGGGAAGAGAGCAGAAGACAAGCAACCATCTGGAGGAGACCTGTGGTCTGGTTGCAGAGAGAGGAGGACAGAAATTCTTAAAGCTGACTTCTTGACAGCTGTGCTCTGTGCAATCTTATTCCAGCATAGTGTTTACATGTTAATATGTATTAAATGAATGAATGAAAAATCTGCTGGGCTTCCTTCAAATAGCTGTGTTATCTGAAAAAACTTCAGTGCATGCAAAAGTGGCCTTGAAAAATCATTATATATACATTAAAGGGTTTCTATCAACAGCTGCTTGTTGAGGTTGGTAATGTCTTCGAGTATTTGGTCCAAGGCTTTGGGAAATAGAGGAAATGCTTTATTCAGCATTATGGCCAGTTTAAACTCTATAGTGGGTGGTGCAGTTGAATGGAAATGGGTGCAACCAAGTGTGCTCTGTAAAATTGCGTTAGTAGGAGTCTGTTATCTGTCCTGAGTAGTGTTCCTAGGCTTGTCAGGTACAGAGGGTGTGGATAGCCCTTGTATTTTGCTTAAAACACAATTTCAATGCTAGATTTTCAGAAGTTTGTAGTATTGTTTCCAGCATGTTACCTTCATAATCAGATTTGTCTCGCTAGGATAGGGCTGTTAGCTAAGATAAAGCAGCTGAGGAGCTGGTAGGACTGCTATTTTAAATCCTGCAGCAGTCTTGAAAGCTGTAGCTGAGGTGGAGATGGGTTTGGCTTATCTCATTTTCACCTGATATGTGTGGGTCAGTAGACTTTGAAATCTGACATACTGGTGAGTCAGAACGGCTTTATTGTGCTGCTCTTGATCAATCTATAATTTAATGTGACTGTACCCAATTACATTAAATCTCTGTTTTTCAGTGGGGCATGCATAAATTACTTTCGCTTTCAGAGTGATAGAGGAAGCACTTACATCAGTGTTACCGTGGAGGATGTGATTTGTTGCGTGTAAAATGTTTAAAAGAAATTTTAAACAAGATGTTTTAAACAAGAAGATTATCCTGTATTTCCCAACAGAATAGTAGAGTAGGTTGAAAAAAACCCTAGGGAATTAATATATCTTAGTGCTTTTGTCTCCTGCAGGTTAAGACTCTTTCTGCGTATTGGATGTAGGCAAGCACAGTGTGCTCCTACTGTGTGGTGCAGGAACCTGCCTTTGATTCCCAACCTACCCAACAGAATCTTCATTGTTTTTTATCAGACAGGAAAACAAAAACTCTTACAAGTGCTTAGCTTCAGGGAGTCTTTCTGTATCTGACATTACTCACACAACTGTGGCAGGAGGATTCCTGCATTTTGGTTGTCTCATGTTTCATCAGAAGAAATGTTGCAAAAGGGGCTGTAAAATGGCAGTAAGTTTATTCCTGCCTGGTGACACAGATGTGCTTGATTTGGGAAAATGGGGTTTTATGTTACCAGAACTTTCTTTTAAGAGTGCAGCTACAATGACCTCTTGTTACTGCATGCTTTAGTTTGAGATGAAGGAAATATTTGTTGGCATCTGACCATCACAGAATAATCTGGTTGTTTTGTTGTCTGTCACATTCTTTTGGAAAGCAACCTCTAGAAGCCCACCTAATGGGTTTTGTAAGCAAGTAGTAATGTGTTCAATGTTTCCTTTTGTTGCCTTCATAGTTGTTCTATTTACTTGATGATAGATCCCCTAATTCTCTCCAAACTCTCATCAGGAATACGGTGCACCTATGAGTAATGCTGTTGAATTATTTAGAGCTATTAAGACATTTAGTGTGGCTGCTGGAAAGGTTACCATGAGGTTACTCACTTTTCCTGTGGAGCTCTGCTCTGTATGTGAATGTCAGAGTTCACTGAATGGGAAGAAGAATGTCAAGTTGAGTCTTTATAAGTGCGTATAAACACATATGTTTTTATATATGCATATATATGCTGTTCTTCCACTTGACTCTCTGTAGGTTTTAGTTTTTCCTAGAAAAACTTTTCTACTCTAGGATCAAATATTTGTAATTTTTCTAATTATGGCCCCTGAACATGAATCACCTTCTTTTTCCAAGTAAACTTTTCTGTGCTGTCTGATGCCTTGGTTCCTCTGGGTAAAAGAAAAGTGTTGATCAAGGGAGTCCTGTATTGAAATATACTCACACACAAGGAGCCAGTAGCGTAACTGTGTTTGGCACAAGGGTTTGTGTTTGGCACTTATAATTAATTTGGTAGGATAGTGGCTTCTGGATCTGTTCCACAGAGATGCACATTGCTTTGTGTATGAGTTACTGGCTTCACAGTACTGAAAGACAAACAGATACATTCCTGACTTTAGAAAAAATAAAATGTTTATCTTTCTGATCCAGGAATATTCTAGAAAGTATCAGCTGTGAATTCTTTCTAATACAGTTTTTCTCAAAGCAGCATTTTTTCTTGAGCGAAATTCTTTTCAAAAAACAGCTGAAATACAAGGACTTTTTTAGAAGGTTTGAAGCCTTTTTTTCAAATAAGCTGCCCTTTAAAGATGGCATTTTGTAGGTGTTGCTTGTATTGAAAGGGGGTAATGTGGCTGTTCACAATTAGGAATTAACAGGACCTATCTTGCTTGTACTTGCATCATCAATTTTGATGTATATTTCTTCACATTTACTGTATCTGTAATGTATAAACTAAATATTTTTTCACAAGGAATTGCAGTGTCGTTTTGCATACTTTCACAGCACTTTCAAGTAGTTTGGAGAAATTACTTAGTTAAACTATTCTGCTGATGGATTAATTGATTAACGACTTCTGTTACACTAGAGAGAACTGCTCTAAATATTTAATTCATCTGTGGGTTAAAAAGTTCTCAGACTGAGGTTTTTGGGGTTTTTTTTGTAACTTTGCAGGTTGCTACAATTATTGACAGTCTTACTTTGCCCTTGCAGTGGTAAATATAATGACAGAACATCTGAGGCTGGAAGTGACCTCTTAATATCATCTAACAAAAAACCCTGTTCAAGCAGGGACAGCTAGAGTAGGTTGCCCACATTTGTGTCCAGTCATATGTTGATTAGTTCCACAAGTAGAGACTTCACACCTTCTCCAGGCAACCTATTTCAGTGTTTGATCATTATCACATTAAAAACACGTTTTCTTGTGTTCAGATGAAATTGTGTGTATTTTGACTAGTGGCTTATTGCATCTTGTCCTGTCACTGGGCTCTGCCAATGAAAGTGTGTCTCCATCTTTACTCTCTTCCATCGGGTATTCATATGCATTGATAATATCCCCACTAAAACTTACCTTCTCCTGGCTAACAAGTTGCAGGTCTCTCAGCCTCTCCTCATATGAAAAATGTTCCATTCCCATTATCAAGCTTCATGGCCTTTTGCTGAAATTTGCTGCAGTCTTTCTGTGTCTTTCTTCTTCCAGGGACATGAGAAACGGACCCAGCAGTCCAGTTGTGGCCTCACCAGTGCTAAATAGAGGGGAAGAATCACATCCCTTGATCAGCTTTCAAAATTCCTAATGTACCCCAGGGTTAGCATTTTACCTCTTTACCCTGAGGGTGCATTGCTGGTTCATGTTCAACCTGCTATCATACAGGACACCGATGTCCTTCTCTGCTGAGCAGCTTTCCAGCCTGTTAGCCTGCAATTTTCCAGAGCCTCCAGGTCCCTTTGAATGGCAGCACAGCCATCTGGCCTGTCACCCACTCCACCCAGTTTTGTATCAGTGCACCAGACCCACCTGGTGCCCTGCTAGGGCTGCACTAACCATCAGGGGAAGAAGGTTCCCGCAATACACCACTTGGAACTCTCGAGCTGCATTTTATGTCTGTTTCTCCTTATTGCATCTTCTGACTCTGCCCTAGAAGGGTTTGGTTCTGACTGCTTTTCAGTCAGCTGAGAGCTGCTGTTAAATCCCCCTTAGTGTGAGCTAAGCACTAGTTACCAATGCTTTTGCCTATTGTCCTTACTCTAGTCCTAGTTAATTTTTTGCTGATACTCTGTAGGCATAAATTCAGACAATTATTTTTTTTATCAGCATGTATAATTATACTGTGAGATTTATTTTGTTATGATCTTTTTAGCTTCAATTTGCACTTCAGAACAATCTCTTTACACAAATTTCATTGTTCTTGGGAATTTATGTACAGCTGCCTCTAAAGTGTGCTTTATACAGGCTGACAGGGTTTGTGTGCTTCCTGCAGTCTTGCTCTGGACAAGCTGGGACAAGTTGTTGGAGGCATGAGACTGTGCTGTGGTTGTTAGCTGGAGCAAACTTTTGCTTCCAGCCAGTTACTAATGTAAAGGTAGAATTTACAAGTCTTGTACAAGCTTGTCATGTCTATAATTATGTGGCTGTTAAGAAATGGGTGGAAGTTGAGTGCTCTAAAATTATAGACTATAATGATAAGACATAGTAGTGATTCTGATGCAATTTTCCTTCTTGCCAACAGAGTTTCAACAGCAGGAAGGCATGAAGTCCCATCAGAAAAACATGCAGCTCTATGACACGCCCTATGAACCAGAAGGCAGCGGTGTGGAATCTGATTCTGAAAGTGTGGTGAGTCACCGTTTACGAGAAAGCAAATTGCCACAGGATGACGACAGGCCTGCAGATGAGTATGATCAGCCGTGGGAGTGGAACAAAGTCACCATCCCAGCTTTGGCAGGTAGGATTTCCTAGATCCCAGCCACAAAATTCTCCGTCTCACGTACAGCATATGTACTTGCCTTTGGGAGAAATCAAGTACTTTTTGCAAGCTCTTTTTGACATATGTGTATATGTGTGTGTGAAGAAATGTCTGAAAGGCAGGTGTGGGAACTACCAAGTCTTTACCTCCTGCACAAATATAGAATGTTGAACTTTGGTGCTTCAACTAACCTGTTTTCCATCATCTTAGCACTTGGTTCATGTTATAAATACTTTTGGTTCTCTCACTCCTTGTCCCTACCCCCATTTTAATGGATGTGATGTAGATAGTGTTTATTGTTCAGTGGCTCTGTGATAAGGAAATCGCCTTGCAAGGTCCTGAAATTGTGGAGCAATTCTCAAAGGGACAGTGTCATGATAGTGTTGGGGATGAGGAGGGAAGAAAAGAGATCAGTCTGTGTGAGGGAATAGATTTGTGAAAACTGATTAGGGTCATTGACCTCAAAGGGCAGTGCTTGGTGATTCATACTCTTCCTGGAGTCTGGTTACAAGTGTGATTCCTCAGAGGATATGTTCTAGAACCCTTCCTGTTTAGCATACTTATCAGTAACCCACAGCAGAAAGAGGAAATGCCCCTTATGAAGTTTGGAATAATGGCCAAGGGAGGGGGAGGGTGTGAGTGTGCAGAGCTGCCATTCAGAGGGACCTGAGCAGGCTGCAGAAACAGGCCAACAAGAAACTTAGAAAATCCAGCCAGAACAAACCGAAAGACTTGCATCTGGAACAGACTAACCCCCTGCAGTGATACAAACCTAGAACTGGCTGATTTGCTGGAACACAGCTTTGCTAAAAGGTGCTTAAGAAGTCCTGAGGAAAGTGGGCTAAGTGTGTGCTCCTCACCAGTGGTGAAGGCTTGAAGTGAACAGGAGCAAGCCAGTCGATCAAGCAAAGTGACTGTTCCTCTTTACTTCACACTTCTTGGACAGCGTGTAATGCTGTGACCAGTATTCTGATACTAGAAGGATGTTGATAAATGTTGTCAGCAGAGAGCAACCAAAATGACAAGAAACTGCAGCACGTGACAGCATAGGTGAGGAGATGCTGAGGTAACTGTGCCTGTTTGGCCTGAAGAAGAGAAAACTTTCGGTGATAGCTAATGGGAACTTTCCAATGCCTATGAGGAGATCCTCAAGAAGATGGAGCCAGTTTCTTCACAGGTGTGTGATGGGAAGATGAGACATAAGATGAATCAGGAGAGGTTCTGACTCAATACAGGAAATATTTTTCTCTGCAAGAAGAGTTAAGCACTGGAACCAATTGTCCAAGGAGCTCTTGCAATCTCCATCTTCAGATTTTTTTGTCCTATGTGAAGCAGTGATTGGATAACCAACCTGATCTGATCACATAGCAGACTCTACCACCTGGATTATCTGTGATTTTGCAATTCTGTGTGCCAAGATGTTGCTTTAGTATGGAAGTGGGAAGTGACTTCCCTCCACAGCTATACAGGGCTAGCGTTCTGTAAACAGAGCTTGTTGTAACAGTATCCTTCTTGGATGTTTCTGACCTGATTCCCTAATAGGTAGGTGGATATGGCTGGCAGAAATACGTTTCTCTTCTAGCACAACGGGGTAGAGCAGTGGCCTATTGTTGTGAGAGTGATTCTGCCTCCCTTCCTCATTTCGTCTTACATTTTTAGGTTGTGGTTGATTTGTGTTTGTTGCCAAGCCAAATTGATGTCTGCAGTATCCATCCTGTAAAATGTGGGTGGGAACAAAAGACACACAGATGAACCTGAAAAAACTGCTTAAAAAGAAACCTCTTGCTCAGCATCCCCTTTGCTCTTGTTGAGCTCCTATGGAACAGAAGAGGTCAAAGAAAACTTATTTGTCCTTCCTAGCAACATGGTCTGCTCTGGCATGTGAGCTGATAATAATCTTGTGGAGTTACAGGCTCAGTGACTTTCTCAATAAGCATATGCTAATAGATCTTTTGAACCTGGATCTAAAGCAGCATCCATTTTTGCTGGATGCTGTACAAGTAAAGTAGTCTCTTTCTCTAAAGAGCATGAACTCCAACACAATAGTCTAACCTACTCATGTGGCTTGCAGTTCTGCTCCTGAGGTCTGCCTGGTGGAAACAGGCTTTGGTTTAGGCTTGCCTGAGCTGACTCATCCCATTTGCTGGACCAATTAAAACGCTTCCAGGGCTTGTGCTGGGAGACTTCCTGGCTGTGAGATCCTGGCTGTAATTTGGGGTATGTTGTATATGAAGATAGGCTGATCAGCAGAGATCACTAGGTTTCCAGTGCCACAGTAGCTGTCTTGCAGATGCTGAGTACCAGTCTGGTGTGTGTGTAAAGCCCTGTGCTTTGGGTTCATGCTATGGCATTCAGTAGATGTTTCTGTGCCTTTTCATGTGTCCCTGTGATGACAGCAATACTGCCTTTGCCTAGAGCATACGTGCAGCCTCGTTATCCTGACAGGAGAGTGAGTGACTCTGAGCTTCCCACACAAAAACAGTGACTGTGTGCTATCTAGAAGTAATTTTTCTTTCAAAACCCAGCAACTTCATATCTTAACAACACTTGACATACAAGCTGTGGAACCAGTACATGTCTGTCTCCAATAAGATCACACTTCGTAGATTTTTCAGTTAGTAATACAGCAGCCACAGAAATGGGATTATTAGTTTTAAAAATTATCTTCTTGACGAATCTTATATGCGCATATGTAAATCTTAGCCATTATTCTTCATGTGTTGTTCATATTATATGAAATGGATAATTTTTAATTCATTTGGAGCTTAAGTCTTAAGTTTTGTATTCACCTTCATGCTCACTTTTTTGGTCTTCATCAGGTAAATTCTTAAATGGGGGTTTTTTAGTTGTTTTTTAAAAAATTAATCTTAGTCTTGTGAATTCTTTTTTATATTTACTTTTCAGTTTGTGTACATGTAACTGAATTAACAAGGTCAATCCCATATGAGATTTTATGATTGGTCTTTGTGTAAATATTCTTCTAAGCATTATGTAGTTAATTCTTATGAGAGCACATGGAACAAAATACTGCTTTACAAAAGTAATAGACTAAAATATTATGATATGGATGGATTCCTTATTGGTTCAGCATGTAGCATTTTTATTTAAAATAAAAAGAGCAAACAATTTTTGAGATTAATTATATTTCTTTGATTGCATTGACCATCCATTATAAGTTAGTTTATTTTAGGTCCCTGGTTATTTGTTACAATGGAGTGTGTAAGGGTTGACTGCAAGCATAGTTTCAAGCTGCTGTTTCATCTGGTGTCTCTACATCTAAGTCCTAGGAGTTATAGATGTCTAAAATAAGGAAAGAGAAGGTCCAACTTCTGAGTTTGAAATAGTGGAAAGTTTTCAGTGGAGAAGTATTGACCTGCTGAGATGTACAAAGTGCTCTTCTGATTTATTCTGTGGTTGAGATGTACAAAGTGCTCTTCTGATTTATTCTGTGGTTCTATTATGTAGCTAGCTAATGTACCTAGGCCAGGTGGGGCTTCTTTTAGTTCTTAGTTGAGGTGGATTTCTCTGAAAAGCACGATGTTGGTCTAAGTGGTATTATGAATTCTGGTAGTGGGCAAGTCTCACTTTACAGGCTCACAACTACCATCCCCCTAACTAGCTGGAGTTGTGGAGGTCCTGAAGGTACTCTCTGCTAAAAATTTTCTATTTTGAGAAGTTCATCTGAAGGGAAAAACAGATATTTGTGATGTGGAGACACATTTGTGCATAGCATGTTTTTGATTTGCCAGGTGATAGATCTCAGAAACAAACCAAAGTGGCAAGCAACACTAGACTTACCATGAAGTTAATTACTCATGCAAATATTTCAAGGAAAACATTTGTTCCTCTGCCATGATCTCAGGATTTATTGCTGAAGCATAGCTAAAACCTATTTATCTCTAACCTATAGCTGAAAAGTAGAATGAAAGTATACACAAGCTATGAAATCTGCTTGGGTTGAGGGGAGTATATCTGTGCCTTGACTCCTAAGCATGGAGCTGGTGTCATGCTGACACTGTGGATGGAGCAAGCTACGTGTAGCCCAGGGACTTCTGAAGTGCTGGAAGTTTTGTTTCTGTGTAGCAGGGCTGGAATGCGGCATTTTGACTGTCTGCAGCTTGAGTTCCCTCAGAAACAGGTTTAATTTTGTTTTACTGGAGGCTGTACAGCTGAAGCTAAGATGTGTTTTTGATGGCTCTTCTGGGAAGTGGGCAGGACTTGTTAGAACTCCTACTGAGCTGGGCAAACTGGTTTGCCCAGGAGAGTTGAGGATGGCAAAGTAACAGGAATTAAGTAGCTTTCAGGTGCATGAGTCTGGCTAGAAAAGAAGATAACTAACACCAGGGAGACCCTATTGGCTAGATAGATGGTAACTTGTGCACCTAAGAGCCAGTTTGGAAATGTCAGGCTGACACTGGTGTCCATTTAAGTTTGTGGGAAACCTGGCCTTCCTGCACTGCTGTGAGGGGAATAGCAAACCTCTGGGTAAACAAAATGCACGTGACGTCTGTAAAGCCCATCTGCCTTGAAAAATATATGGGCCTATGCTATGAAGAGGGCCATTTGGTAGTAGTTTCCAGCGCTGATCACGGACTTCTTGAAGGAGAATCTGTAAATGCCAGGCATGGTCTCCTCTGCTGGCTACTAAAGCTGAGGGGCTTGAAGCAAGGGAGTTCTGGCATGCCAGAACTCCCCTGGGGTATGGCACCAGACACAGGGCAGTGAAAGAGAAGCCACACAGAGAGCGAGGAAGTGTCAGGTATGCAGGTATTCTCTAACTGAAATGGCTGTGATAAACAGAATTACTCTAGCAATGAAAAACTACACTGCCAGTTCCATGGAATTAGGCTTCTTGAACCTCCATTCTATATACAATAGCTTTTAAGAGGGGATTTATGGCAGCCAAAACTCAGACCTGATAACGACATTGTATCATACTTATCAGCTTAATCTGCCTGGTTATCCCTTCAAGATTGCTTCTTCCTGACAAATCAATTCACCAAAAAAAAAAAAAAAAAAAAAAGAGCAGGAGTCCAGAGACATGTCTTAGCTTTTCAGACAGAAAAAAACCCAAAACATTCAAAAACATCTGAAATGTAACTTTTTGCTATTTTTGGAGAATAGGTCCTACCTTTAACCATCATGTTAGTTACTTTTTACACAAGCAGATAAAGATAGAACAAGGGGAAATGGTTTCAAACTAGAAGAGGGGAGATTTAGATTAGATGTAAGGAAGAAACTCTTTACTGAGAGAGTGGTGAGGCACTGGAACAGGTTGCCCAGAGAAGTTTTGTATGCCTCATCCCCAGAAGTGTTCAAGGCCAGGTTGGATGGGATTCTGAGCAACCTGGTCTAGTGGGTGGAATCACAGCCTATGGTAACATCTTCCTGCCATGAGGGGGTTGGAACTAGATAGTCTTTAATGTCACATCCAGTCCAAGCCATTCTGTGATTCTGTGTTGTAAAGATATTGCTGTTCACAGTCAGAGTTGAGTTCCATGTTTGTTTTGTGAACTGAATTTTTTAGTGTCTGAAAGATGCTCCTTGGTCAGAAGCTGACATTGAGTTTTCAGAGAGTCTCCTGATTACATTGTTTTTCTTATAGTTGAAATAATAGTACTGTTCATACATGTCATGGGCAAGTATGCACATGCAATCTTTCTTCCTCTTATGCTAATTAGCTTTCATTACCCAGTAATGAGATTAAATCAGAGTTTATATTTCAAGAAAGAAACAGCATTTTACTGCCATGCATACTTAAGAATGTGATTGAATACATTTGCCCAGTTTTGACAAAAATTTATGCCTACTTTGTCTGAATAGAGGATAAATTTGGAATTGTCCTAAGTCCCACAAAGAAAGCATATATATATATTTAAAAAAAAGGCTCCAAAACACTTTCCATGTCCAGCATGTCTCTGTGCATTGTCTTTTTGAACTTGAACATTACAGCTGTCTTCCTGCTGTATAGATGGCTTTAAAACACTAAGTACTACCAGCCACATGCCTAATTGGCTGCGTGTTATACTAAGCTCAGTTGTAAATGTGTAAGACCTATAACTTTGTAGGGGGTCCTTTCAGTTTTCCTTGCAATGTTTTTTCTCATATTGCTGTTGAAGCTCACAGAGGAGCTGATTGAGCTGTTTGTGCTGGTGCACATTGTGATGTTTACCTCCTGATACAGTGAAGCTTTTTCTGCCTGGTGCCCACTGGATGACCTTGAAATAAAGTCATCTGCAGGGTGGGAATGTTAATTTTTGATGAAGCAGCAAACCATAGAAGGCAATGAGAGTTGGGAATGTGGTGAAGGTAGCTTCTTTCAGTCTTTCTGTCAACATTCTATTCTTTAATTATTTTAAAATTACAGATATGTGGAATCCCTAAGTGTAGAATGGGGATACATCATTATTATGTGCTTTGCTAGAGATGTTGCAGTGTTCTAATAAATTATAGCTTTGCAAAATAAATCATACTGATTTTCTTGGAATAGTATAGTTAGTGAGAGAAACTAGCAAATACCATTTTCTGTTTTCATCTCTTTGTTTCATAGTGTTTAAAGACAAAAGCTATGTGCCAGTGTTGTATAAGTGGATACACTGTTAATTCTTTGCTGCTTGACATTATTTCTGATGGGTGTTAGCTGCCTGGACTTTCACCCAGATCACTGTTAGGATGATAGCACATAAACTGAGGCAAGGTGGATTTTTTGACGTTCTCACTTGTTTGTTACTGGAATTATGGCAGATGACTGAAAGCTTGTTACTGTTAATTGTTTAAGAGCATCGTCTCTGGGGGATGAAAGTAACAAATGCTAAGATAAGTACTAGTTATTATAACAAGGTTTAGAAGAGCGTGTCTTTTGTTACTGGAAAAGAAAGATAGTTTTAGGACTGCTTTGCATAGTAAGAAACACCTTTACACAATGCATATAACTCTGTAGATAAAGCAGTACATCATAATGCTAGTGGGTGTATGTTTGTTCTCTGTGGGGTGTGAAACCTTTCTAAGTGCTACAACTCCTTTGGTCCTTCTTAACCTTGCCTGGAGAGGTAACTGTTGTGTATCTTGCAGCCCAATTTAATGGAAGTGGGAAACGGCAAGCATCTCCTTCTCCCTCAAATGACCAGCACAGGCAATTAAGAGCACCTGGAGGAGGCTTTAAACCCATCAAACATGGCAGTCCAGAATTTTGTGGGATCCTGGGAGAGAGAATAGATCCAGCTGTTCAACTGGAAAAGCAGATGTAAGTAAGCACAGTAATTGCTCTCTAGGTCTTTGCCTTCCCACTTACAGGAGCAGAAAGTGCCCGGATCCTGCTGTCCAGCCGCACTCCTCAGTATCCCTTGTGCTCACAAGAAAATTAATCCTGTGTTAGGATGTGTAAGTAACTTTTGTGGGGGACACGTTGAAACTCATGTTGGGAACAGTGAATTTTGTCTGTCAAGTATATGCAGGTGTTTCACTTTTGACCATGTTGGTTATATTGCATTTCCAAAAATAAAAAAAGTATATCGCATAATACAAAGTTTGCTTTAAAGCTGCATTAATTCCATATTTTTGTGGCCTCATAACATGTTTCTAATACATCAGACGTGCCTTGCATCTGGCTGTGATACTCTATCAGGGACAGAATGATAAGACCACAAAGCTTTCAGAAAACAGACTGATTTCTACCTTAATGGTGTCATACTCAAGAGTGGTGTTCAGAGACAGTTTTATCAGCTCCAAAATTAGGCGCTCAGATAATTCTGTGGAGTGAATGTCTGGTATCCCCAAAAGTGGCCTCTGTCCTGCCTGTTACCCTTCCTTGAACGATTTGGACAGAGTGGCTTGTGTGTTGGAATGACTCACTGTCCTGTGTCATACCAAAAGTGCTGCCTCATAGAAGGGGTCAGAATTCCTGTTGGACAGAGAAAAATCTTCATGTGTGGCAATTTTCCCAGGTTAGAGTGATACTTGTGGGCACTGAAAAGCCAGTGGATTCATGCAGTAAAGAGGGAAGCTGTGTCTTGAATCCATGAAGGCAGGCCCACTCCAGAAACTATCATTCTAAATTAGATGCAGAATTTATTTGTATAGGGGAGGGAGGGCAGTCTTTGGCATGGATGTGAGTGTGCGCTTTGTGAGAATACTTTGTTCCTGAAAGCTGGTGGTATTAAGAGGATCAACAATCATTTTGCACTTCAAATCCTCAGTAGGACAGAATCCTCTCATTGTATCTGAGACCAGGTAGTTCCAGAATTCCTTTTCCTTTGACATTCTATTTTTACAGGCAGTATTAGGAAGCTTAAGCTTGAAACAGAGAGTAATATCATCTGCATGGTGTCATGTTCCCTCTGATCAACCTCAGCCTTTGAACCACCTGCTTATTGACAGATTGTGTGCTTATCTCCAACAGAGGAAGTAGCAACCATTATTGTGAAATACTGTTAGGTAAATAAATTATTAAAAGGCTTTAAATTTTACTGTAAATTTGGTCCTCAGACTTGGGTAGTTCCAGCTCACCATGCTTGCCCCCCAAATACATTTAAAATACTGCAGGAAGTTGAGTATCTGTTAACTAATTTTGAACTCATAAATATATTGTTGTGTAGTTTTCTTTTTCAGTATAGTTGCAGTTACATATAACTGCAATTGATATCAACAACTGAAAAACTGCAGAGCTAGTTTTTCTTCCTTTAATTATTCAAATGTCAATGACATGAGGGTTATTTTTGATTGTTCGGTATGCAGGACCAAAACTGAAATGAATGCACAGTTAACTATAATGTGTCAGAAAGTGGAAGAATTTAGATTTATTTAACCATAGATTATTCATAATAATTCACATTGCTCAAGTTTTAGTATTGTGAGACGTCTCCACAGCACATGTCAAACCTTTCCATCTTTCTCTACAGAAACAGAGTCTGTTTCTGTAGAAAGGAGTACACAGTCTAGAGGAAGGGAAGCACAAAAGTTAATAAGTGGAATTGGTGGTTTAGGAAATTTCTCCAAACAGGCAGAAATACCAAAGTGTGTTAGGATAGTCAAGAAAACATTTTTAGTTGCTTGTGATTAATAAATCAGTAACTATGAACTTAGCTCATAGTTCATGGACCCAGGGGAATCAAATTAATTTGTTCTATTTCCTCAATAACAGTGTAAAGAAGAAAGTGTGTTCTGCTGTTTCCATTGTCTTATTGAAAGTGAATCCCTCCCAGCCTTATAATCAAGATCTGGTGGTTTCCTGTTGTGCTCTGACCAATTCAGAAACAGAGTCATGTTGTACATTATATGAGCTGTAATGACTGATTATACTTACTGGTATAATTGATGCTGCTGTCCTGTCTTCAGTGGAGCTGTGGCCCCTAGGTGGCTGAAACTTGATCACTGGCAAAGTAAGGGACACCAGGAAGAACATTATGTAAACCAAAATCAGGGTACTTACAGTCTTGGAGGAGGTCTTGATAAAGGTCTAAGTGCGTGATTGTTTTTGAATTCTGCTTTAAGGTTTTCGTTGTGTGCCTATGTTTTTCAGGCTATCTTAAGAGACATGCAGGTTGTCCTGTGCTTTTGCGTTGGTGTCTCTCATAAGCTGTCATTTCACTTTTTTAAGATCACACCATTGTCCTTTGATGAGGACCTTTTCTGCACAAACACCTATATGTTGACATTCAACAAAAAAGCACACCCGGGGCAAACAGACCTAATACAGTTGAAACAGCAAGTTACTCAGGAACTTAAAGCTCAGTACAGCACTATGTTTACCACACTAGCTAGCAGGAACAGGAGCAATCTGAGTGTCCCATTTACATGGGCGTGTGACTCACAAGCAATTACTGGATACTGCTGTTTACTCTCAGCTGTAGCCAAAACAGCTTCCGTGCATCCCATCTGAACAGATATGAGTCAGATCTTCTCTCATCAACAGTTGTCTTCATACTTTGCTGTTTTACTTCCAGCTCTTAAAAACAAGTTTTTCTTCCTCAAATCAGCCTTGTGTTCTTTTTCCATGAACCTGTCTGACAGCTAGGGAACACCAGATCTGAAGAATATAAGAAATACTTCCCTCTGAATATCAGAGGCTGGGATATCTACCTGATTTTGGCAAAGGAGATATAAATATAAAAATATAAAAAATCTTTTTATTTGGCCCTTTGGGGAGAAAAGAAAGAAAAGATATTTCTAGCTAATAGAAATAGCTTTTAAATTTTCCCGAATCCATTTTCTGATTCACACCTGTGTTAATATTATTCCCTTGCACTCCAGTCTTTAAATTGCTTGTTGACAAATATCTTTCAGCAGTAAATATCTAAAGGGAAATAGGGAGAACACCACCTGAAAACATTTCTATTTGTGTCTCTATTTTATTTATGAAGTGATGAAGCACTCAGGGCCTCCCTTACTAGTTTGTCGTGAAAATACAATAGTATAACCTCCTTTTAGTTCTCTCCAGTGCTGATTTTGGTTGTAACCAAGCATACAATGAATTTTTTTGAGCCCCAGCTCTTTTTTGCATCATTCATCAGCTTTGAAAATGAAGCTGACACCAGCACAGGGTAGTTAAGAGCATGACTTCTGTCAAAGGGATCCATCTGGTCTTTATTCACTTACCTTTTAGCTGGAGCACCTGCCTTAGAGTCAGTGCAGGAGAACAAATGGAAGAAATGCTTTTGCACAAAGGCAGCAACAGTTCCTGGTAAGAACAGAGAGCACTTCTGATGCGTACTTTGGGAGACATGGTAGCGTCACATCGTGTTTCAGAGTGTATCTGGAAATTGCAGGAAGGGAGAGATCTTCCTCAGAGATGTGATTGACCCAGTACAGAGCCAAACACACAAAATTGCTTGGGAAACTTAAGGGAAGGTTCGAAGCACTTACCAGTGGAGTGTGAGATTTTAAAAGCTGATATAGAGCAGCGTATGCTGAGGAGGTTCTTTGTTTGCAGTGGTCTCTTTAATGAAGGATACTCGTCTCCTCTGCCGATTTGCCTTTTTTTCCCTGAATTGATCACACTGGCTACACAGATCCACCAGGAATTTACATAAAGCACTCTGAGCTGCCACAGCTGTGTTTAGAACATCTCCTTGTAATAGGTTTTCATACTTTATCACTTTTCTCCTTCCTCAGAGATTTATTTTACAAAAATCTTTTCCACTGTTAACTGTTCATATTCTGCTTGTTTTTTGCTTTTGTTTTCTTTTTGTTATCTTGTATATTAGTTTAAAAACTGATCTGTCACTGGGATGAAATAGAACAAATGTGTGTATCGCGGATCTGCTGCTCACAAGACACTTGATATAATGTGTTGCTCTGAATAGGAATTTCTTATACAAACCTGTACACCAGTCTTGCTGCATGCTCTCCTGATCTAAGTTTTTACCTTCAGCTGACAGGAACTACAGGCCTCCACAAGTTGTAATGATAACTTCCAGATAGGGATCTTTATCCATAGTATGTTAGATCTTAAAGATATCCATGTGATATTAACGGCTGTTCATACCTAGAGAAATTAAGTAGTGAAAGCACCGTGAGTGGGAGTATTTGTGTGTGTATTAATATCTTTGCTTTTTTCCAGATGGTATCATGGAGCAATCAGTCGGACAGATGCAGAAAACCTGTTACGTTTATGTAAAGAGTGTAGCTACCTTGTAAGAAACAGTCAAACAAGCAAGCACGACTATTCTCTTTCACTGAAGTAAGTACTTGTCAGTAAAACATAATAAATGTAATTTATAAGCCATAACTTCTCTGGTGCAAGAAGAGAAAATTATCCAGTTTGTTGCTGTACTGATTCAGCTCCCAAGGACAGAGTTTGGAACTGTCAGCCTGCGTTATGTATAATCACAGTCCTTGAATTAGTACCTTTCAGTTTGGGGATGTTAGTCTTCGTTTGGTGCCCATTTAACAAAATAAATTGGATTAATTTTTTTTTTCCTGGTTCTGATTTGAAATGCTCCTGCTGCTTATGCTTTAGGCTGAATAAGGAACTGTGTTATGTGGGGATTTTATTCCTTTTGGGTTTTTGTGCTTTACTGGAGTAAAGATGTACAGCATTGCTACAGTTCTTGAAAGGATCAAGGATGAAAGATCCACAGAATTAGGAAATGAGCATTGTTCCAATCTTAGCCCTGCTTTGAGTTTGCCTCACCTACCTTAGGCTGAGCAGGGTACATTACAGATGCTGTGTTCAACATATCACAGAATATAGTTTGGGTTGGAAGGGATGTTCAAAGACCTTTTACTTCAACCCTCCGGTTCTGGGCAGGGTTTTAAGATCACTTCAGTTTCCAGCTGAGGAAGATTTTCAAGGTTTTCTGTGCAGGAGAAAAAGTCCCTTGACCATGGTATAAACCGTACAGGTTAAAGGGAACTATTTCCTTTCTTTCTGTCTTACAGAATAGGGTCTGATATGGAACCTACCCTTTCAAGTAGGTCTGGGACACAAACCCCCTTACCTTTTTCACTAGCATTACTTCTGCCAGTTTGCCTTTTACACTGTTTCTTCATATGGAGAACATTTTACTGCTGAAGACACATTTTACTGCTGGGATGATGGTGATACTGGTGGTAGCAAGAAAAGTTTTATGAACAGCACCAAAACTGATCTTGTTTTATGTTCATAGGTTCATTAGAAACAGAGGCCCACATCTACTCTACCCTGGTTTGGTCTGATGGTCTAAACAGTAAATTTCAGATTGGTATCTTATCCCCACTTCAGGCTGAGAGAAAGTGCGTCTTTTAAGCTAGTTTTGAGATTCTTTTCCAAGACTTTAAAAAAATATTTTGTAGGACAGTTTTCTAAATCATTATTCCTTTGCTGTTATTTTTGGGATCTCTCTGTAATGCAGAGGTTTGCCTTGAACTGGAACACACCTGCTTTAGAAGTGCAGTTCAGCTCCTGTTGTCTCTTTTATCATTTGATCTGCTTATTCTCCGACACAGTTGGCCTCTAGATATTTTCAAACATTGAAGCATTAATGGCACATGCTTTGGATGTAGGGTTAAATTTTCCCTTAAATTCATGTAGGTCTTGGAATATGACCTTTTTTTTTTTTGAAGTATTTCACTTAATTCTTGCATCAGCCCAGTGATTTCTGTTATTCAGCCAAAGCACAACTTCCATAGGAAAAGGTGACAGTTAAATTTATATTTTGCTATTTTGGACAGTTGGGTTCAGGCTCTTAGTATCCTCTTGTAGTCCCTTTGCACAGGACTACAATATTCCCTCTTAGGTGTCTTTGTGCTTCTTGGGGACCTTCATCAGCATGTGTGAGTCAGCATTTTTTCAGTTAAATATCATACATTTCTGTTTCAGGAGAAAAGGAAGGATGACACCCTGATTTTGTATTGAGATGAAGTAACAGTGATTTAAAGTCTGCTCTGCAGCTTCATGTGGCAAGCTTTTTCTAAAAAAAAAAGAAAAAAAAGCAAAACCTCACCAAAACAACAAACAAAACAGTAAAACCAAAAAGTCCAACACACACACACACACACGAAAACCCCAAAGAAGCATTCAAAGCACTTTACTCTGGTTTTTGGGGTTTCATTTCTCTAGTAGCAAAAGTTTATGTTTCCCAAAACACAACAGTGAGAATCTACCCAAATATTATCTGTATTTGAAAAGTAAAAAGATGGTAGCATGTGCTCACATTCATTTGCTATAACTGAGTATTGCTCAATGGAGACATCTCTGAAGACTTTTCTTTTCCTATAGCAGGAAACTGTTCTGTGTTCTGTGGACTTTAAGAGGCCCAGACAGGTTTAACTTGCGTGGGGAACTTGTGCGAGATACTTGTCTGATTCAAATTCCAAAAATTGTTATTCCAAATATAATGAAATGTGCATCAAAGTAGCTTCATTACCAAATTAAAATGCCTCTGTACGTAAAACAACCATTGAGGTAGTTTAAGTTGCTCATGCCAGTGTCTGTCATTTTGAGATACGGTAGTTTACCCAGGGACATTTCATTGCATGTGGATTGGCTATCTCTGCAGGCATCAAAGAAGGTGTTTTTGATGTACACGTTCACGTGTTGCTCATGTCAGAAACAAGGAATTATTATTGCTGATGGCAAGTGTTTGAAGCTGAAAGCATCCTTCTATGGATTGTGAGAGAGCTGAGCCTCCTTGTCAGTATTGTTTAAATTGTCCATAGCAGAAGAGGGAAAGAGTATGACCTACCTTCCCAGAACAAAATGATCTCAAAGGCCTGAGGGGCAGTTGTATATTCTCTCATACCTCCTCCGTCAGCCCTGCATTGCTGCATTGTTCCCTGTCTTTCCTCTTCTCTGTATTTCTTCAGAGTTGGAGATGTTTGGCTCATTCACACTCACCCACTCTAAAACCCAGTTTTAGCTGCACAAGGCTTGGTGAAAACTGGAGACCCTTAGTCCTGGTAACTCTGACCAGGAATCACAGTTTCTGGCTGCCATTGAAACTGCTAGTTGTGATTTCCTTGTAATAGGCCTGTTCTTCACTATCAAGCTGGAAGTAGATGTGCAAAGGGAAGAGGGAGAACTATTTCTTACCTAAGTGTTTTAGGTTTTAAGCAATTCCTTCACTGCACATCAAGCTCTCAGAGGCGACTTTCTAATGTAACAATAGAACAGGACCTCAGGACAGGGTTATAATGTTTCATTCTTGCTCAGTGAAGACCAACTGGGCTCTGTCAGCTAATCCTTTCAGTCAGGATTTCCCCTTCCCAAGGCTCTTGGCAGCGGTGTGCACCATCCTGCACCACTGAATTTCTTGACTGACATTTCAATTTTGTGAAATGTGATTATTCTTAATTTTAGATTACGATTATCTCACCAGTGCATACTGTGAGTAAAAATAGTAATGGGCGTTGCTTTCTGCTCTGTCACATACTTTCTGCACAATCACAGCCCCTGGAATTACAGAACTGAACTCAGAGAGGATGGTGTCAGTGACATCGTCATCCTGTGGACTCATAAGCAGGCATGTCGTTTCCCTGAATAGCAAAGGGAACAGCAAGCAAAGTTGGTTTTTTTTTGTCAACGTGATCTGTGGAAGTGGTCCTGTTTTCCAAAGTTGAGTACATAGACTTTGGGTAGTTCTGGGTTTTGGATGAATGCTGGACTTGTACCTTTGAGTTGATTTCAAACACACAATGTGTTCTTGTAAGTAACTCCTCTGATACTGTAAAAATGACAAGTTTCTTCCTGTCAGTATAATTTGTAAAGAGGTGGTGGGATTTTTGATGCCTCTCTGAATCAGAGATTGAATAAAAATATTTAAAAGTGTATTTACTAGTCTGCTGTCAGCCTGCATAGTACTGATAGATAATAGCCAGGAGGATGTTAGTGGACAGCAAGGATTCTGTCCCTTCTACAGAGTACCAACAAACTAAACTTCCTCACTGCCTTCAAAGCAGCAGGTGGAATGGAGCCTGGGCTCAATAAAGTGATCTTCACATCTTGGGTGCAAGTGAACACTACTAGCACTTGCTTGTAGGGGAAGAGACGTTTATTTTACCATGGAGACAGTGTCTGCCAGATGTAAAATGATGGCATTGTGTATTCTGTTCTTGAAAAAGCAGAGCTGAAACAGAAAAGGCAGTAGACAGGCCAGCCTCTGAATGCCTCCAGTAAAGGATTTTTCAAAGTTCTTTTGAACTGGGGGAAAAAAGTGAGTTTCTATTTTTCAGAGGAGGTTTTTAAGTTATTTCTTTGTTGCTGTTGATTGACATGAAACATTACAGGTTTTGTTCAAAGTGACAGCATGTAATATAAATTAAAATCATGAATTGGAAAAGCATTTCAGAATGGAAAAACAACACAATATGTGTTTCCTACATTGCTGGAATGTTTTTTTTTCTGATGTTACTGCAAAGCTGTTGCTTCTTTTTCCTCGTTCAAGTGACATTTCATCAAAATGAATGCAGAAAATCTGTTCTGACAAAACAGCACTTTCTTCAGCAAAAATAGTGTTCAGAAGGCGGGCCAGACTTTGTGATTGTGAACATAAATGATGTTTCAAAGCCATTAACATTTTCTGGAAAAAATACTAGGTTTAATATCTAATTAATATTTATTTAATGTTCTTTTATCACACTTCAGGCATAAGATCAAAAAAACCCCACAGTCTGTTTAGCTGTCTGCACAATTCCTTTCCCATCCTCCCCGGGTTTTGAAAACTGAAGGAAAATGTGTGGGAAAGTTGTAATTCAAAGTCAGTTGGTTTTATGGTTCTGTTGCCAAACATTTTAAACAAGGTGTGACTATTAGTCATATATCAAGTATTGTGTCAGTGTAAACATCTGCGCTTGAGAGTTCCAAAGCAACTTGGTGCAGGGATTAGCAACTAGCAATTCTCTTCTTCTGTATTTGAAACTCTTGGGAATGGTTGCAGAAAGGAAAAGGAGAGAGAGAATAAAGTAGAAAGGAAGGGCAGTAACAGTGTTTTATCAATGTTTTCCCTCAATTGAACTAAAAGTTGCAACATTTGAGAAACCACAATGACATTCAGAATTCACTTAGTAACAATATCATGTCTTAGATCAGGTCGCAGCATCTTCTCTTGCAAAACATGTATCTCTCATCTCTTCAAGGTACTGGATTTCACTGGTGTTCACATATCTGAATTTGGGATTGTCATGTAGGTTCTGTTCTTTGAAAACCTTGGGCCTGGTAGTTCTAATGGGTATTGCTGTTGAAAGAACTGAGAAATCAGCATTCCAAAACCAGGACTTCTTACTATGAGGCAGACTCCAACAGTGCTTCAAAACCTAATCAGTAACTGATTTACAACCAGTTCAGCCATGAGGCTTTTTTCCCCCATTGCTCCCTGAAATTTCGGTAATCTCTTCGCATACGAAAATCAGAGCTTAAATCAAAAGAGTTTGGAGGAGAGGAACAGGGGACAGTACGACTTCCAGGTTCCTTTCTAAGTGTCCCTTTAATCTCAGTCACTGGTCTAGCAGCAGTAGTACTGTTAATCAAGTTTAGATGCTTTCTGCCCTTGCAAGTTACTAAAGGCACTGATTCTCTGAGTCCAGGCATACCAGAAGAGGGGAGTCTGTGACATAGGGACAAATAGAGAAGGGGAAACAGCACAGAAGAACCTTTAGTGTAGATGTGAACAGTTTTTTCAAATCTTACACAGTTGGAAGTGTTTAATTCAAGGGCATGGTTTCAAGGTGCTAAGCTGACTTTCTTCCAACTTCATTTGTCCTTCATTCTAGAAAATAAGAATTGTCTGTTTTGGTATTTCTACTTGCAGCTAGTGACGGATCAGTTCACTTGGAACAAGGAGGGTAGATAGATTCACAGTGTAATTTTTGGAAGCTAAAAGAGTGAAGTAGGAAAGTATTTGACACAAAGTACTACTAAGACCTACAAAAGGGAAACTCTAGGTTTTAATCTACTCTAACTGTAAAAGCTGACAAAATACAACATTTCCTGAAGTGGAGACGATACAAAGTGGGTAGGACTGAGACAGTATGCAGGTGGGAAATAACTGCTTTTCAGCAATCAAAATGCTAGGTTAGGTGGCCATCCATTTTCTCACAGTTTACCAACATACTGCCTTGAAAAGACAATGCGAGCTAGTGCTTGACTTGAGAGCTGTTAGAGATGTCACTCTAGAATAATCAGAGGAGATGAGAATGAAGGTGCCTGAATAACTGGGTGAAGACAACTTCACAGTTTTTCATCTGCACCTGGCCAGTTGCCAGTTGAATCATCTGGGATATTCCACAGAGAACCTGGTTAGCAGTTGGCTTTAACAGAAAAGCTGTGTGCAAATAAAATCTTGAGCTTTGTTAGTCTTAGGCAGTCAGCTTTCAATGGCTAAATGAGCCAAATGTCACATTCTCCTTTACTCATCTTCACAATCAGCGTGGTTTTCCAAAAGGCTGATCTGTCATGATCAGGTGCTTTTCATTTGTGTAATTTTGGTAGTCACAGACATCAAATACTGTAAGTTCATTGACTGAGGGTGCTCTTAAAGAAGCAATAGCTGTCTGTCATGAATATATGGCCTCTAGCAGTTTGTTTACATTAGATGCAGTCTTCCTGTTTTAAAAGGGGCAGAAAGTGTCTTTGTACTTTCTGCACTAAAGTGCACTTTTGCTCTCTAGTCCTTCCTATACTTCTAAACTTAGCATGCACCTGCAATTCCATTGATTTATCTGCACACTTTTAAGGCATGTTGCAGCAAAGCAGATGCATAGGGAACTGCAGAAAGAAAACAGTACCTCTGTCCTCATAATAAGTATTCAAAGATAAGTCACTCTTATTTAAGGGAAATAATTTAGAGAGCAATTATGACTCGAGGGATATCTTTTTCCACTAAGAAATTGATATTTAAAGCAAGATTTTAAGCATGTAGAACTATAATTACAGTGCCTGCTGTGTTTTCTACCCCCTAGGAAGGTTCACTTCATCAGAGAATTGTTGAATACATCTGAAAGATATGAGCTTGGTTATGCTACAGGCATTTCCAGAGGGAATGCTGCACCTGCTAACTAGAAAATGGCAGATTTTAGATAAGCTGTTTTTAGCAGGGCATGATTTGTTTTCCTGTTGTACCTTTCTGTGTCATCCTGAACTGTGGGGGTTTTGCTGACATAGACTTACTCGAGCTCTATTGCCTTTGCCCCTGGACACACTTGGAAGAAACAATGGCTTGGAGTGAGGAAGTTAGGGACTGGGGGACATCAAACAAGCTGTAAAAACTCTCTGGGCCTCATTTAACATCTTGCAGTGCAGGAGCTGCTCTTTCCTCTTGTGTTGTCCTGGCTAAACTCTACACTCTAAAAGTAGCCTGTATGTCGTGCTGAAGGCAGCAGACACTGAAGGGCCAATTGTGGGAAGAGTTAGGTCAGCTTTGCCACCTGCTGTACTGTAAAGCAGGGTGGGTTCTTTCTACCCATCAGAGTGGCATTGTGTTGGATGGTTGCATTGGCAGGAGCTGGCAGGGCAGCTGCCATGCCTCTCTTGCCTGTGTAATCATGAGCCTTCCCTCAGAGTGACAGTGCACTGTGCAGGGAGGCTGGCTATACAGGCAGGCTGGCTATCCAGGAATTGATTGCTTCTGCTGTGGAAGTCACACCACGGTTTCTGCCTGCAGAAAGATTCCAGGATAGCAGCCTGTGCTCAGAACAGTGCAGCATTCTGCTTATCTGGGGAAGTTTTCCCAGCTGAAGCCACCAGATTATGCACAGAGACATGTTCTGGGCACTTACTGCCAGGGTGGGATGGGTAAGGTCTGAGGCCTCTATAGGGTAGGACAGGACAGGTCTTGCGTCAGGTGAGTGAGGCTCGTGGCAAGCTTGTGTCCATGATGGGACCCTCAAGGCTCTGACAGGCCAACACCAATGATGTATTTGGGTCCAGAAGTAATGATTAGCTATAGTGAAAGTAAGTGTCCACAGGAAAGCATTGATGGGGCTGGGAGGGGGGTGGGGCATGGGTGAGGAAAGGGATTGTCTTCTGGCACACATCTGGATCAATTTCAGGATGAGACAGCCTTGCACTTTGATCCAGGCAGCATAGGTACTGAGAACAAAATACTGCCTTAGCAGCATAGGTACTGAGAACAAAATACTGCCTTAGCCTGCCTTTGTGTTGGACTGTCTATGGGGATTTGGAGCTAGCAGGCACTCTGTCAGTCTGGCCACTGTCTTGGCCTGTCAGCCAGCTTGCATTTTGTTCTCCTACATCCCCCTACGTCATGAGGAGAGCCTGTCATGGTGCTGCTTCCCTATGCACAAGCATGAACTAACACTTTGCTTTCTTTGCAGGAGCAGTCAAGGTTTTATGCATATGAAACTGATGAAAACCAAAGAGAAATACATCCTGGGCCAGAACAGCCCTCCCTTTGACAGTGTTCCTGAAGTCATCCACTATTACACCACAAAAAAGCTTCCTATCAAAGGAGCAGAACACTTGTCCTTGCTCTACCCTGTGGCTGTGCGGACACTCTAATAGCCTTGTCTCACCCCTTCCTGTGGATGGGAGGTGAGAGGTAAGATGAGTTGCACTGAATTCATTGCCAGAATTCAGAGTTTGAGTCTATGAGGGAGAGTGGTAACATTTAGTCTTGTGAGTGTGGGCTCTCTGCAGAGTTGTATATGGGACTGTGTATATGATACTCTTGTGCTGAAGCATGCCTCTAGAACTGTGTTGCTACATAAGAGAAAGAAAACTTATTTTAGTGCAAGGAGAGCAGATAACCTTCCCAGACCTTCTATGTGAATGAAAGTGCTTCCCAACAAAAGTTGTTTCTTCATGTTTTGAGAAGAACCAACAAGTTCTTCTCAGCAGTAAAAAAACCAACAACTTCTATTCTCTTGCTACCCTGAGAAATTTCCCCATGAGAAAGAGTAACCTTACTCTGAGGGATCCTAGCGTGTTCTTGATGGACCAGAGAAGGAGCTACTTAGCAGACAAGTCTCTGGCTCTGGTCACTTAGATTGATGGGTTTGGGATTTTTTAGTGCAGTTTCTTGGGGTAGTCAAATGTTGAACTCCTAATAGACACACAATCTTAAAGTAATTTTGTGAGAGTGAATCATGGTCAATTACTTATGCATAGGGGATGTAATTAAACAGTAGTTATATATTTTTATCCTTTTTGGTACAATAATCTCTTAATGTTTACTGTCTTCATTTGCAAGTTTCATTCATAGGTACAGGCAGCTCATTCTGTTTGGGGCAGTTACATCATAATGTTTTACGTAGTTAGGATAAGTCAATTTGATATGTGGGTTAGTATTTTTGCATGAGGGTGGTCAAAGGCTTTTCTAAAGCTTTAGTAGGCAAAATCTTCACTTGCTCATTCATCTGGATCAAAGAGGTGTCCTACTGACATAGCAGACTAACATTTGTGTGTCACACTGCCTTTCCACGAGATGGCTTTTGCAGTTGTGAGAACTGTGATACGTAGCAGAGCAGAATTTGTTTTTCTAGTCTACCAAGCCATTCTTAAAACACAGTGTCCCAGTTTAAATGGGACAAGGGTCTTTTGCTGAGGATGAGTTAGGAGAGAAGACCTGTGACGGTTTGGGCCTGGGTCCCTGCCAAATGCCTGAACCCACAGCAGCAATTCCCTTCCCCCAGTTCTTCTTCCCTTAGGGCAAAGGAAAAAACTATGCAAATTGAAGAACCCGAAATCAAGCTAGTTAGATAAAAATATATATATATTATATATATTACAGTTATATACAGTTGAGATGCTATGTACACAGCAAAAGGGAATCCCAACACCCCCCTGGAAGGGATGGGAAAAGGGGAAAAAAGGGACAAAAAGGGACAACGAACAAATATACGCAATCAAACCCAAGAACTAGCAAGATAACTAGTAAAACAAATCTCACCACGTCCCTTAGAAAAGCAAGGCTGGCAGACACGGCCAGCACTCTCCCAGCCTCCACGTGGCAGGACAGGGGGCGCTGCAGGCCTCAGCCTTAGATAAGCGAAACCAACGCAAGGACCGACTGTTCCCGAACCTCGCCAGAAGAGAAAAGAGCGAAGAAGAGAGTGAAGGCCTCTCCTTCCTTCTTATTTGTACTCCGATTTACGTAAAAATCGTATGGAATACTGGGAACACTGCCCCTTCCTTGGTTACAAACTGGTCACCAAGGAAGGCCTAGGTTAAAACTACCACAGAAGTGAAAGCAAACTGTAGTTCTTTAAAAGCAAGTAATTACTGTGCATAACTTTTAATTTCTCACGCAACCGGCGTCCCGGGGTGGGGGAGGAAAGTAGATACAACTTGTCAGTTGATCACAGCAGTTTTGATTGAAATCCTCCTTCGATCTTTTCCCCATTTTAACCTCCTTTTTATACTTTTTTTCCTTGGAGTTTACATGACTTTAGTCATGATTGCTAAATCTGGGTCTATTCTTTCTTGACGGATAGATGACATAGGTCAAAAGGGGTAGCCCTGTTCACATCCTGTAGAATGCCTGAAGGAGAGGCCATGGTGTCTCCACACCACTCCATTCTTTCGTACATACAGGTGTATGTACAGACTCTTTATTCTTTAATGTGGCGGTTTTGACCCTGGCAGGATTTCAAACACCCACTGAAAGTCGCTTTTCCCCCCTCCTCCCCCCTCTACTCTTTTCAGAGGAGAGGAAAAAAAAAAGAGAATTCCTGAGTAGAGATAAGATCTGGGAGAAGTTACTTCCTGATCATGGGTGAAACAGATTCAAAGGGAATAGAACTTAAATTTATTGCTAAGAAACTTAAACTAAAAGTTGAATTTATTGTTAACAGAATAAGAACTAAAGAGTAAAAGAATAAAAAAAAAGAATAAAAAACACAACACCTTCCCTCCAAGTCCCCCCTTTCCCTCCATGTTCTCCCTCCTTCCTCCCATGTTCTCTCTCCTTCCCCCAGCAGTGCAAGAGATGGGGAAGGGGGGTCAGTTGTTGTTTGAGTCTATTCCTTGTCAGCAGCTCTTCTTATTCTGCTGTCCTGTGGGTGACTCCTCCATGGGCTGCAAGGGGACAACTTGCTTCACAGTGGTCTTCACCACGGATTACGGGGGGGGGAATGATTTTGAGTCTTTCTCCTGTTTCCTGTGGGGTCCCTTCCTATGGGAGATAGTCCTTGATATGTGGGAGAAAGCACAGATTACAAATCTTGGAAGGAACATCTTTAGAGGCAGAATCACCCCAATTGCAGCCCTCTGAAATCAAGCAACACAGAAAACACTTACAGTTTAAGCTCAGGAATCTCAAATTTATTGTACGGGCCCCCTTTAACTCTGTAAACCCCCCCACCAGGTGCTCACGCCACATCCCTGGGCAGCACCATATTGTCCTGCCCACTGAGCCAGCCCTGCCTCTGTCCTAACCCCATTGGTTGTTGCACCTGTCCCTTCCCAATCCTCGGGTTCTCAATGGATGTTGCAGTCCCGTCTCCTCCCATTGGCTAGCTGAGCAGCCAAGCCCCTCCCTTCCCCCTAGTAGCTTCATAAGCCGCGGGAACTTTCAATAAACTGTTTTTGCTGCCAGACTCTAAGCATGCTGTGTGGTCTCTATGATACTCAGCACCGGGGCTTTCATCACCTGTCCCCGTCCCCGAGGAACTGCTGGTGGAGAGCATCCCTCGGTCAAACCCTGTCACACAACCTCTCTGGGCAACCTCTCCGGGCAACCTCTCCCAGTGCTGCACCACCCTCATAGTAAAGAATTTCTTCCTAATATCTGCAGGTATACTTAATAGCTCTTGTCTTAAAGCCTGCATTCTGAGAAACTTTGAGTATATGAAACAGAGCAAATTCAAGATGTATTGGCAGCCTTCCACCTGAATTTCCTTGCTTTTGATAGTCTATTAGATCTGTACAGTGTGTGCTTGTTACTTTTAAATCAAAAACAATCTATCTATAGCTTTCTTAAGGCGTTTTTTCAAAATGAGGCAAAATGCTGCACATGAAAGTTGAGAGAAGCAAAATCATTCTTCCCAAGAAAGTTATTTCATTATAATTGTAAACAAACCACTCCTAAATCATTATCAAAGCATGTTCCATTTCATTGCTTTTCACAGTATGTTTATTCATCTGCTTAACTGTTTTCAGGATCGGGGACCAATAATGTAATTATCAGGCACTTAAAAAAAAAAAAAAAGAAAAATACCTTCTAAAGAACAGTTGTTCTCTTTAGCTTCATCACGCTCACTGCCCTGTCTTTCAGCAGTACATTGTAGTCACCAAAGTGACTGAACTGGATTGTTTGGCAGCTGTCAGGAGGTCCAGGAAGAAAGGTGGAAAATAACCATCAGGTTTTGCCCTGATTGCTAACTCATCTTTTGTTCCAAATGAAGGCTGACAAATTCTTTCAAGAGGTGATAACAAATGACTCCTCCTTGTTGCATGAATTTGATGTGTCATTACCATGTCAGGTAATTTAATTTCTCTTGGGATTCTGCAAAATTTGCAATGTAAATTAAAATGTTTAAATTGAAGTTAGGAAGAGCCAAAGTTTGAAACCTCATCCACTGAACCGCCTGAGACCCATATCTCCCATCTTCCATTCATATGTACAGTCAGTCCCAAGTATGCTCTATCAAGCCATCACACAATTTTCTTAGCATCACTGCCATTGCGAGACTCAGAGAGCTGGCCTTCTTGGCACATTTTCCTCTAGAGACAGCAGTGTGGCATGATATTCATGTGGCAGATGGATTTGAAAAACCTTAGTCACAATGTACCTTTGTGTCAAACCAAATTTTCTCTCAGCTGGGGCTGTCCCTGCTTATGTCACTGCTTCTAACAACCTAATTTAAGAAGCTTTTGTTAGGAGAAGCTGTTTTGCACCAGGAGGTGCTGGTTCATTATGATCCCAGTAAGAAAGGCACTCAGACTCTAAGTATCATTTAAAATGCTACTCATCAGAGCTAACACTATAAAGAAGACAGTATAGACAGTACAGATAATTTTACATCTCTTCAGATGCTGGGAACTCCAAGTTGTACAGCATAAAATGGGTACAGTGTACTGTGCAGATCCCATCCATGCAAAAGTTCCCTGTTTTGCTCCTCTAAGCTCTTACCAGATTTTCCTACAGGAAAACAACTCTACTCATCATTTCTACTGTCCAACAAAATAATGTTGCTGCAGCTTTAGATAAAGACAAGGCCTGGTACCAAGTGGGAGCTGCCTGCAGGCTCCTCTGTTGCAAGGAGCTGGTTATTCTGTGGTCAAGGGATAGGTGCAGCACAACACAGGCCTGAAGGTCAAGCTGTACATCTACAGCACTACACAGCACAGACCTGGGCCTACTCAGCTTAGCAGTTATGTGGATCACTGACTCCCTGAGGTCTTCCCACTAAGATGACTACAGAAACTGAAAAGCAAAAAAATCATCCTTGCTGTTTATTAATTCATTTAACATTGAATTTCATTGATATTAATAAAAACAACAGTATGAAAGGAGACAAGTTATTTTGTAGAAATTACTAGTAAACAATGTACCAAAATAGAGTTGTTTTTTTTTAAATTTTGCATCTTAAACAAGCATGGGTTGTCTTTGTATCTGCTCTGAAGTGCCTAACTCCATAGTGGGTAATGCTAATAAAGTTAACTAAATATGGCTAGAAGATAATGATAATCTCCTAAAATCAGTAAGTCATTATCAGCGCACTCCAGGAACATGGATTGCTTGTGATCTGCTGTGTTGCCCTTCCAGAAAATATCAAAGGTTTGCAAACATGAGGCTTCATCCCTTTGTCTGAAGAAGGCCTCATCTACTACTACTTCCTGATCAGGCAGTCTGTAGCCAATACCCACCCCACTGTTACACGTTGGTCTGTCCACTAATCCTGATCCAAAAGCTCTTGCCATCTATCCTTAGGTAGACAACCTACTCTTTTTAGGTAGTACTGGGGATGGCAGATTAGAAATATTTAACAGAATTAAGATGGAAGCCTTAGACTTCAATGTTCAAAGAAGAACAACAAAGATGAAGGGTCTAGAGCACAAGTCTTATGAGGAGCAGCTGAGGGAGCTGGGGTTGTTTAGCCTGGAGCAAAGGAGTCTCAGGGAAGACCTTATTGCTCTCTACAACTACCTGAAATGAGGTTATAGTGAGGTGAGGGTCAATCTTTTCTCCCAAGTAACAAGTTATGAGAGGAAAAGGCCTAAACTTGCACCAGGAGAGGTTTAGATTAGATATTAGGAAAAAATTTTTCATGGAAAGGGTGGTCAAGCATTGGAACAGGCTACCCAGGGAAGTGTTTGTCACGTTCCCTAGAGGTATTTAAAAGCCATGTAGATGTGGCACTTAGGGCCGTGGTTTAATTCAGTGTTAGGTTAAAAGTTGGACTTGATGATCTTAAGGGTCTTTCCCAACCTTAATGATTCTATGATTCTATGCATGGTAGAGGAAACAACTAAATCTCTATCAGCAGCATGAGTTCTCCTGGAGCCGCCAGAATTCTTACTTCCTAAAACCTCTTGCAGAGAACAACACTAAGATCTGAAACAAGAGGCTCCTTGTCAAATGGATACTTCAGAACTGGACACACTCTTCAATGACTTACCATTATAAAAGAACAAAGGAGAGATCAAATCTGCTGTACTGGATTTGTGTGGCAAGGTTTCAGTAGCAGGATGGCTATAGGAGGTGGCTTCTGTGAGAAGCTGCTAGAAGCTTCCACTATGTCCGACAGAGCCAATACCAGCCAGCTCCAAGATGAACCTGCCACTGGCCAAGGACCTGCCAATCAACAATGGTAGTAATGCCTCTGTGATAATATACTTTAAGGAGGTAAAAAAAAAAAAAAAGTTATTGCATAGAAGCAATTGCAGCCAGAGAAGAGACGAGTGAAAATACGCAAGAGAAACAATTATTCAGATCCCAAGGTCAATGAAGAAGGAGGGGGAGGAGATGCTCCAGCTGCTGGAGTAGATGTTTCCCTGCAGCCTGTGGTGAAGACCATGGTGAAGCAGGCTGTCCCCCTGAAGCCCATGGAGGTCCATGGGGGAGCAGAGATCCACGTGTAGCCTGTGGAGGACCCCATACGAGAGCAGGTGGATGCCCAAAGGAAGCTGTGACCTCATGGGAAGCCTGCATTGGAGCAGGCTCCTGGCAGGACTGTGGACCTGTGGAGAGAGGAACCCACACTGGAGCAGGTTTGCTGGTAGGACTTGTGACCCCATGGGGCACTCATGCTGAAGGACTACTCCCACATTGGGGCAGTTCATGAAGAACTGTAGCCCGTGGAAAGAACTCACATTGGAGAAGTTTGTGGAGGACTGTCTGCCATGGGAGGGACCCCACGCTGGAGAAGGGGAAGAGTGTGAGGAGTCCTCCCTCTGAGGATGAAGGAGCAGCAGAGGCAATGTGATGAACTGACCACAACCCCATTCCCCATCCCTTAGGGGAAGGAGGTAGAGAATTGGGAATAAAGCTAAGCCCAGGAAGAATGAAGAGGTGGGAGGAAGGTGTTTTTAAGGTTTGGTTTTACTTCTCATGTAGGAGTAGTGCTTTTGGAAGTATTTGTAACAGGAAAGCTAGGAACTGTTTTCACTTAGGAAGGTTTTCTGCCCAAAAGGTAACTCTTTCTCAAAAACAGTTTCAAAGTTCCCCCCACCGCATAGCAAGAGAAGTTCTCAGCCTCCTTCTCTGATATGTGAGAGAGATAATGCTTGCAGACATGGTGGCCTGGGGAGGGGGGTGCCAGCAATGATGAGTGAACAGGATGTTTGTCTTTTTCCCTCTGGGGCCTGGTGCTTAAACAGGACTGTCAGGTATTTGTAAGTTTCCTGTGTTCTGGCCTTCTAAATAAACTTTTGAATTCTTTCCACTACCTTGGCATTTCTGGGGATACCTGCGTATCTTACTTTACACTCATTATCCTATTCTGATTTGATTGGTAATAAATTCAGTTAATTTCCCCAAGTCGAGTCTGTTTTGCCTGTGATGGCAATTGGTGACTGATCTCTCCCTGTCCTTATCTCAACCCATGAGCCTTTTGTTGTATTTTCTCTCCCCTGTCCAATTGAGGAGGGGGAGCAATAGACCAGCTTTGGTGGGCACCTGGTATCCAGCCGAGGCCTAACCACCACATCTGCAAGAAAAATGAATTATAAATGGTTTATTTGCAGAGGATATGGTGCATATACTACTATTAAGGAGAATCCCATAACAGTCAGTCTCATAAGCCACGAAGAACACCTCTACCATCAAACTTCATTCCCCTCTGCATTCAGTTAAGTTTTAAACAGCTATAACATGATTAAAGTTAACACAACCTAAATATACTAATTAGCAAAGATTCTAACCAAAGCCACCAACTATGTTCTGTCTATCTATACTGATAGTAAAGCAGACTTACTGGGACTGCTCTACTGATGTATTATAGTGGATCCAAGATTCCAGCTAACTGTCCAAACTATAAGATCTAGGCAGTGGATGTGGATGCTCCAACTTCTAGATTTTCACCACTAGAAGAAGATGCATAGCACAAACATACAACCTTACTAGCCACCACTAGCTAAACATTGCTTCAGTAATTAAGCTCAAAAGCAGAGTTCAAAAGCCTCCCAACCCTGGGAAGGTGACAGCTGAGAAATGAAGAAGCATTCATTATCTGAGTTGCAGCCTACATTAAATTAGCTTAAATGTATCATATTGAGATCATAACAGATAGGTACTCTGAACAGGTTTTGGTTCAATTTTAATGCTTTCATGTAACCCTGGCTAATTGGAAAAAATGCTCAACACATTACAAGATGAATTAAAATTGGAGCAACATATTAGCTCCAACCACATGATGCTGAGGTAGACATTTATCTTCCCTAATTATGTTGTGTATTTAGTACTTAGAGTTTAATATTTTTTATGGTTAAATGAGAAATATGCATGCTGTAGAAAAACACCAGCAGAAAACATGAGCTCACATTTAATTTTAAATTTAATTTGTCAGACAGAAGTACAATCAGTGTGTACTGTAATAATTCTAGTAATAGAAAGCCATTAAAATTTAAAATATTAACTGGCTGCATAGCACATTTGACATTATTGCCCATTTCATGAGGGAAAACAATAAATTTCCAATAAATTTTGTCTGATTTGGATTCAAAAGTGTTCATATATTGAACACTCCTTCTTTAAAACCTATGGACTGAAAAAAAAACTTTCCAGATCACAGTTTAGCTTAATATTTCCCAACATTTCATTACAACAAATCACAATACTGACAGTTTAATAGAAAAACAAATCCAAAACATGTATCTGAAGCACCTGATAAAAAGGGGGCACTAAATGGAATAAAAAAGTTCCTGTCCCCATTTTTGCATTCTGAACAGTGATTTCATAAAGATATTTTATTAAAAAGTGTTAGTATACTGACTCTGTGATAAGAAGAACTGAGTAGGTGGGGAAAGAAACAAGCAAAAAAAAAAAAAACTCATTTAATTGGTTTGCAAAACTTTTCAGCCATTTATTTTATTTTGAAAAAAGGCATTATTATAACTGATCACAAACAGGAGAAATCCTGGCTATTTTACAGTTATAGGTACAGAACTTAAATATTCAAGCTTGTGATGAAAAGCAGCAAGGTGGTTGCAGTGTACAATGTAAATAAATAGCTTTGAAAAGTGAACAAATGTCCTTGAGAATTCTTTATTAAGAAAACAAAACAAACTCCTCATTTCTCCCTGAAACATGATCACAGGTCAGTGTTTAAAAATTCATTTGCAAACATAATTTAAACTGTGTTCACCCTAAAAACAGTTTTATGAGATCCAGTCTGAATGGGGCAGTGTTGAGGTCCCTGTAAAAGTAAACATTTTCCATTTCTTAAAGAGGGGAAAAAAAACCCCACCTGCCACAACATTTGCAGCACAGTGCAGCATAAATTTTAAATACAAAAATATTTTTCTATTGTTGGGATAATAGACCTTGCATCCTGGAAAGAAGTAACAATACTGCTATTGACAGAATATCCAGTCCATATCTTTCAAGTCACATAAGGCAATTACTGTGTTAGTTTACTGTATATGGCTAAAAGAAGGTCCAGAAAATGTCAGTCTTTGTTATGTTTTCCAGCTACTCCATGTATGTTCAGGTGTACTTTTGTGATCTGATGAGTGTTCAAATGGAGATCTGTGTCCTATAGGAGATCTTGAACCATAAGGAGACCTCTGATCTAATGGTGACCTTGGGCCACTACCAGAAGCTCTGTGGTCCATTTGCCAGTCTGAGTGGTACCTATAATCTCTGGAAGATTTATGATGGCTGTACTCTGAAGTGAAACGGTGATCTGAATGTATCCTGTGGTCTGAATGGGAACGGTGATCTGAATGAGGACGATTGTCTTTTAAACTTCCTTCCAGGTTTGACCTGTGATCTCTGCTCCTGTGGTCATCCAGCTTTCTATGTTTACTATCACTATAGTATCTGAAAAAATTTACTTATTACTGAACACATAGTAAGAACTACAATTATGTCAATTCAATAGAACTGCATAAGAGAAATGTCTTTGCAATTCTGCATTGCTTAGAAAAGATTCATTGGTGCTTACTACAAGCATACTGCAAAACCAGGAAGGGAATTCTTAACAGAGCAATTTACCTGCTGTCTTGTTTATAGTGATCCCAGTCTCTGTGGTCTTTTCCATTGCTGAAGCCTGAATAGGACCTTTTCCTTGAGTTGCTTTTCTTATAAGCATCTCCCTGATACCTGTCCTTATGATGATCATGGTACTGTGACAAATATCTATCAGAAGAACTGTCCCTGCTACTGTCATCATGGTTTGTATTCTCCTTCAGTCTTTCAACATCTGTTTAATAAAGCAGAAGTTATAAGGAAGTCTCATATAGTATAATTTTTTTTCTTCACCAATACAAACAGGACTTGTATCTGTCGGATTTAAAGTGCTGTGAAAGTGGCATTATAGTTTGCCAGAAACAATATCTAAATAATTGAAAGACAAATGCAGTAATGTGAGCGACCTGAGAGAAACTTCAGAAGTAAGGAAACAAGCAAGATAGAAATGTAGATATGTAGGGCTGATAAACTAAATTTTTCAACCTTACAGACTGAATGGAGAAGATCAGTGTGGTCCAAATGAGCAGTGAGTAGAGACCAGGTACCTTTAGCAGAGCAATTTGAAACAAAATAGTAGGAAATTCCTCTCAAAGGAGAGACAGCCCTAGTGTGAACACCAGCTTTAGAGGTACACCTTAATAAGTTATTAGTGGTATTCCTAAAATACATTATACTCATTTTAAACCCATGATAACATACTCTAGGTTTTATATAACATGGTATAAAACCAAGTATTACAAGAAGGTAACAGCGGGAGCACAGAAAACCAGTATTATTGCCAATAATAAAAGACATCCCATATAACTGATTGCTAACCATGACTTCAGGGAATATCTTTCTTATGATATGGTGACATTACAACTGCTACAAACAAGTATAGAGCTTCCAAGAAGTTTACAAGTGTTGAGTTGGCCTCTCTCCCTTCTCAAAATTAAATACAAAAAAGTGTGGGTTTTAAAAATTAATTTATTTACTTTAAAAGAATGGCCAAATAACTAGCTACTAAAATCAGTAAGTGCCAAATTTGGTCCACGCTCAGTTGAATTTCATCAGCAAACTAGTGAAGTTATGCTAAGTCATCCTATTCCTATGATATTCATCAGTATGGGAGTTCTAGGAGACAGTTTTAAATTTATTTCACTTTACATACCATCATTTAAGATATACAGCACAATAATATGCTCTAGATTTCTTACCTGGATTTCTAATTACATGTGTATTCACATTGTTGCTAATATTCTGGTCACTGTGCTAAAAGAGACAAGTATAAAAATAATCATTGATAAATCCCAGAGTTGCATCTGAATTCTTCAGAAAATATCCTAAGAAAACAGGCTTGTTTACTATGAACAGTAAAATACATTTAAAGTATATTGAGTGTAGACAACTGATACATAATAATAACAATTATAAAACTTAGAATATATATTTGTATATTTAGAGTCTGAAAGTATTACCTGAGATTCTTGGCGTTTTTTGATTGCATGTTTATACAGCTTGTGCAGCTTTCTGGCATCAAATTCTGTAAACTTAGAGACAAAAATCCACAAGTTTCTGAGGAAAAAGAAAGAGAGGCTATAATTTTCCATATATTATTTTTTTATTGTGTCATTGCATTGGGTTTGCATGGCCAGGTTTTGGTAACGGGGGCTACAGGGGTGGCTTCTGTCTCCCATGTCTGGCAGAGCCAATGACAGCCAGCTCCAGGATGGACCTGCCACTGGCCAAGGCCAAGCCAGTGAGGAATGATAGTAATGTCTCTGTGATAACATATTTAAGAAGGAGAAAAAGTTGTTGCACAAATGAAATGGCAGCCAGAGAAGAGCGGAGTGAGAACATGTGAACAACTCTGCAGACACCAAGGTCAGTGGAGAAGGAGGGGGAGGAGGTGATCCAGGCATTGGAGCTGAGGGTCCCCTGCAGCCCGTGGTGCAGACCATGGTGAGGCAGCTGTCCCCCTGCAGCCCATGGAG
>JAYRBT010000093.1:26707870-26722666 GCA_036023395.1 Myiotriccus ornatus
AGATGTCCAGGGGGATCACCCTGGTGCAGTGCAGCTCTGATAAGCCCATGACAGGGGGAGACTGTGCTTCCACCCTGGGGTAGTTGATTGCAGGTGTATTGACACCTCTTCACATGAAATCAAACTGTTGCACTCTGCTGCCAGAGGAATTGAGAAAAAGACATTGGCAAATGCCTGTTGTAGCATACTGCTTGTCTGTCCTTGACTCCAGTTGGTACAGGAGCTCTTGCAGGTCAAGCAGAGCAGCAATCAACAGCAGTGACTTCATTCAGAACACAATAGTCCCTGTCAACTTTCACTCTTCATCAGACTTCTGCACTGGCTGTATGGGAGCTCTCCACTGGCTGAATCAGCTCATGGATGGGAGCCAGGGTACCTCAATTACTGCAGTATGGCTGCTGGTGCAACAGCTCACGCCAGGGAGAACAAGAACCTTGAGAGTCCGTGCAATTAAACCACCAACATGGATCTCAGATGAGAAATGAGAGGTGTATTCTCTCATCCTCTCTACAAGATAACTTACCCAGCACAGTTAAGTGCATCAGTGCCAGGGCCAAGCATATGGCCAGTGTTTGTATTAACATGTTCCAAAGCTCAATAATATAAAGGGGTGTTCAGTGCAGCAAGCCAACTTCCAAGACACAGAAGCCTGCCAATTTATAACTGCTATAGTTGTAGCATGCTCAATTCAAAATTCACGTTGTCTCAATACACGTGCTGGGTGCCATAAAAGACTGTGGTGGGTTGAGCTTGGCTGGATGCCAGGTGGCCACCAAGCAGCTTTATCATTCAATAGCACAGTGAAGAAAATAAGATGAAAAAGCTTGTAGGTAAGATAAAGGCAGCTCCGTGAATAAAGCCAAAGGCCATGCATAGAAGCAAAGCAAAAAGATTAATTCTCTGTTTCTCATCATCACGTGGTGTCTAGCCACTTCCTGGGAATTGGGGCCTTAGTACATAAAGTGATTGTTTTTCAAGACAAACAGCTTAATAACAAATTCCTCCTACAATCCTTAACTTTTATTTTATTGCTAAGTACAGCATCAACGTGGTATGGAATATCCCCTTTGGTAAATTTGGGTCAGCTGTCCTGACTATGACCCCTCCCAAACTCTTGCTCATCTCCAGCCTACTGGCCTTTGGACTGAGTTAGAATAAACAGCCTTGATGCTGTGTGAACCCTGTTCAGCAATAACCAAAGCACTGGTGTGCTATCAACACCATTTTAGCTACAAATACAAAGCACGGCTCTATCACGGCTGCTATGGCAAAGTTAACTCCACCCTAGCCAGACCCAAAACAGTTCACCATGCTTGTTTGTGAATACGGTGTCTCTCAGCTGCAGTCAGAATCTCATCTCCCTCCTCTCTACCCCTGCAGTGCTAGGGGAAAGCCCTGACCCCTACCACTGCAGGCTGACCCTCACCCAAACCTTTGCCTTTTGCCAAAGCAGGGAAGATGCTGGAACATCCTTCCTCGGCCCCACACAGCTAACAACTGGCAAAGAACTCTCCACTGTCGTTTCCTCCCCAAGCCCAAGCAGGGCAGCAGTTTATTGGGACCTGCCTGTCTCAGCCCTAAAGGTTTGTTCTGCTTCCTAGCAGGTCCAGAGTTGCCTCCACCAGGAGTGTGCTTGCCCCAGAATCCTATGTCCCTGGGCCATCTTTGGAAAGATTCAGACTGCAGCAGGGATAGAACCTGGCTCTCTGTCCAGCAGTAGGTCCCACGTATTTCCCTCATGGCTGCCAGCAACTGTAGGGATGAGAACTGTGTTACAGGTCTTGTTCCTGCTCCAGGGAAACACAGTGTACAGTTGGCCAGGCTTTCAGCAGAGCTGTCCCTTGGAGCAGCTTCCAGGTTGCTGAGGAGAATGGCAGGAAGTCGGAAAGTTATTTGAAAAGTTTGTGGTTTTTTTTTTTTTTATTTTCTTGCTGTCAGTGATCTCCTGAGTGAGAGAGATCTCCTGCATTTGATTGACTTCGAGCTGCTATTAATTTAAATGGAATTTGGTCATCTAACTGAGGAAAATATTGGAGGAGATGTCATAACATTAGGGAAGTTTTATGATGCTTTGGATTGATCTAAAAAACACAGAATGAAGAATACGTTCCAAACTGAAGACTACGATTTGACTCAGATGATGAAAGTAAAATATCTTCATTTTTATGTTCTGTTTCCAACAGAAAACTTCTATGAAGGAATAGATCCTTTTCTCTTTCATGAAAGATCTGTTCCTTGCTATTCTACCAGAATATTTATTCCAGTTTGAAGCATTTTAATCATCATGGGGAAAAGATCAGTGAAAATGTTATGTGCAGTTCATAAAAAAGTGTTCAGCTTAAGATTTTCTCTCAAAAGAGATGAATCGGTCATTAAAAACTCTAATCATGAGTTTTTATAATTGGGAAGGTGGTCTGAATAAAAAATACAGATCTGAAAGTGCTAAGTAGGAGGAATGGCTTAAGAAAGAATTGTTACAACTTAAACTTGTAAATACTGAAGACGTGAAAATGCAGGATTTAATTAAGAATGTCTTCTTTAAAGCAGGTACTTTAGTGATGCAAGACAGAGGTTCAGGTGTTGTGAGAACTTCCAAAGGATGTGGTGCTTGGAGGAAAATGTGAAAGGTGGGATATTACAGGAAAGGTGCAAAAAGGTTTAAAAATTACCTTTAAAATGACATTTAAGGCAAAGTCATCAAGCATAGTCAAAGGAGACTTTTTTCTTGTGAGATTTTACTCATGGCAGTATGGCCTGTATTTTGCTTGGAAGGATATCATCTCCATCTTTAGAATGGCACTCAGGGCAACTTTTGGTGACTAGCTCCTGGTAAGTACATGCCTTTAAATCTGAGAGATGCTTTGAATGAGAACCAACGGATGTAAAATAACAAGCCAGAGAAGGATGCCAGGGTGGTGTTTATGTGCTGCTATACTTTGGACAAATGCAGTGTGATCTGTCATGCAGTTAAGAATAATGCAAGAAAAAAGCATGACATTCAGATAGCTTGAGTGTGGTGTACATTAGACCAGTGGAGGTATCTCATCATTCTGCTGAACTAAAAATACCCTCTCATGGGAGTTATACCTGCCCAGTGTAATGCCTTGCAAGTCTGGAAAACTTATAAAATTATCTGCATCCCAAGTGACATGGAAACACCTTGTCAAATTTACATCAGTGTAATTTCATCAAACCCCATTGCACTGCTGGTATTGCACAGGCAGCTGAAGAGAGAGCAGCTGAAGAAGACATTTAGTCCTTTCAGGCCCTGTTGAGAGGGAGAAGGGATATGTGAGTCTGCCTAATTACTGTGTATGCTTTGGCAGAGCAAGTCCGCTTCACCTAGGCTTTTCTGCAAGTGGCAGGAGTAAACAGCCCCTACATAATCACCTCTTCCAGAGGGGAATCACACTCTCAGTGCAGTGCAGGGAATGCCACTTCTATTTTTTACCATGTTGTATTAAACCCCACCGTTGACAGGAAAGTGTATTCATGCTGCCATCGAGAGAGGGCAGCCTTTGTTAACTGCATCTCTCTTCCTCACAGCACAGTGCTGTGTCTGCCTTTTTGGTGGTGTATTTCCATGCCCAGTTCTTGTCACGTGGGCTTCTTCCCTGTTTGCTAAGCTGTGGATTTTTATCGAAGCTGTTCCGGACAGACACCATCTCCTGGGCTGAGCCAGAGCAGCATGACCCACGTAAGCTTCCCAGGTGGTGGGGTTGGTGGCAGTTGACAGCTACCTAACCAGTATGATGTGTGATTAGGGCTGCCTCAATCACACATAAACCACAACACTAATTATCAGTAGGAACCAGATCCCCTATAGAAGTTCTCATAAACCTTGGTTTTCTTCAGTCAGATTAAGCAAATCCCAATGAGGTACAAATCTTCCATCTGATGATCTCTCAGGTGTGTTTCAGATTACACTGGCAGGTCTAGGTAAGCAGTGAAAATTGGATCTATAATAAGGCCAGATATCACCTTCACCCATCCAAGATCCTTTCCCTTCAGTTGCACATACAAATTTTCTCCTTTATTCATTATTACAATACTGACCTTGTATTTCTATTGCTTGAGTTTCAGATTTCAATGAGAATCCAGTTGCAAGGGGCATAAAATAAAAATTTCATCTGAGGACTTTTGAAATATGTTTAAAAGTTTTATTGCCTTCAGTTATCTGTGTACCAGAGCCTAGTGTTGGTTTGTTCAGGTTTTTTTTTTTTTTTTCAAGGATCTGCAGCCTAATTGAATAAATGCAAGATAAAATTCATCTCCATGAAGTGCAGAGGTCAGCAGCAGCTCATTAGTGATCAATTTGGGTTCACCAACATTTCCACTGGGATCACATTCTCAGTAAGAGTGGGTCAGAACAGGATCATGGAACTTTTAATGAATACAAAGAGGGAAACATTCCAGCACTGTGTTTAATCATGAATCTGTATCTCTTTGGTGTTTTTAACTCAGGAAGAGCGAAGAAGAAGGAACAATGTATCACTGGAAGCAATGGATCTTTAAGCAACTACTCTAAAAAGTAATAAACAACTGCTATCCCTCAGAGCTCTGAGAAGAATGATGAAATTGGTTACCCTTGTACAGCATTCAGACACTCTGCAATTAGAAATATAGCATCTTGAGAAAACTTAGAAATTATCCAGCCTTATGATAGTGAAAAGATCTAAGTATTTGCTACGTCCATGATTGTGTTCAGCCATAATCTGGAGTCTCTGATTTCCAATTTACCACATTCTTTCTCCCAATTCAGTGCTATTGTTGGAAAATTTTTTCAGTGAGTCATCCATGGTTTTACAACAGGGAATGAAGCCTGCAGCAGTCATTTCAACTTGCATTAACAAGGGACTGAGAGACATGCATTATTGTTTTTGTTTTGGTGACATAAAATGCAATGCAACAACACCTTGGATAGGCCAGGGAAAGCTAACAGGCACTTCTTCGTTTCAGGACAATAGCTGAGCCTAGTTTGCTATGTCTGCCCAAAGAAAAGTGAGTCATGTCAATGCTGGATTTCAGCATAAGTTACCTAATTTAGTTTATCTCGTTTGCATTATTTTTCCTATGACATATTATGCATTCAGTCTAAATGGCTGTAAAACAAACAGGATAGGTGCAAATGGATGTGCCCACGTCTTCAGTAAGGAAACAAAAGATATTTCTTCTTCTGGATGAGATTCAGAATAATATGAGGAAATTGAGAATAAAATATTGCCCAAACCATTGGAAGCCAAATGGTAGTATTCTGTGTAATGCATGAAAGAAATTACCTTCCAGGTAAAATTAGTCACTTTATTTTAGTTGACTCAGTAGTTCTATCAGCTATTTCATTTACATGCCCCTCTGCTGTGCCAGAGGCCAGCTATGAGAGAAGGCTTCAGGGAGCATGAGGCTAATTATTTGCATGAATAGCATTTTCACATGTCCTCTAGCAATAGCATCTGAATGTCTTGGTCACAGAGTGTTTTCAAAAAGAGCTATCCTTTGAACCTCACAGGCTACGAACCACATTAGGAAAGTAAGAAGTGGTAGGAACAAAGAATGAAAATAGAATCACCACCACTGACTCAGCACCTCCTTCTTTTCAGAACAGCTTCAGCACAGCTTTTTGATCTTTTTTTTCCCAGTGTGGCTTTCGCACAGATTAAATCTGAGTCTTAGCATGTGGGTTGGATTTAAACGGTGATTATGATTTTTGCAGAAATGGGACATGGAGATGAGATCCGAAGAAGAGTAAGTCATTTGACTGATTGACTTATTTTTTGTGTTCTTTTTTTAAAAACAGTTGAGAAATTCCACACAATTGCTTGTGCTGTATTTTCCTGTTATCCAGGTAGCAATGGTGAGCGATTCTATTGTGCATCAGTTTTATTCATTTTCCTCTCTTCATTACTAGTGTTATTGTTGTTACTATTATTATTGCTATTAGTACATTAGTATTAGTACTGTTATATGTTACTTTGTTTCACTTATGAAACTGTTCTTATCTCCATCCACAAGTTGTACCTTTTTCTTCCAATTTTTCTTCCCATCCCACCAGTGGCAGGGGTGTGAGCAAGCAGTTTGGTTGCTGTGTTAAACCACCACACCTGGTTTACACAGGTTGCACTTGGCCAGCTGAAATTATCTCGTCACAGAAACTTCAAGTGCATGCTGCAGGCACGGTATTGGTCCATCAGTGAACCTGGTGTAGGCAGGCAGAGCTAGAAGCCCGCAGAAAATGAACTCAAGAGCATGGGTTCCTTTGATTGTAACAGAGATACAAGGCAAAATGAAACAGAACACTCAGAATATTCTGAAGTATTCTAAGTGGGCTTAGAAAAATTATATGCATATTCATGCCTCCAGGATTAATAAAAATAACATCCAGTGTAAACTCTGACTTTTGGAAATATTCAGGGGAAAAAAAACCCAGGAAATAACATTATCTTGGGGGTGGACGACACATGAAAAAAAGGGCAAATAATCCAGGAACATAACAGTTAGTACTAGTAATCCACAAAAATGCAGATAAAAGCATCCAATTCAGTCACTATTGGCTTAAAATCATCTATCTCTAGAATATGCCATATTATTTCAAATAATCAAAATTGTCCAGAGAACTTTGAACGTCAGATGAGATCCCTTTCAGCCAACGCAGCAGACAAATTCCTGGCATGCTATCTTGCTCTCTAGAGAAAGGGACGCATATTGTTACAGCAGTCTAAAGACTTTTATTCCCAAACCACTTTGTTTGCTGATGAACAAAACGAACAGGTTATGCAGCTACTCTCTTATGTGACTTATTAGATCAGAAATAATGTTTTTTCCATGATAATAAAAATCCCTTGGCTCTCATCAAAGTGCAAGAAGCCTTTTTTTTCTAGCTGCAAATATCTCCAGATTTCTTAACCTTTGTATAATTATTTATTTATGATAACTTTTTTGAGTGACTGCATGTTGCAATCTGAGAAGCTGCATGCAATGCCCATTCACAGATAAGGACTGGAGAGCCTATTACACCTATTCTATTAACCAGAATATTTGTAAGTTTGGAAATAACTGAATTCCAATCATTATGAAGCTCGCATGAAAGTCGAGGAGGTATTTGATGCTTTTCTTCTCCCTTCCCAATAAAAGAATATGTGTCTGCAACCGTGGAAGCATCGCAGTGCTTTGTGTATTTTTTAAGAGTTGATTGCTCAAAGCCCTGCTCAGTTAAAGCCTGAGACATGATGGAGAGAAATGCTAACCCAGCTAAGATCGAGGTCCATCCAATACAGTGCTGACAGTGTCCAGAAACAGACAGAAAAATGAGTTTTCTGTAGGAAGAGATCTGACACAGTGTCGACCCCGCTGTGTCTTTCCAGTCTCCAACAGGTCAGGAATTCTGAATAGCAGAAGTTGTATGTAAGTAACTAGTGATCCTGAAAGAAATTTTGCACCATATATTTATCTGCTCACTCCTTTTTTTTTTTTTTTTTTTTTTTTAATCCATGAAATGCAACAAGGACAGAGAAACAGGCCCCACAGGCAGAACTGCAAAGTCGGCACATTTGCTCCAAGATCTCTGAAAAGAACCCATTTCTGCAAAATAAGGCCTTTACCTTGCAATGAAGTATGTATAGGATTGGTACCCAAGTCTCCTCCCCACTGCTCGACAGGAAATCCAGAGAAAATGCATGGCTACTACTTGACTCTGACAGCCTTTCCATAGCTCCTGGGGCAAGGAGGTCCTAAATGGCTGTTGCCTAGAACTTCCTACTACCCAAACAGGGAGTCACCTGCACTGGGCAGCTATGCTAAATGTTAACCCAAGTGATTTTTTTTTTTTTCCTAAGTGATGTTTCCCCTCTAATTGTCACCAAGGCCAATGACGTGGCCCTTTTGAGGAACAGGCTGTACTGATCCCGATGGGAGGACGATCACACGCGTCCAGGGGGGTTGGTGATTCCCAGTGCAGTTACTCTGGATGTGCAGCACAGCCCTACGGATGCGGATATCCCTTGGCTGCAGGATAAACTCAGCCAGCTCAGTGCAGTAGTGCAGTCAGCTCACCCCATTCGGCACTAGCGATTGCATCTCCTGCATTTGATGGTGCAGAAGGCAGATTTCAAGTTAATTTTGTTTGTTAGTGGTTTGACTTTAGCAGCAGTGGAGCTGCTCCTTGCAGGAAAACCCTCTAATTGCTTGAAAAACCAAAAAGGGATACTGCGTGCAGTGGATCATGGCTACAAGGAATGCTGCATGTTGGAGGCTACCTGGTCTTGAGAGCAAATAATTTGCAAATTATTTTGTTATTAATTATTATGCAGTCACTAAGCTGAAAGTTATCTCCCAAGTCATGTGACCAATAGTAAGAAATAATTATTAAGTTACTTGAAAATCAGAGTAATTTATATTCAATTAGAACAAAGACATTAATGACATCAAGGGCCCAGTGAATGATATTTTATCATCTGGAATCCCCAGAGATGTATTTTTGCTCTCAGGTTAAATTCCATTTGTCTAACTTGTTTTGCACATCCACTTAAAAATGACATGGTTTTCATTTCAGGCCTTTTCTTGACCTACGATGATTTAAACATTGTGAACATAAGAAACTCTTCTGCCTTCTAAGTTCAAAACTCTCAGCCAGCCTAGAAGTGTAATGGCCAGCATGGAACTAGGACAGCATCGGGGGAAAAGCAAAAGTGGTGAAAACTGGATTTTCTACTAACTAACCATCTTACATAACCACGTTCTAAAAGTACTTTGTGCTTATGATTAGAATTATGCTTTCAATAGACCTCAGCTTATGCTTCATATACTTAACTAAAAGATTTTTAAAAAAATCACTTGAGCACTCAAACCTTAGCACTGTAGACCTGGCCATGAACTCTGTGTTTCATCACTCTGGGGAAGGACAGAAGCAAGACTCAGTTTGCAGTGGCAAACACAGGGCAAGGTTTGGGTGGGGATGATTTTTTTATCCAACTTAGCATGAGAATTCTGTGACTTGGGCTGTATCTTCACTACAGTCTGCCATAATCAATGAAGATACAGAGTTCTGGGCAGAAAAAGTCGAACTGCAAAAGTCAAATGGCTTCAGGACTGAAGGCAAAGACATACAATCTGCATAGTGAGGCATAGCACTGTCCAGGAACTACTCAGGAAAGCTGTTTCGTGGATCATTAGCTCTGAACAACAATTTTCTGCTGAGGATCACTACAGTGGCCCAATCCATATTCCTGATTATGCCTGGAATGTACCTAGACACACAGCTCTGGAATAGGATCTGAGTTGTAAAACACAATCAGGAGTGCAAACATAATGAATTAGGCATCCTTGACATTTACCACTTCAGTTTTTAATCTAAATTTTTACCTGCTGTTATCACTTGTTTTTTGGATGCCTGGTGAGATTCCAGAAGGTTGTTGTGCTTTATCAAATTAAAAAAAAAAAAAAAAATTCTTGCCTTACTGATATAATATAATAGGACTGGATAAAACAGTGGAAAACCTATATATGGAACAAGAAAATATAGAAGGTAAAAGTTAGTATAGCAACAAACCCTTGTGAATATCTGACAAAGCCCAAGTAACTGTTGTTCTTCCTGAAATAATACGAAAAAAAACCAGGAAACAAGTCAAAGAGAGTAAGTTTCCCTGGCAACAAAAAACATGTGAAAATTCTTAGTTCAGCTCCTGCATTCCTATTCTCAAATTCCCATTCATTTCATGGTATTTAATGCTCCAGCTTTCCTTGGAAAGCCAAAAACCCGGCACGACCTTAACACGAACAGTGGAGTCAGTCATCAGTTGTGTGAGCCATTTACTGTCTTTGTGCCACGGAGAAGCACGAGAGCCAACTGGACAGCTTGAGGTGCTGCTTGTAGTGGTGGTGGTGCTGCCTATCCACCTCTGCCTTTAGCACAGACATGAACCTGACTTTAGGTAATGTAGTCGGAATAACTCTGTTACAGAAGAAGGACACGTGAAACTCCAGTCTGGGATGGTACCAAAAGAGCAGCTTTCCTGCCCAGTACACCTTTCTTGTGGTGATATTTTCTTATTGCCTCTTGAACCCTTCGTTACAGCAGTCCGAGTAATCAACCGAGAGAGTAAACTTTCCAGCAGAAATATGCACTGCAAACTTTCACGGATCACAGAAGCTTTGGGATAATTTAGGGAATGTATTTGCAGAGCCAGGAAATCAGCTCCCAGGCATTCTCACTCATAAATGAGAGCTCTCAGTTTTTACGGAACTCAACTCAAACTGCAGTGTGTAACTCCCAACCTAGCACCTCTTACTTAAAACGATGGAGACTCCTCCTTCCTCCCCAGTTCTCAGGAGAAAAAAATGGGATATGGTAATGGCCAAGATTTTTAAAATCTGGATATCAGTCTATGTGTGGGTTATAATTTCATTTTGATTGCAATTGATTAAGTAAGAGAGAAGATACTGTTTTCCACAATGAGTGAGGAATGGAAGACCTGTAATACCAGGGAATTTGTACTTGGGAAAAATTATTTTATTTGTTTTTCCTTATTTTCATTCTTATTTTCATTTCTTATTTTCATTCTATTTATTTCATGCCCATTTTGCAAGAAGGATAAAACCAGAGATTATTCATATGAATAAGGATATTAACCAATATACCTGCTTACCAGTACAAAGTACATATCCAGGTGAGAAGCAGTCTATTTTAGTTTTCCGGTCTACTTGCAGACCAGCTAATCTGTAGCTCATTTAAATTCGCTACTTAAAGGGGCCGCCTTCCAGCACTTGCTGTAGTGCATTTCCATTAGGCTGCTCTGAGATCTCAGGAATTCTCATTAGGCCTTGTCCTTGATTAATGACTCCAGGGTGATGAACCTCTCCTTGATCTTGTCAGAAACACCTTATTCTGGTCCATACCCAGAATTTCTGCCTAACCAAGGCACAGGGCAGGAGATAACCAGTCATCCCCTAATAGCCTTGGAATACTACTTGTCTGAATCATAGCCCAAGTGGAACAATATTATTGTTTCTGGACTTTTGAGGAAAATTACTGACCTGGATTGAGGGCAGGATGGAGATTGACTTATAACTAAAACCAAGCAACTTGCAACCCTATGAACCGAAGTTCCAAGTGAGGCCCCCTGAGCTCCCCTGGGCTGCAGTGGCGGCACCACTACCTCCCTCAGAGCCTCTTGGAGCTCACCAACCCACAGGTCTGAGAACTATCATCAAAAACTGACGACAAGGCCTGAGCCAGTGTCCCCACTCCTCAAGACTCAACCCTTTGCCCCTTGAGAGATGCAAAGGCATTAGGTGTGAATTTTAACAGGTACTTTTGTACATATATATGCACATTTACGTCTCTGTGTCTGTGTATATGTGTGTGTGAATTAATTCAAATACCTTCTATGAAGTATAGTATGAATGTTGCCATCTATTATGATGCCACTGTTGTAACTGTAGTAAATCCAACTGCATCTCTTTCTAAATCTTAAATTTGGCAGGGATCAAGTGCTGCCAAATCCTTTGGACATGAACCAGTCTGGCACTGAGATTGTGTTCAACTTCTCGTAGGCTCCATCTAGAGTTTAGAAAGCAAGAGGGTCCTCCTTGAATGTTTGGACTCAACATGAGGGTCTCCCTTACCTTTCTACATCCTTGGTCTCAGTGTAAATCATTCTGATTCTAATCAGATAGTCCCAAGTATGCTTCATAATCCGATTGTCCTATGTATACTTCATCTATGTAGTAAGAGCAAACCTTGCCACCGAACTTTGTTAAGTCATGCTTTCACAAATTTATGCTTTTGCCAAAATCTTTGATGTGATTCTTTAAATGACCTCAATCATTAATTCGTGACGTGACTCAAAGAAATCAGCTCATAAATTCTAAATGGAGACTTAGCTGTTTCTTCATGCCACTCACAGAACCTCATAGTTTCATGGATGCTAAAATAAGAAATTAGACAGAAAAATTCAGTGAAGGAAAAGGCAGTTAGAATATTCAAAGACACAACATGAGGCTCAGAAATCTCACCTCACACGTGGTTGAAACAAACCTGGTCTTGGGCAATTCCTAATACATCCAGTTTTATCCAGTGCTACACTCAGGGTTCTGGACAAGAATCACAGTTCTTCTGAAAGAAGACAAAAGGAGCATGTTTGTTTCAGTCAGTTAAAAGGAGGCTTGAAGGGATTTAATTACATGCTGTAAAAAACATCAGATTATAAAATGCTGTGTTGGGTGAGCAACTCTTCGAGCTAAAACACAATGTTGGCATAGGAACAAAGCAGTACAGACTAGTTATCAGTAAGTTTAGGGTAGAAATTAAGGAAGATTCCTAACCACCGGAGCAGGGAGGTTCTAGCAATGCCTGCCTACAGGTTTCATAGAGATAGGCTGCCAGCCTGGCTTTAGAGACAAGCATAGCTGAATTTTTCACAGGGCAATTTGATGAGGTGCCTGAAGCAGAAGGAATGAGGCCTCCTAAGCCAGGAACCACTGCCAGTCTGGATTCTTTACTTCAAAGTTTATCAGCAAAGGCATCTCTTGACTCAAAAACATTTGCTGGGCACTCCAGCACACTCCAGCTCCTATATTCAGAATACATTACTTACAGCAGAGGTGAGACACAACTTCCTTGTTAAAATTTGAACACATGAAAAATAACATGTTTTTTTTTCCAGGAGGTATTAACTGAAAATGATAAATACAAGATATTTTCATACACAGTTTGTCCTATTGTTGAAAGCAGCCTGAAATGCAGACCTCTGACCTCTTTTGCTGCCAGTAGACTGCCAAACTCCTGTATCAGCCATGAGGCAATGATGGCATCTGACATCACTAAATGCCAAGCAGTGAATATATTTTCTGTCACAGAGACATGCTTATCCTGGTGTCTTCACTGCTCTTTTGCAAAACTTCTGTCAGAGCAGCTAGACTAGATATCACACTGTCAATTTGTAAGGGAAAACAAAGGGAAAAAGCACAACAGTGTTTCTCTGATATAAGTTTCAAACCCAGGGTACTATCATCCCCTTGATTAAAAGACCTGTATGTCTTCAACATTATGTGTAGAGCAGTGTTTGTTATGCCAGGTGAGTACGGCACAACTCAGTATTAAAAAAAACAAAGTGCGCCTATCTGTGTGTAGCAGAAGTCTACCTCTCTTCTCTGCAGCAATGTGAGCACAACAGCTCATACTATGCTCCCTTTCCTGGTGCATGTTTCTCATCTCGTCCTAAAAGACAGCTTTCGACAGAATCTTTGCCTTTAAAAACATTTTCTCACAGGTGATGCATGAGGACTGCAGGCAATATTAGTCTGAGAGGAAGACGGTGTCCTTATAGTACCAGCAGCAGATGGCCCCATCCAGCAATTGTGCTTAGCATCAGGGAGGCACCAGATCCTGCGTCCCTAGGCTGTGTCATCTACACTAGCTGAAGGTCAGGTCTTGGAGAAACAGTGGTTTACAAATGCTTGGAGAAGCCCCAGGTTTCTTTCCCTCCGTCTGACTGCTTGTGGCCTCAGCACTTTCACTTCCTCAGGAACTGTGCTTTTTCTGCCAACCCTGGCTGAGTAACCAGAGTTATCTCATCATCCCAAAAGACAGAAGGTAAATGTTAATTTTCTACTCACAAGCTAGCTCTCCTTAACTTGCTTTTTCTAACAGACCTGCAATGAGTAATAAGAAACTCACTGGCTGAGAAAACTCACACTGGAAACCTCCTTCCTCATACTCCTGAGAGAGTTTGCATGAACCTCATGCAGCCAGGCTAATTAATCTCACACCTAGGAGCAAAATCTCCAGTCTGACAAATCAAAGTGACAGTTACCAGACATTTCCACTCCAAGCAGGAGTAGTGCAACTAGAATGTGCAGAGCAAGGGCTGACACTGAAGACCCTCTCACATTTTTTCCACTTTTATTTTTGGAGAGTCCTTAAGCAGTCACAGTTTCTCCCACCATCTGAAATGACTAAAAAAAAAAAAAATCAAATAACAGCTATAATCCTTAAGTGGTCGTTACAGATCTATTCTGGCTCCCATGCCATTAATTGGTAAATACTCTCTTGACTAGAGATCAGGTTGTATAAGCAATCCCACTCTTCACATATAAGAACAGGAATTCTTATTCTACATAGGAACATCAAATTGCAACTGTAGAATTGACTATACTGTTTGAATATTTCAAGATAGAACCACTGCACTAAAAAAGCAAACAAACAAAAACACCCAACTGAAGTGCCAAGTGTAATTTTCTAGGCAAAAATACTGAAACAGGAAACTTTCACCACTTAATAACATCATCTGAGACCAGCATGTTACCTTATGGAAGACTTTCTGTGTGTGAGAGCGAGGGTTTTGATACTAAAAGCAGTGGTATTTTCTTTCAGAAGATGAAATACAAAAGCTCTGACTTCTTACTCCTTCAAGTTTTCTACAGCAGCAGTATTTTACTGATCATGTTGGCTGTAACAAAAGGCTTTTGCAAAAGTAAGAGAAAAAATGTATTGCTCTTATTGATAGTGCAAAAAAAAAATCACCTGATATGTACATAGCATTTGTCAGTGGTCTAGAAGGAGAAACAAAGATTTAATCTTCTATCTTTCTAAAACAAATGTGTTAAAGCGACAATCATTTGAGGAAAGCTGGAGTACAGTTGTGTGACTGCATGTTTTGTGCTGGAGTATGGGTGGTTTAAACAATGTGCATGTCTCATTCCTAAGTGACTCATACTATTTCCAGTTTTCTGTAAGAGACTGTACAGCTTGCAGGTCCATCATAAGTATCAATATGAAAAATCATGGATATTTTGCCACCTTCT
>JAYRBT010000093.1:26723897-26740256 GCA_036023395.1 Myiotriccus ornatus
GTGCCAGAGTTTTACCATGCTCATCATAAAAAAATTCTTCCTTTTATCTAGTCTAAATTTACCCTCTTTTAGTTTAAAACTACTACCCATTGTCCTATCACTAGAGACTATCAAAAAGTCTCTTCCTTCCTTTCTTATAAGGCTCCCTACTTAAAGGGTTGAAAGACTGCAATAAGGTCTCTTTTTAATCAACCTTCTCTTCTGCAGTCTGAACAACCCCGACACTCTCAGCCTGTCCTCATAGGTTCTCAAGCCCTCTGATCATTTCTGTGGCTCTCCTCTGGACCTGTTCCAACAGGTCTGTATCTTTCTTGCACTGAATGCAGCATTCCAGGTGGTATCTCACCAGCATGGAATATAGAGACAGAATCTCCTCTCCCAACCTGCTAGCCATGTTTCTTTTTATGTAGCCGAGGATATGGTTGGCTTCTGGGGCTTGCTGGCTCATGTGCAGCTTTTTATTCACCAGTACCTCCAAGTCCTTCTCAGCAGGACTGTCCTCAATCCTTGCATCCTCCAGCCTGTATAGATACTGGGGGTTGCACCAGCCCAGCTGCAGGACCTTGCCCTTGCCTTGGTTGAATCTCATGAGGTTCCCATACCCCTCCCTGCAAAGAGTTCCAAGCAACATAGAGGAGTACAAAGCTCAGCCTAAAATTATAGATGTCCATTCTATTTATAGATTTATTGCCTCTCTTTGTCTCAACAGCCTTCCTGGTTGAGACAATCCATACTCAACCACTTCATTTAGGTACAGGCTGGTTGTCCATTTAGACTGCAAGCTGAACTGCTAATATAGTTAATCCATGTCTTTTTGCAGTTAAGATAAGTACCTAGAAAGATGTCAGGTTGTTAAAATGTCTGACTGGGGTAACAGTAAACTATAACAAATAATCCACAGCTGATTAGTTGATGCTGTATATCCCTTGCTGAATAACAGCTTTCATGCAAGACTTTCACCTTAAAATAACAAGTAGTAGATCCTCAAAGCAATAAAGAGACACAGACTATTTTTTAAAGAGTATTTGGCTTTGTTTATTGGGATAAGCTTACCAATTAGTAACTTTTAAATAGTTCTAGTGATGCTAGAGTTATATCCATTTTGTTACGAGAAGTGGCAGAATGAAGCCTCGGGTAAATGAAATGTATGGCTTGTTTCCTGTGAGCAATTTTACCATCTCTCTCTGTGAGGTAAGTTCATGTTCAGAAAAGCAGAAATTTTGGCAGGATTTTAGTGAGAAAACTCTTGTGTAGAACGGGGACCAATGCAACCACGTGTAACGAAGTTAAAGAATGTCACTGAAGCAGGAGGACAGAATAAGTCCCTCTGCCCATGGCTTATTGAGGGGAGTTATATGTTCTGGGCTGCATAGGAAACCAGAATAAATGATCAAAATTGTCAAAGTCTTTCTGTCAGTTTTTAAAAGTCTATGAAACATTTCAACAGAAAAAACACCCCACTATATCTGAGCACAAAACAAACAAACAAACATTAATATGAAAAAATTAGCACATATTTTTAACATCTTGGAACTGGATTACAAATAATTCTGAATTCTTTTGCAGTGGTGAGTGCTTTCTGTCTGTCTTTCTAATTTCCCACCCACTATATATACCATTTCCCTTTTATTTTCTTTTAAAAAGACATATCTGGAGTGACACTAGCCTGAATCATCTATAAAAAAGGACTCTATCTTGTTGATAAAAGTTCAGATGATGGTGTACAAAAACCCAGGAAAGACAAAATTAAAAAACAAATACCAAGATATCTATTGGTCATCTGAAGACAGCCTGCTCCTGCATGCCAAAAAGCCCCCACAAGAATGCCAATCTCTAGAATTCTCCATTTGTCTTAAAACTCAGTCCATCATGTCACATCTCTTGAACATCTAAACCATACTATTCCAAAAATCATAATGCACAAGAAAAAGTTTAAATCAGCACTAGAGTCCTAACAAGATTATCTATTTTTTTGTTTGTTTGTTTTGTTGTTGTTGTTGTTTTGGGTTTTTTTAGGTTTTCTTCCTCTGAAAGACAAGCATTTAAATAGATGGTGAAATTAATTTTTTTAACAGGCAGATGATGAAACAACTTGCAGAGTATTACCTTTTCTCTACTAGAAAGCTCAGGCTTTACATCAGTAAGGGGTGAAAACCCTTGCAAACAACTCAGTTTCCTAACAAGTAAATCCTTGGTCTGAAACTGTGTGTTCTCTAATGGCTTGTTATTTCCAAAGTCTAAAATATACCTGATCTCCTTAACTTTTCTTGCTGAAAGAATAGCCCTCTCAGTGATGTAGTCTAGAGAGAGAAGGTGGAGTGAATCATGAATCCTTGACAGGAAGACATCCCCTAGAGCTGTTTTCCAGCTGACTTCTTGCAAGATCTGACTGTGGATTCAAATTCACGATTCTGAGCTACTGGGCAGAAGAACATAGGTCAGTTTAGCTAGCAGCAAACTTCCAGACAACCATTAGACTCTCCTCTGCTAATTTTTTAGCTAAAAAGTTATTTTGAAAATGTTTCTCTGATGATAAATGTGCCCAAAGGACTTTTGCAATGCCAGATTTTAATATTTGGTGTGCTCACAACTACTGGTCTTCTAGTTTCTTTTTATAGCATTTTTCGAGTCCAGATGGTCTGTATCCTTCCAAAGGTATGTAGGAACACCATCTTGAATTTCTGAATTATTGCTACATCACATTTCTAGATGTACTGCAGTAGCTTTGCCATGTTCACAGAGCTCTAGTGAAGTACTTGAAGTGAAGCGTTATTTCATTAAATTCATGGTCTGTATGGACAGGAGGAAAATAAGGCCAAGTCACAGAGAAGAGGTTTTTGGATATAATCATGTTCTTTGCCCCATCTCCACTTCAGGTATCCTCGAGACTGAGTGTCTCCCATTTCACCAGTCCCTTTCTGAAGTCAGCAACACTGAATACCGTTTTCTTGCAGATTAACTCAGCAACCTAGTCTCTTTCCCTTCCCACCATAAAGAACCCTCCTCTTCATCAGTGAAATTTTACACATAGTACGCAACAGGCTGTTCCTCCCATAGGACTGTTCTGCATGAGTGGTGGGCCAAAGTGGATTAACTGCAGTCACAGCAGTAAACTTCAAAGACCATCAGTGGCAAAGCTGAACTTGACACGTCCCTCAGGAACAGCAGGAGCAATGGCATCCGGAACAGCAACGAAAAACTTACAAGGGACAACCCAGCCCCACCAAACAAAAGGAAGAGCCAGCAGAACACAGCTTGATTTCCTGAGGGATGCTCTAAGGAGTTCACTTGAAGTTTATGAATTTTATGCAAAATGAACTTTTGTCAAAAATGCCTAAACAGTCAAAATGTGCAATTATCAAATTGTATATCAAACCCAGGAGGATAAACCTCAGACACAAAGAAGAAAGCAATCTTACCTTGTAGAGGGGACCTTCGGAGGGGTAGGTCTGCCCTAGAGGTGCTGTCTGAACACAGGGAGTCCTTTGTGTAGACTTTTCAAGTAACAAGAGACATGGATATTAGCAATGGAAGTAGTTTTGACTGCTGTGATCAACAGATAACCCCTCAACACTGCAAAACAAGCTCAGCAGGTGCAGGTGCGTCCACCCACAGATATGACACCTTAGTCACATACTGGCTTTGTGCATAAGATTGTAAAGTTTAATAGCCAAGGGAAGATACAGCAATACAAGAGCTCACGGACAAAGCTGATGGCATATCCTGGCCACATCGTGCAAGTCTGAGCATTTCCACTTTAAAGTGGCCTGTAAAGCAAAATATTGGCGGACATTTTCAATCTTGTGCTGGAGCCAGAGCACCCAGGAGAGGTAATTTTCTGTGTGGAACAACCACAGCACATGAATGCTTTCTAAGGAAAATAATAAAGAAAATAAGTAAGATTACATACTGTGTGTTGTACCAGCACATAATGTAGTTGGTGTACAGAAAAGGACTCCGTCTCTGCAAGGCCTTAGGGAAAACACTGCTGATTACAGATTGCAAAATTGTCATCACGGGACAAAATTCTCTTCATGGGACCCAGCCCAGACTCATGTAAAGCATTTGACACTGTCCCACATGACATCCTTGTCTCGAAACTGGGCCTGCTGGGTGGACCACTTGGTAGATAAGAAATGGGCTGGATGATCATACTCATAGAGTTGTGGTCAGTGACTCAATGTCCAAGTGAAGACCCGTGATGAGTGGTGTCCCTCAGGGTGAGCGTTGGGACTGGTGCTGTTCAGCATCTCTGTCAGTGACACAGACAGTGGGATCAAGGGCACCCTCAGCAAGGTCACTGACACACCAAGCTGTGTGGTGCAGTTGATGTGCTGGAGGGATGGGATGCCATCCAGAGGGACCTTGCCAGGCTGAAGAGGTGGCCCTGTGTGAACGTCATGAAGTTCAACAAGACCAAGTGCAAGGTGCTGCGCTTGCGCTGGGGGCAATCCCAAGCACAAAAACCAAGCTGGAAGGAAAACAGACTGATCACAGCTCTAAGGAGAGGGGCTGGGGGGTGCTGGGGAATGAGGGGCTGGACAGGACCCGGCAATGTGTACTTGCAGCCCAGAAAGCCAGTTGTATCCTGGGCTGCATCAAAAGCAGCGGTCCCTCTGCTCTGCTCTCAGGAGATCCTACCTGGAGTACTGTGTCCAGCTCTGGGGCCCACAACACAAGAAAGAGTTGGATCTGTTGGAAAAGTCCAGAGAAGGCCACAAAAATGACCAGAGTGCTGGGACACCTCCTCTACAAAGACAAGCTGAGAGAGTTGGGCTTGTTAGGCCTGGAAAAGAGGAGTCTCCGGGGAGACCCTAGAAAACCTTCCAGTACCTGTAAGAGGTCTAAAAGAAATCTGGAGAGGAACTTTTTACAAGAGCATGTAGTGACAGGACAAGGGGGAATGGCCTTAAACTGACAGAAGGCAGGGTTAAATTAGATAACTAGGAAGAAATTATTTTCCATGAGGATGGTGAGCCATGGAACAGGTTCTCCAGAGAGGTTGTGGAGACCCCATTCCTGGAAGTGTTCAAGGTGAGGTTGGACATGGCTTTGGACAAACTGGTGTAGTGGGAGGTGTCTCTATCCATGCCAAGGGTTTGGAATTAGGTGATCTTTAATGTCCTTTCCAACCCAAACTGTTCTATGATTCTATGAAGTACTGAAATTCCAGGGCCTGATGAAGAAAAAGCAGGTCCTCTCCATCTTTGAGAAGCAGGACATTCAGATCCCACGGAGTCCAAGAACTGATACAGAAGCTGGAAACCTCTGCACCATCCAAAGGCAGTTATCAGTCCAGAGTTTAGGGCAGTCTGCAAGATTTCTTGTGAAGTCACGAAGTCTCCACTCCCTGTATGTGAAAGCACCTGCTCCAGGGTGGTGAGCAGATATGAGTCCTGCCTGGGACATTGTGTCTGCCCAGATGTGTTTGTGAAGCAAGTTGGGTATGTGCCTGGTTTTAAACTCATGGTTTCGTGCCTTAGTTGCCTCCCATTCATGGAGAGCCATGCAAATGCTCCCAGAAGAAGGTGTTTAGCTTCTCCTCTTCTGTACAGCAAGATAGGAATGTGCTCTAGCAAGGCATTCAGCCCCTAATTTGGTAGCAAGAGATACCAAACCATTATCCTGTCAAAGAAAATTCCAGCCATCGGAGTTAAAACTGCTAATTTCCAAGTCGGTACAGTTGGCAGACGGCTTACCCAGGTGCATAATGTCAGTGTGGATACTGTAGAATTTGTATAGTTTTAAATAGGGACCGGACCTTCAGCCATATCTGGCTGACTGCTGTATGCACATCTAATGTTACACACAGGGCAATGGCAGTGGGAATTCAAGAACAAGGGCAATTAGTTCATATCAACAGCTAGTAGTTTTCATTTCCTTTGCATCAAGAATCTCAGAATGCAGAGAATCACACTGCACTGGACCTGCATTTTAAATGATCTAGAAGTGTTGTTGCAGTCTAATTTGTGCATTAGAAATATATACGAAATAATATACAAATAATACACAAAACTGAGGCATTGCCTCAGTTATTTGCTTATGCTGAGATATTTCTGTGAAAATACTGCCATAAAGATATTGACAGATAAGCACTGTAATATACTACTGAAATTAATCAACTTTTTAAAATCTGAGCCAAATATCCCATTTTCCCCCTGCATTCTGTTAGTAGAACAAATGTATCTTGCAGTCAGTGTTAGACTCAGGCAAAATACTGCTCCAACCAGTAGGCTCCTCTCCTCTCTTTGCCACTTACTGTCGCACTCTGTGGTACTACGCCCAACACACAGACCATTTTGGCAGCACATCTTCTATGAACCGATCTCTTGTCTAACACTGCAATTTGTTGCTTGAGGCAAACATTCAGCTTACCAAGCACAGCTTGTAGAAAAGTTTGTGGTTTATTCCACCCTTTGATTTGCTGATTGGCCACATTTATCATAAACCACAAGGGGTTGTGAACTGCCATGCACTGAGTATCTTAATTTCTATTGCTGCAGCACACAGACTAATAACAGTGTGGCTTTGAAAGCCTCCTGTAAGGTGCAATCCACAGTCTAAGGGTTTTCTACTCTACTTTTATGTAGCCATAAAAGGTTAATGGGTTTAGGTAAAGTCTGACAACAGTAGAGGAAAGTATACAATGGTTTTACATACTCCTATAATATATATATATATGTGTGTGTGTGTGTGTTCATGCATATAGGTTTGTTGATGCTCAGTAATATTTCTGATCCAGCCTCCCATCTAGCACCATTTCATTAACTGAATTCTGGACTCCCATGTAAGGAAAGGCACAGCTCCATCCACCAAAGGCACACACAAGAGCTTTTTTATATGTTGAGAGGAAGGGAAGGCCCACACAATGTGGTTCTGTAATCACCACCATATATTTAAAAAATATCAGAAGCTGGAAACAGAAAGAAACAGGGAAAGGGATATACCTAGTGCCAAGGGAAATTGTACCAGTGTAATCAGCACTGATCCTTAGTAAGGAGTGTGTAGATGATAGAGAGTTTTGCAGTTTCCAGAGGCAGCTGAGCAACTACATAAGAAGGTCACTGTTTCTTTGCCTCAAAGATATTCCCTGTTCATTGAAACTGTAAAAGTATCTCTGCTGACTTAGAAAATTTAAATGGTTTGCATTGTGTAGTTATTTTTAACACGAGAACTGAGGTTTAGTGCAACAATGGTAAAAAGTGACACACATGTTGTCATAAGTTTTTTTTTAAAAAGGGCAAGGGGGTGGGGAAACTACTATTCACACCAAAATCAGGTCTGTCATATAAGATAGAGAAGGTAAATGGTCTGTGAGAAAAAAAAACCCTCATCTGCAATCCCACGATGACAGACAGTGCTGCAATGTATTCCTGTACAGGGCCAAAGGAAAGGCCAGTGGTGGGCAGGCCACAATTCTAATGACAATTTACATTTAGATAGTACGATAGGAGATAGTGACTGGACAAGGTGGTATGGTTTCAAACGTTAAAAAAAAAAAAAAAAAAAGGTAGATATAGATTAGGAAGAAATTCTTTATTTGGAGGGTAGTGTGGTACTCTCACAGGTTATCCAGAAAAGTTAGATGCCATCCTTGGAAGTATTCAAGGCCAGGTTGAACAGGGCCCTGAGCAACCTGGTCTACTGGGTGGCATTGCTGCCCTTGATGGATGGGGCTGGAACTACATGATCCCCTCCAACCCATGCCATTCTATGATTCTATGATTTTATGACAACGATGAACCTGGCAAAGACCAGTTCTCAAAGTTCATTTTTGCAGGATTTTGTTATTCATAGTTTAATCATGCCTTGCATTTTCAATCTGTTTAAAGACACTAAATTTGTTAATTAACATTATTAAATCAAATTGTTAGAGCTCCTTAAAGCGTGATTCCTGGAGATGGTAAACATTTTAGCTGATTTTTGCTGAATGGCTGTTCTATACAGGTTTATAAAATACTGAAAACTAATACATAACCATTAAAATGCGTAGTAGAAATTTGCCTTTTTTACTTTCAAAACTCCATTTTCACAAAGTCTTGTGGAGTTCCTGAAGGTCATAGTTTTAATACTGTGCATTCATCTAGCCAGTGTGACCAACTCCTGCTCAAATCTCAGCTTGGCACATGACTGCCATTGAAGATCTGGGCCTTAGCACCTCTGAAAGTGGACTTTGATGCCTGAGTCATGCAGGCATTTAAGCAATTCCAGCTAAATCTTTTGCTTTTCAGATAGGTAGGCAGGCCTACAAAGCTCCCTCTTAGTCAGTCCTGAGTAGGCAATCCCAAGAGCTGTATGAGGCTCCTTGTGGAGTTATTTCTTTAACGCTCATACTGAGCCTCAAGGCTTAACAGATCACTGTGCCACAAGGGCTAGACTTCAGGGTACCCTGCACATGTAAAGGAATTGCACTAACAAGACTGGATGAAGATGACGTGAGGAGTATGTGCCACTGTCCACCAGGAGAAGCAAGAGAAGATGCTACTTTGGAGTCTGGACCTGTGTCTTTACCAAGGTAAACACCTATGAACTTGCTTGAAGAATCTGGAACCAGTGGCTTGCCAGACTGCCACTGTAGTTCCACAGTTGTCTGCAGACTCCATATGGCCACGTGCACAACTCCAGAAAACTGCAGGTTTGAACAGAGAAGCAGCTTTAGAGGAGCAAATGTCTATGACTGTCCCCCAGCTGCTTCTTGTCAACACAACAAATTAACCTCCAGTAGTCAGTGAAGACGGTGCAGATTTACAAACCAGAGGCGGTCACTTTAGACCTTAGTTCTGTCTCCCTCTTTGGCTTTCATATATGTCAATATTTGGCCTCTAGATTAGTGCTTGTCTTACAGTATTTTCAGGAAAACAGTCTGATCTGGTTTTGGAGGCTTCAAAAGAAACGACTAGATCTTTTGAAAGCTAGTTCAAAAACTGACCATCACCTGTTAAAAATGTGGTGGCTCATTCTTGGTGTAATCTAGACTTGACAACTCCTGGCTCCTTTACAGTTTCTCTGCTGCAAATCAAAGAATTCTCCAGTACTTCCTGCAACCCAGAGGAAGTCTCTGTACATTTGTAAGGTGCTTCGGAGAGCTCCTTTTAGCAGAGCTGCACAGGTCCTGGAGTCTCTTACTGGGAACAAGGTCTTCACATAGCACCAGAAATGAGGTGACAGCAGAGATGAAAAATACTCACTGGTAGAAGGTAATTGACTTGCTGGGGTCAAATAGGAGAGAGTTTTTGTCTATACAAGAATGTTTTTAAGTACCACAGTATCCCAGGCACTGTAATCCTTCATGTTAGAAATCCTTTTGAATGGTAGGAGGGAGGAACTGGGAGAGAGAATGGGGATGCAGATTGTGACTGGAAATACCTACTCAATATGAAGTGTCATATTTTCTTGCCCTTCAGGAGGCATGGCCAACACAGCAGCAGTTTCAGACTGTGGTTTATTCAATCCAGCTGTAGAGTTTAGGACCTTCTTCTCTCCTGAACACAGTCGTATGGCAGATACAAGGCATTAAACGCTCTGGTGCTGCTGGTCCCACTTAAGCTGACACTAGATTTTCATCTAAGTTCCAAAACTGGGAATCATAGCTGAGATCCTCTCCTAGGCAAGGTTGTGGCTCAGACACTCACCAGTCCTTCCGCTTCCTTTTGCTTGCCCGTGCCTTAGTTCAGTGGAAAACACCATGAGGGTTTCTGCACCGAGTGGGTCCCATGGTGCTCTCACATTAGTAGGTGCATATATATATATGTATATATTAGTCACACAATACCCAAATTTCATCTGCTTTTGCTAGTAAGTATTTTTTCGCTTGTAAATAACAAAGCCTTCAAAGACTGGTAGGCAAAACAAGCAATGTCAGTCTTTGCCACCTTGTCCCAGGCTTGCTCCTCTGTACACACTGACATTCACATGCAAATGCTAATTCCCTGTATTGGGGTCTAACTGGAGAAAAGAAGGAAGCTCAGTACAGGTTCTCCATTAACAGAGCCCGATGTTCTCACTCACTGTTGACAGAACCCTTTCTTTTCACCGAAGTGATGCAGCATGTGAACGCATAAAGGAGATAAATGTCACAGTGCAATCAGTGCCTTCTGCAGGTGTGTTTTCTGGTTTTGGTGGATGATTGGATAATTTCTCTACTACTTGCTAAGTATGCCTAGGAGTGAAATGCAGACTCCAGAGGCACTGAGAGTCAGATCTTGTCAAATCCAAATGTAGACATCTTGTAAATTTTCTTCATGCCTCAGAGCCACTCAGTCACTAATGATGGTTTCTGTCATTCAAGCCCATTTTTTAAACTTCTGGTTTTATTTCTCCAGGAAACTTCATCCTAGGATAGGAAAAATGACTTCAGTGTGCAGTCAATAGGAATGTACACACAAAGCCTGTGAAAGATTAAACAAGGCAGACAGTAAATTCTGTTACCGAAACAAAAAAAACAGTGCTAATGTTCTCTCAAGGGTCTAGCTCGAAGTGTATTACTCTAGCCTGTCCTCACTCCCTCTGTAAATAAACTTCAGTCACTATGATTGATAATCCCTCTATTCCTAATCAAATGCCAGTTTGTTCCTCCCTTCTTTCCTATCCTTTCTGTCCTTTAGGGAATGTACAGTGATATTTAAAGTCAGTCAGTGGGGAAAAAAAAATTGACCATAGTTCAAGACTGCATATGGAATATTTCTTTTAACCAGGCTCTGGAGCCCTGTCAGAGAATAAGTAAATATAAACATAGATTTCAGAGAAGTCCCTGTAGGTCTCCTGTTGACTATACATACATTTATAATATGTTACGATGTGTGTAACACCAGGAAGGAGGGAGTATTCTCACTGGCAGATAATAATTTAACAATTTTTGGTCCATGTTTTCAACATAGAGAGATAAGCAATAAATAGATACACAAGCAAAAGAATGAAAAAGCTGATATAACAGAACACAATAATACAATGGGCATAGGATGTGACACAAGATGCAACATGCCAGTGGCAGATGGTGTACATCCCACAAAAATATCACACCAGCCATGCCCAGAAATTTGTTCAGTTTTTCCTGTGATTCTGAAAATCCTGCCGGCACCGTGCTTGACTGCAATAGTCACTTGGCTTTGCTGTATAATAGCTTTCTCATATCTGGTTATTGAGGTTTCCGGTTCTTCTATTTGAGAGTGTACTGTGTCCTACATTGGTCATAAGGGCACAGACCAAGTTGCAGGCCAGAGTTCTGCCAGCACTGATGTGAGATTTTGGACACAACGGATGTCACTGTCCAAGTTACTGCAGAGGTTATCAGCTTCTGTGGGTTTATGTGATAGAGTGCCAGACTGCTCAATGCAAGTGTTAACCCTGTCTGATACATGATGCTTCCTATTTTTATGGATGTTGTCAACGTTGTCTCCAGTGGTAACACTTCATCATGGTATTAATAACATTCCAGGAAATACCTGGTATACTATCTAGATTAATATTTTCTGCAGTATGCAGGTTGAATAATAGCTTTCACTTCAATTACTAGGAGTGGAGAAAGAAGACTTAGGTCTCAAGTTGTATCCAAGCCTCAGTAATGATTAGCTTCACTCCCACGGTATCCACAGTTGCCCTTATTCCTTTCACTTGAAAGTTCTGCAAAGTGATTCAGTGTTTTCTAAGTGATAGGTATTGAATTCTCACCTGATTTTCTGGATAGCACACCAAGGTATTCAAAGCTTCCTGTAACTGGTTCACTACATAGGATTATTCATTAGGAATATTAACTATACCACTTTTCTAGCTGCAATGAGTGTTTCAGGGACACTGCTCAAGGCTCTACAGTCTACTGTCAGTCGCCACTTGTCATTAGATTTCTGTACTGGAAGACACACAGGAAGACTTGATAATGATTCCCCATTCCTCTAGTTCTTCTATCAGTTCAGTAACAGGACAAATAGCATCAGAAGGTACCTTGTACTGAGCAATATTATTTAGCTTGCTATGGGTTAAAGCGCCATTTGCAATGGATTGACATTCAGGGATGCATTTGCATGAGGTAAACCGTGACTGGCCAAAGAGTGTGCTGTCTTTTTTCCCACTTTCCCCATGAGTCCATCCATGACTGCTCCTTCAATACATGTTAGCCAAAATCTGAGCAGAAGTTGAGTGAATAGTCACAGTCCAGGGGTCTAACTGCCTAAAGGTTAGCTTTTAAATCTGCATTTCAACACTGCAATAATGGGTCTACTTTTCTTCAGTCTGCTTTCAGTTTGCTCACTCTGGCTGCATTCTGCTACCATTGCTCAGTAGCTCTGACAATTATGCACCTTTATATGGAGTTTAAATATCAGCCATCATTTCCAACTGTCATTTCAAAAAGCTGGTCCATATTTCTGCTACTACTTGATCAGAAGCAGTGGAACACATGCACGGGGTTTTAGAGTAAGGGATAAAGCTGTGTTATCTAATCCAAACAGTGTTACATTCTCCATTGTAACTTGGAAGAGCTTCACAACATTCCTCTTCAGTGTTTTAACACTTCTGAAGACTAGACTATAGGAAATTTAGAATGATTGAAGTTGTTCTGCCCAAGTTTCTTGTGGGAAGCTTTTGCTACCACTGGGCAACAATATTGTAACCTACACAGAGCCTGACTATTAGACTTAATCCAGAGCAGCAACTGCAAGGAGGAAAGACATTCTGATGGTGATAAAGTAAGATGCATGATGAAATCACCTATCCTGCTGGCATTGTTCCTCTCGTTTGGTATGTCATATATTAAATTGAACTGCATATTTTTTCTGTACAAACCAAGACTTACTGCAGAAGAGTTACTCTAAATCAAAAAAGACTTGATTTAGATTAGATACAAAGATCTTGCAAGATGTGGGAAGATTACCATTGAAAACTGAGGCAAAAAAATCGTTGAGTATCTCATAGTTTTCTGTGTCAGATCAGTTCTCCTGTCTTACATTTTCTTTGGTCTCCTTTTCTGACCACATACCTGCAGAAGCCCTTCTTACTATTCTTATTATTCTTGTAATGTTCCTCCTCTGGTTGGGCTACTATCTATCACCAAGATTAAGACCTCAATGTGCTCCAGGAGTCTCCCGGCCTGCTTACAAGTTGCTGTGCTTCCTCTACAGCAGATGTCAGAGTGGTTGAAGCCCTGCACCATGATCAAAGCCTGTGAGTGTGATGTTTCCTGTAGCTGAAGTGCTTCATTAACATCCTCCCCTTGGAGGCCTTCACCAGGCTTACAGGCTGCTTCATGCCTTTAGGTGAATACTCCCCGATGCCTTCGAGGCCTTCCAGAGGTCAGTTTTCAAGGTCCTCAATCAGTTTTTTTCATCTAACTTGAAGTCTTCTTGCAGTCTTATTTGCATTAACTTTTTTTTTTTTCCCTCTGTCTCGTAATCAGGCACTTCAGCAGCACCCAGAGAGATGAAACAGAGATAATGAAGGATTCAGGGTAAAAATCATCTCATTGCAAAATCTGGCTTATGCAAAATCTTAAACACCAGATGCTATCAGCTTCAAGGGATGCCTTTGGGCACAGTGGATCTTTAACCTTTTCAATTTTTAATGAAACAATATACTTTATATCACTGCTTCCAACACTGTGTCACAGGAAGTTGAGAATTATACCATATGACTGATTCTGCCAGACCAGTAGGAGACACAGAAACCTAGACTCCAATTTTGTGGCAGAATTAGCTGTGAGGTTGGGAAAAAAGCACTGCTGTTCTACAAAAGAGCTTGCATCAGTGTCAGATTTCTTGTAATGATTGTTCTGACTCAAATCAGTGAGGTCTGAATTCACCTGAAGGAAAAAGAAGCCTAAAATACTGAATGCAGCAGATCTCTGATCACTGCAGTATTTCAAGTTTACAAACTTTAAAACAAAAGGCACAAGAAACTAAGAGAAAAAACAAAGAGCTTTTTATAACTATTTCCTGGATCAGTTTGAGATAAATTATCAAGGAGTGTAACTCTGGACATTCACCTGTGCGTTTCTGTTTAGAAAAAGGAGGTAAAAGTTGTTTCAAACCTCAGATAAATCCTTGTCTTTAAGTACCTGAAGACTTTAAGCAGATCTGAAGAAGGCTTTCTGAACACTGCCAAAAGCTTGCCGCTTTTCCAAATGCGGTCCTTGCCCTAACAAGGTATTAGACTAAAATAGTATATCTTATTGTTCTACTTGGGCAAAACAACACTTAGAAAAAAAATTATCTGGATTTAGCTCTTGCAATGATATTATCTCGAAAAGGCTTTATTTAAATTTACAGTGGATAGGAAAATGGAATTCCTCAGCTCGAGAAGTAAATGGAGTGCAATGCTCCACAATTGTCAGGTTATGTGTCTGCAAGACTGCTGCCTCATTCTGCACAGAAACAATTCTCCTGAACTTCCAGAGAGCCTGTAGTATGGAGTGCATGTTTGATTAATAGTTGAGGTAGTTTCATACTGCAGAAATATATTTTCTTTGCTTATTTTTGGAACACAATCTAGATGCAAAAAGGTTACAAAGATTGTCTTAGTTGAAGGACTGATGCTATTTTCACATCTTTTCCTGCAGTATAAAATTCTCCAGTGTTCAAATCTGCAGTTTTTGGATGGCTCACCAAAAAAAGGAAGTCTGTGCCAAAATGAACTCTTAGATATTACCTTCATCATGGGAGTAGTTTTGAAGCAATTTCCCCCAGGAAGTGAGTGAAAAATGAATCATCATAAAGCAATAGTGGCTTTTGCAAAGCTCTGTTCATCTCTTTCTGCCAGCTGTGAACTGCTAGGAGTTTCACGAAGGCTGCATATGCTTCCCCTATAGCAGCAATCTGAAAGCGGTGCAGACACCTCAGAAAGGTGAAGATGTGACAGGAGAGTACTTGACACCCTCACGTTTCACAGAATCATCAGACAGGAGCTGTTGAAGTCGCTTCCTGTTTCAGGGCTGGAGACCTAACACTCCATGAAGCTTAAGCAAACAAATCAAGAAAGGCTTTGAATGGCTTCATGTAATTGCTGGGACACAAGAATCGTGTCAATAGTCTGATACAAGTTCCTGAGGTGTTAATCGCCTGGGGAGTCTCGGTTACCTGTTCCTACCCCGGGTGAAAATCTGAACCAAATGCGTCACAGAAAAGGGTGGCACAGTGGGGTAATGCTGGCAAAAGCGAGATTTACGGAAATCTGTCCCACTCGCAGCAGCGCAAAGGAGAAAGCGCCACTGCTGTGATGGGGAAAACGAAATGAATTCTCCGCCGGCACAGAATTGCTGTTGTTCCACTGACGACAGCAAGTGCACCGCTCTAGGTAGTAAAGTTCCATGCGATTCTCTGTTTGTGCACGTGTCAGTTCTCCCATTATTTTACTCCTCCTGAGAACCAAGCCCGCTGGCTGGGCTCGGCACACGCAGCTGTCTCACCGCACCGCAGCGCCCCGCGGACGCGCGCCGAGGCATTTCCCTTCCTCCTTTCAGAGAAAAACCCTTAGCCGCGTCCCTGGCGTCTCCCCGCGCCAGCGGGTTTGCCAGAACGCTGCTCGTCTGGCAACGACAAATGTTGTTTATCCGGCGTCACCGCGACAAGGAGCTCACCGACACCCCCGCCTCTCCCGCACACTCGGGCAGGCGCGGTGTGTCCCTGCGAGGGACCGGTACCCCCCGCGTCCCGCTGGCGCCTCCCAAGCTGACGGCTGGATGGGGCGGTCCCCGCTCCCCACACGTGCCCGTGGGGGCCGGCGCGCCCGATCCATCGCGACCTTTGCCCCTTGCCCGTCGCCCCCTCCCCGGAGCGCCGAGCCGCCTCGGTGCGCGGAGCCGCACGGCGAGGGCGAAGGGCCCGCGGCGGCGGGACGGGGCGAGGATGAAACCGGGCTCTGCGCGCACGGCCCGGCCGGGGCGGGCTGCGGCTCGCGGGGGGTCCCGGCGCGGCCCCCGCTGCCGCCGTCCCGCGGGGGCTCCGCCGCAGTGCGGGGCGGCCGCGCCTGTGCGCGCCCCGCGGGCCGTCACGCCCTGCGGCAGCTGCTGCCAGCGGAGAGAGGCCCTGGGGAGGCGCCGAGCGCGCCCGCCCGCCGGGCCGCTGGGGCTGGAGGCAGGGAGGGAAGGAGGCAGGGAGAGAGGAAACAGGCGGGGAGGTTTCTTCCTCCACCTCGGCGGCAGCAGCAGCGGCGGCTTCTCCCCTAGAGCAGCCGGCACGGCTCAGCACCGGCCCTCCCTGCCCGGCGGTGGGCTGCGCCCCGGCTGGAGGCTCCCCACGCCGCCCGTGCCACCCACGCGTCCCCGGTGGCTGTGACCGCTCCGCCGCCGCCCCCGCGCTGGGGCTGCTCCCGGGGGCGACGGTCGCGGCCGGCCAGCCGAAGCGGGCGGCTATGCCGGTGGCCGCCCGCTCGGCA
>JAYRBT010000093.1:26749600-26771641 GCA_036023395.1 Myiotriccus ornatus
ATTGAAACTTAATTTGTTTTTTTTAAACACTGTCAGTCTCTTGTGCCCATAGGGATCCTGCTTTTATGCAATGAGATACAAAAAAATATTAATGAAGAATTTGAACACTGAGAAAAAATAAAGGATTTGTTGCGCATTAGCAGCTTTTTATTTGGTAATGGCATTCTGAACAGGAAGGATTAGGGTAGAGCTGTAGAAGTGGTAAATACTGTAAGAATCGTACAACAGTGACAAGGATTCTCACCTTACAAACTTGGAAAACCCACTATTACTGAACAACATATCTCTCTGGTGGAACAGCTAGTTCATGGATTACACTCTACAGAGCGGACCAGTCAGTATGTTGGGGCTCGGATGTGATAGTCAGAGGGACCTTGACAGGCTGGAGAACTGGGGACCTGGTATTCAAGAGCTCTGGGACAGCACAGCTGTGTGCCACAAGGGGTTGGAATGGGTGGGCAGCAGCTCTGTGGGAAAGGCGGATACTGAGTGGAGAGAGCTCGACTGAGAGCACCAAGCTGATATTTGGTCTAGGGCTTGTGACCTGTGAGGAGAGGTGGAGGAAACTAAGAGTTGCACAGCCTGGCAAAGAGACAGCCCAGGGGAGATCCCAATGCCCTCTACGCTCCTCTTATGGGATGATGAAGAAAAGATAGAACCAGGCTCTTGTATGCTGTTAGGGCAAGAGGCTGGGAATAGGACTCAGACTGGAATACATAAATTTCCAGCAGATATTATTAGGAAAAATGTTTTTTCCCCCTTAGAGCAGAGAACTGGAGACATGATGGAATTTACAGCTTTGGAGATGTTCAGATCTTAGCCAGATAAGGCGCTCTGAATTGGCTTGGTCTCAGAGGGTTGGATTAAGTGCCGTTCAGCAATCTTCTCCCAGCCTCTGAAAGTTTGTATGACTGTGTAGTGGGCACGTTACCCTTGGCTCAGGGATGCTTGATTCAGGCACTGTAAATAGAGAAGGAACAGCAATTTGATTTTTTCACCATGATATCCTAACATGCTTCCTCCCCACACCTTTTGTGATGGGTGTTTTGTGTATAAATGCTTCTGGGGAAAGCATCAGTAGCTCTTGGTATTTAAAGCAGAGCTACATTTCTGCCTCTCAGCCCTTCTTCCTAACTTATTTACTTGCTGGTTTATGTACCAGCAGTCTGTAAGCACTTTAATTTTCATTGTTTTTCAGTCCTAGTCTTGTCTCTTTGCTGTTATACTTGGTACACTTTCTCAGAAAGTGCCGGATAAATGAATTGAGAGATGTGTTATTCAGTAATGGGAGGTGTTTTTTCCAAGCTTGTAGGGTATGTAAAATGCGAACAAATAAAAAAATATAAAAATATATTCACTGATGTGTTTTTATCTTTTTTTGTTAGTTGTTAGCGAACCAGTGTTTTTGATTTGATGACTCTATTACAGCATAAATATTCTGTAGTATTTTTAAGGGAGAATGGTGCAAACAAGAATTCAGTCAATGACATAAAATAGGAGTATAGCAGAAAGTAAGCTGGTATATAACCTCCTCAGGTTGCCTTCCCATGTAAAAGTGAAATTAGCATTTTATGTAAAGCTGTCGTACTAATTCTCCAAGTCCTGTTTCTCTCTAAATAGCTTCTTGAGGGAGGCTTTTTAGTTTCTTGAAAAGACTTATAAGAAATCAGTGGTTAAGTAGCAGATAAATTAGACTGCTCCCTGAAGCAAACACTCTGAAGGGAGCTGCTGCTGTTTTGTTTGCCTTACTGACCCATGGACATAAGTAGTTGCTGGGCAGCTACACAGTGTTTTCTTTCCAAATAGCTGCAGTGTATGGTCTCTCTTACAGGGCCACAGGAAAGAATGGAGGATATCAAGGACTAGGGAAACCAAAAGAATTGCAGGCAATGGTAAGTGAAAGGATTTGGAGGCGAACTGGGTTATTACAGGGAGAAAACATAAAAATACAGAACAAAAATCCATAAATACCGATTTTCATTATTTCTCCTGTTCGTGTAATGACTGATTTCTTTTGAGGATCAGTCATAAAACATCTGTGTCATATAAGGGAATTTTCAAAGTGAGCAAGTTGGCCATATTGTTACGAACTTGTTTAATGTGAATTAACTGAAGCATCATATGTATCTTGTTAACCAGCTGCATGGTGGCTGTGGGTAAGGTGGGTAGTGAAGCCAAATGAGGATACTGGAGTTTTCTGGAATTACTGAATCTTCAGTTAGGCTGGGGTCTTAAAGCATTTTAAAACAAAGACTTGTGCCATTTGTTTCATTTATTATTCTGTAACATTTCTGACATTTCTGCATTTGCTTATGTTTTTGTTTCCTGTTTTTTTGGATGCTGCATTTTCTGTTTGCCACCGATGTCCCAGAGAGATTAACATTTCTTCCTTACCTTCGTGTTTCTCCCTTTGCTGCTTTTGGAGTTTTTTTCCTCTCAAGTTTAGTAGAGACAAAGAGAGGAGTAATGAAGCAGTCAGATAGTTTGCATTGGAAGGCAAGGAAATCATTCTACCACTGTATAAGGTTGTAGGAGAGCTTTGCTTTCAAGGCACCGTGTCTGGTTTTGGAAGCCTGTTGTGTCTCTATGGATTTTCAAAATATGGTGAATTGACCAACGAAGAGATACCAAAATGATTGCCACATGGACTATTTTTAGTTTTGATCCTCTAAAGATCTTGAAGTTACAGAATTTTGGAGAAGAAATGTTGTCTAAGATTTACTGCATCTCTTTAAGAGGAAGTTCTAGAATAACTTGATAAAGATTTTATGATCTCTTCAGACTGCAGTAGCTGAACATACTTTTAATACTGTTCAGCACAGTTGGTATGACTTGCTGAATATCTGTGTAGTGACATGCTTTGATATTTATTATGCAGTATCTTTGGAGTTACTGCTTAGGGTTGTCTGTGCTACACAGCTATGTTACGCTGACTTAATCAGTATAGCTAAAGGGGCAAGAATGGTCTTCTCAGACATGATAGTGACTTCGAATTGTTCATTCTGGGAGAGTTTGTCCTATTTTGAGAAAGAGAGTAAGTCATTGATATGAACATTTTGCTCTGATAACCCCATTGTTCTTGGGTTATAGACACAGAGCACCTGGAGAATTGTGGCTTACAGATGGACTTCCCTGTTCTCTTATGTAGAACACCAGCTTACAGATGCTTGAAAGTTGCTACCGGTTATGTGTGGTACTGAAAAGAAATTTCCAGTCACATGGGGGCCTATGTGGTGCCTTTTTGGAGTTTATGTGTCAGCCCCTTCTCCTTGCAGTCAGTCACTATGATGAAATTAAGAGATAATTTCATATAAACCATTTGTGTTTTATGCCTTCATCTTGCTTTGCCTAACTCTTGCTGCCTTGGGTTTGCTACTACTTGTGTTTAAAAATTTGGTGCTCCTCTCAGCTCATTTAAGGAGTCATGCTGGAATCTCCTGGATTGATCTCATGGCTTTCCAGGCTTTTTTCCTTGCTTTTGCTACCTCCCATGCCAGTTAAGGTTGTCCTTTTCAAGGCTATTTCTGAAGGAACAAATTTCAAAATGCAGTTAAAATCCTTTGGTGGGCTGAATTGCACCTCATGCAGATCGTTATGTTCAGCATTCTTGTGACTACTGACGCTTTTTATGTCCTCATTGGAGCTGTGACATCAAAATGGAAGAGCCTTCACATAGCCTTAGGAGAGGGGACACCAGGATGTGTAGTTATCTGTTCTCCAGGTAGGTCTCATTGGAGAGCACAGTTAGCAAGGTGTTGGAGAAACACCTTTGGGAGACATGTTTCTGGGATGTGAAAGTGATTCTCAGCATTGGTAAATAAAATGCAGTCTTGTTCCAACTGCTTGGACCCCCTGTGAGGATTGTGTATGAACACTGCAAACCTGGGCGTAGAACTTGTTTTTTTTTGTGGTTACAAGAAAGGCATTTCCCATGAAGCAAGCTGCTATCATTATGAATTTATTACTTATAAAAGAAGGAGAAGTGGACTTTGGTTGGTGTAAATACAAAAAAGAAATGTGGCAGTTTGATCTCTGGTTAAGTCTGAATTCATGGAGTTTTGCTCTGACTACGGCATATTTGTGTTGAAAAAACCTGAGTAGTGAGAGCTTGAATTCTAAATTTACTCACTCAAGCACTGCAGATGTTACTTTCCGGAAAGCACTGTGAAACAGAGCAGATGGAGGCAGGTTTTGAGGAGTAGATTTGCTCTACTGTCTTCAGAAGTGTAGACATAATTCTCATCATCAACCACAAGCAGTCATGCTTCAACTTTGCAAATCAAGTATCATGAAAACAGAATTAATATGTGATCTGCTGGTCTGTGTTTGCTGATTTCAGTCTTTATGCCTGTGTTTAGAGAGGCAAATGTGCTCTTGTACTGTGAAATCTGTGAAGGCAAGAGACGTTCTTGTGGACTTCTAAGCGTCTAGTTGATCTTCCTTACGATAGAGAGGCTTCTAGAAGGCTTTGATTTGCTTTGAAGATGACAGAGTGGCTGTTGAAGTTGAAAAGGGTGGTGTGTTGAAACAAAGATGGTATCTCACAGTCACAAGGTCATTTTCATTCAGACTCTCCTTTACATATACTTTTACATTTCTGCTGAAATTTCTCTATTTTCCCACTTGCTATTACTGTTATTAATATACTGATGATCTTAAAGAAGGCTTGAGAGTTCAAAACAACATGATTGGTAGTAAATCCTGTGTCTTAAGTTCTCTTTTTTTTTTTTCCTTTTTTTGACATGTATATTTTCAGTTTGTTTGCTGCTAGAGTCAAACAACACCTGCATGTGGGAATGCTCACAACCAGACACACAAACTTAGATACTGCATATATGAAACAGTCACCTCTGTATCTCTTAAAAAGATCTGCCGTTTGGCAGTGACCACATTCCTTCGCTTCAGATTGCCTCGGTGCATTATTTAAAGTATAAAAGTGGTTTGCTGAAACTGGCTCTCTGAGTTCGTAGAATCATGTGTGTTTGAATGCATTGTAAACTTATGGAGTTCTTTTTGCACTGTTGTGTAGTTAACAACTTGAGTTTGGGACTGGCTGACCTGGCTGTTTTTACAATTGTCTTCCAGTTCTGTAGACTACGTCATGAGATCTTGGCTTCAACTAAAATACACCTAAGGGAAAACTATACTTTTTAAAAATCTGTGTATATACTCAATGCATAACTGAGAGCCCTGTGTTCTGTATTGGAGAGATGTATGCCTTCACTGAAAGCAACAGTGGTAGTTTGTTCAGTTGTGTAAAGATACAGGTAATAGCAGTCCCCATTAGAAGAAGATGGCCACTTAAAGTGACCATGGAGCCTGAATATAACTGCAGTAACTTGTCCCCTTTCTCAAAGTTTTCGTGTCAAAGGGGTATTTTTGCTGCTAAGCTGCTAGATAAAGAGCTGAAAACTGCTGAGGTATGTGGATATGTCACAGGTATTGGCTGACATGCATCTGTGTTGCTGCTTTTGCTTTCAGATGTTACCATGAGTATCAGTTGGAGCACAAGGAGCTATGGTAGTAGGAGTGTTTGGGAGAGCTGGGTCTTGTTTACTTGAGAAAGGTAAGAGTGTGATGGGATTGTGGGAATTCCTGATGGAACAGATTGAGAACGGGTGATAACTAGCCAGGCAAGATCACCAAGCATTGAAATACCTTACTAAATTAAAAAAAAAAAAAAAGTATCACAAGCTGAAAATTTTCTTTAGCTTGTTATTGAATTAGGAGATAGGAAGAAAATTCCAGAATCCTGTTCGTTTGTGCAAAATATAAAAAATGAAAAACTGTGGAAACTAAAATAAAATCCAGTGGAGAAAGAAGGTTATGTTGTAGTGGGATAACTTTGACTGAACACCATGTGCCCACCAAAGCCACTTTATCACTCACCCTCCTCATCTGGACAAGGAAGAGAAAGTGTGACAGAAGGGTCTGTAGGGACAGTCAGTGGCAAAACAGACTTGGTTTGGGGAAGTTAATTTAATGAATTGCCAATCAAAAGGCCAAGAAGGATAGTGAGAAGTAAAAACAAACCCTAAAACATCTTTCTCGCACCCCTCCCTTCTTCCCAGGTTCAACTTCAACTTCAGACTTCTGTACCTCCTCTGCCTGAGTGGCTCAGGAAAATGGGGAATGGGGGCTGTGGTCAGTTTATAGCACTTTGTCTCTGCTGCTCCTCCCTCCTCATGTTCTTCCCCAGCTCCAGCGTGAGGTCCTTCCCACAGGAAACAGTCCTCCACCAACTTCCCCAGCATGAGTCCTTCTCACGGGCCACAGTTCTTCATGAACTGCTCCAGTGTGGGCTTCCAGCGTGGTTACAGCCCCTTCAGGCACATCCACCTGCTCACATGTGGGGTCTGCCACGAGCTGCAGTGGGACAGCCTTCCTCACCATAGTCTTCGCCACAGGCTGCAGGAGAATTTCTGCTCCAGTGCCTGGAGCATCTCCCCTCCCTCCTTCTTCACTGACCCTGAGGTCTGCTTGGCTGCTGTTGTGCAGCATTTTACCCCCTATTTAAATATGTTACCTCAGAGGTGCAGTCACCGTCACCAGTGGGCTTGGGCATGGCCAGCGGCTATGCAGTTTTGGAGCTGGCTGGCACTGTCTCTTTTGTACACAGGGGAACCTTCTGACTTCTTCTGACAGAAGTTAGCCCTGTAGCCAGCTACCAAAACCTTGCCATACAAGATGACTTGGAAAAAATCTGGAATTATTCGCACAGGTAACCAATGCAGACAAACATTGCCTATATGTATGTGTTATTTTTGCTGTCATGATTTTGTCACAACTCCAAGACAGTTGCTTGAAGGAAGAAATGACTTTCCATAAGGTGTCCTGGAGCAAAATGAGGTGTGTGAAGGGCTGGGTGAAAAAGCTGAAGTAGGGAAGTAGAGTAAATTCAGCATGTTGTATTGTTTTCTGTCTGATTGCTTATGACTTAAACAGTTTGCTGCCTAGGAAAGTTCTACAGCTGAAAAAGGGCAATGTAGTTGAAACCAAAAGCAGGTTTTTCTGGGTTTCTCATCCTACAGCTTGCATCTAAAATTGAAAATTAACTGCATTGCAGCCATTATATTGAATAAAGAAATGTGTATATACAGAAGGATCTAGATAAATAGGCTATGAATCCTACTTATGTTCTCTAGATTACTCACTTTTCAGAAATCTTAAGGTACTGTATATAATTAAAGGTTTGGCATGGGGGAAAAGTCTGGAGTTGTAAATAAAATTAAAAAATCAAATTCAAAGAGAAATGCTAAACCAAAACCTTTTGATGTAGACAGAGATTGGTATATTATGTCTTTTGCTTAGCTTTTGGGGGATTTCAGGTTTTTAACTCTACCCTGAAGGCTTCCAGAAAGTTGTGGGGGTTTTGTGGTGGTGGTGTTTGTTTTAGATTTTTTTTGTGGTGGGTTTTTGTTTTTCCACACATCAAAGACAAAGCAGCTGCAGGACTAACAAAGATATAGAAATAATCCAGCTATATAAGTGAAATGCAAAGAGAGTGTTCAGACTTATCTGTGATTTTCAGTAAAATCTTCTTAAGACTGACCTGCTGCTCTGTCATTGGATTGAAATTGCTGCGCTTTGTCTATTATCTCTGTAAAGGCAGTACCTAGATTCTTTTGTGTGTTTTTGCAAGAATCTCTTAAGTGGATTATGTCTAACACCCATCTTGTGGCCAAATGTCAATGGCTGTGATGTTCAGAGTAAACTTCAGAAGGCAATCACATCCATCACAAGGACAGAAGGAGCTTTGATAACATATTTTCATGTAAGTTCAGTGGTCAGCAATGTTATTGACAGGACTGGAGAGTAATAAACAATGGTGAAACCATGTGTGTGGAAGAGTGCAGGGGGATTTTAGTAAGGAGGAAAGGGCAATAGCTTTGTGCTTATAAGGAAGTTCTCCTTTCCAAGTAGCACTTAGTTCACATGTCAAGGGTACACTCTAGTATTTTTAAGGAAAAGTTGGTGTTGCTGTAGGTGACCCATCTTTTTTTTTGTACTGTGGTAAAAATTGGCCCATTTTGAGCCTTTCCAAAATGCTGTGGCTTATCAAGGGCATCTGTATTGTTTGAAGAAAATTTTATAGATTTTGTTTGAGGGGAACAGTTTCTCACTGGAATGAGTGGGTATGGAACCTTTTCATGAACTCCAAGGTAGATGGTCCCTTTATGAAGTTTTCAACGTGATGATGAGTCTCTTTACTCTAAAGAACACTGTCTGCATCCATTGCTAGAAGTGTTTTGATATTGGGCAGTCTCTTTTTATTGGGTGTGGTACTGTGGGACCTTTGTGGCAAAACAGAGGAGGAAGGTGAAATCAAGACATGCTGCAAGAGCTGGTTTGGTCTGCGGATGTTTTTTTGAGTGTTTGACTGGCTTTGGTTCCGTAAAGGCCTATTAGGACAGAGTTGGTCTTCTCAGAGTTCACAAAGTGTTTGGCTTGTATGTGTGTGTTTTCTCTAATTCATGTCATGAAGCTCTGAATCAAGCATCCACCCCTTAATTAGCTGTATAGGAACAGTATAAGGAAGGTCCTAAAAACTGTGTTTCTAGGGTCATAACTTCATGTACTTTTAATCTGCAGATGGAATAGCAGAGCTGCACATTGTAACCTGGCTTCTGACCCCCTTACTCCTAAAACAGATGAATGAACTTCTAGAATTTAACCCTAGCAGCAGGTGTTAACCGAGGTGAATTACCTGTGCAGGGTCACTGGGTGTTCTTACAGATGCATACCTTCAGTGTGTCAGAAGGCTGGAATTGTTTCCCTCATTGGTAGTGCTGCTGTAACGTGGGGTCAAGAAATAAGGAAAGAGATTGCAACCACTTCCTTTCAGTCTGTGTAGTAACTTCTAGGTGATATTTGTATCCTCCTTTCTTCATCCATTGTACCTGCTGTGATCTATTTTGATAGTCTTTAGGGGGCTACTAGGATATACACAGTAAACACAATAGACAAGTGCTTTGTAAAAGTAAATAGCGATGGCATTTATTTGCTTATTTTTTTATATTTATGTGGAAATAATGATAGAGATAGCATCAGTGATGAAGGAACATATACTTGGGAACTTGGGAGGGAGAGAAAAAGAGAATAAACTTGTTTTTTTCAGGAAAAGGAGTTTTTATTTTCTGTTGAATGGAGCTCTCCAGTAATGTGAAGTGAATTAAAAATTTCACAGACATAGTGGCTTCAATGTGCAGGTATTTCTTTGACCTTAACCTTCATTTATGTGACTCAGATTGTGAATCAAGAGAACTGATTGGTTTCTACTCTGTAACTGCAGTTTTGAGTAATCCTCACAATTCAGGGGACTGAAGCTGAAGACCTCTCATTTTGAAGTGCTGATCTTTCCTACCTAACCCCAAATAATACTGCAAAACGTAAGCTTGCAGGCTGGTAAATGCCAGTCTCAGCTGCTGAATGCAATTTTTACCAGACTCTGCTGTGTGGTTTGTTCATGCAGGCCCAGTGCTTTCCTTCTGTACAGTACTAGTACAACCTTGGTGCTTTTTGCCTAGTGCTTGATATGCACTGGTAAGTATGATGTAAACCATGTTCAAAGCATATCATAAATATTAGACAGCTTTTCTTTCATATCAAGTGAAAGGCAGAAAACTTGAATTGCTCGTATTAAAAGCATGTTATCATTTCATAGAAGTGTAATAACCCTATCATACAGAACTAACTATCTGACTGCAACTTTTTTTTCTCACGGCTGAACTGTTCATTCATTAAAAACATTTTAACATCACAGTTATTTTCAACTTAGTCTTCATTCTCATAAGCTTTTTAGTGTGGTTGATATTATTGGAGAGAAACAGAGAATTTCCTGTAAAAACTAAGCAAGCTTCCCATCATAAGATGCGGCTTCTGTTCCGAAAATAATGTAGACACATTGGCAGTTAGACAAGTGAGGATCTGTGTCTAGAAATCCAGAGCATAACTTAGTCATTTGCTTCTAGAAGAAATAACATTAAATGGTTATTGAAGCAAGCTGCTGATAGTACTTGAGTTACAGAATCTGAACTGTGCTTTTCTTTCTCAAAGTAGGTCTTGAAAGAAGATCTGGACCTAGGACTATTAGAAGCATCAATCAAGGTTTTCAATCTTTCCGATGGTTTCCAAGAGACTGCTTCTATTGAGAGCACTTATTTTAGTTGCTGCTCTGTGCTGTGCTTTCTTGAAAGGATACTTTGAACTCATTATAACATCTCACTATTGTCAGAAGTGGAAATCTTTTAGTATGAGACAGGTTGAGCCTGTGTCTGGGAAGTGTCCTCTCCAGTTCCTTTTTTCCATCGTTTAGTCTTGGTCACACATAACATTGTTTATTTCCTTGATACTCAGATCCTAACTCCTAATAATTAATCCCTACATTCCAGCTTGTCTTACCATCTATCACTTCTGGGTATCTTGAGGAAGAAGATAAACAAAGACATCAGTTCCTCTAGAAATGCTTTCTTCTCTCTTAACTTCTGCAGCCCTAACATTATCAGGTATTCTTTCCTTTGGTTTCAGTTTGCAGGCATCTGAGCCCAGAAGGATCTGTCATGTGCTAGGTGTTGTGCAATCTAAACGATGTTCAGTCTTCTCTCAATCCTTGTATCCTGCTAGAAATCAATATCTGGCCATGGTCATGTTTCAGGAAAATCGTAGGGTTGATATCAGACTTCTGAATGAGGAAATAACATGCATTGCGTTTTTCTTCATTACAGTCCTTTTACTTACATTGCAGTTGTGCTTGGAGAGGCTGTATTTCGCAAAGTGCTGCAAAGAGGTGGTGCAAAATAGAAAAACTGGTAGTCAAGCAGACTACTTTCAGAGTGGGGAGACAGTGTCATAAGGATTCTGATTTGGGATTGGGAGATTTCTTTTGACCTGTTCAGGCACTTACCAGTCTGATCGGACTACTAAGCCTCTGGAAAACTGCTTGTGGCCAGAAAGACACGCAATGACACTCTAATGAGTGTCTTACTACCAAAAAGGACTGCTGTCAGTCCCACTATGGATGGCATGGTCTGTCTTGCAGCTTTACTGAGAACACACGAAAGTGCTGAAGTACCTTACAAAACCTGGAACCTGTCTTCAACTGGTTTAAAAGCCTGGAGGGGTGTTTGTAGAAGGAGAACAATGGTTTTTGGAGCAAATTGCTATTATTTTGTCAGATACAGGCTAGTCTTAAAGCATTCTAGATTGTACCTCTCCCGCCATCCCACCAAGTTCAGGAAGTCCTGGTCAGGGATGTTGAGTCTGAAGTCCTGTCAGGCACATTGTGTTCACTGGACGGGACTTTTTCAAGGAACAGTGAGTAGCTTTTATTGATCCTTGTTATTGGAACTCATGATATTCACTCAGTCATCTAATTTAAAAGCTGAAGAGTCCAAGTCTGTGATCTTCCTGCCCCTCCCCGCCCCCATCTACCACAGTGTTCTGTGACTCTAAATTACTAGTTCTTTAAGAATGTGCCTTTCAAGATACTGGAAAACCCTGAATGTATCTCATTTTCAGTCTTGTTCTTCAGTCTTTTTCTGATGAAATTCTCAATGCAGAACTTCTGATAGAATTAACAGATGAACTAATAGAACATTTCCATTTAAGGGCAGGAAGCAAAAGAAAGTTTTTGGTCCAAAAGTGTAGCTGGGATTATTTTTCTTCTTGTGTGGATTCTTTTGTAGTTACTGGCATTGAATTTCATCAGCCACTTTATTTGCCCCTCACTTGCTATTGTCATAATTCTGTTGTATTTGTCTTCCAATTGACCCCAGGTCGTGTCTGTTACTGATTTTTTTATAAACTAGAAAATGAGGATTGCTTTGAAACTTTTAAGGCCTTGTCCTTCATTAATTGCAGAATCATGCTAGACAGATGAGGATAGACACTCCTTAGCTGAACAGTTCTGCCCACACTTAAGCAAGCAAGTTTGCATGTCTGTGCCGAGCTGTCTGGGTCATGTCTGCTGCGTGTGCTTTACTGACAGTGTGCTACCCTCCCTGCTCCTGAATAGAGCATCTCCTGAGGATATTCTGGAAGTGTGGAGGCAGTGCCCTGGCAGTGGGGACAAAGGTTGCAACAGGTAGCTCCCGCTGATTTCACTCATGGTTCTGTCTTGCTGCTTTTCTTTTTATCTCTTCGAAGGTATTTTCTGGCCTCTCTCTGCTTGTACTTATGAAGTTACTTAAATGATTTTTCCTGTTTAAAATGATAAGTAACAGGGTCAATAGCCTTGATTTTAATTGCTATGAATAATTAAGACGCTTTATAGTAACCCATCACTGCTTCTTCAAAATGGCTTACAAATCTACTGATCCCTCCTTCCCCTGCTTTCTGGGAATGTGTCCACTCCACATTCCACTGCTGGGATTGCCTCTTTTCCATGTCATTCTTAAGAAATATCCTAATAGAAAATGTTGCTGTCAAGCCAGAGTGTACAAAGCTGTAATTTCACTAGAGTTGGATAGAGATTGGAAGATCTTAAAAAGTCTGCAAAAATCTAGTGATTTCCTTTGAGGAGTGCTTCCAGCTGTTATCTGTATTCCAATTTTAGACTGTGTTTTTGCACCTACTTGAGAAGCTTGGGTTCTGTCCACTAGTTGAATCAACTTGCTGCTTCCTAGAAATTAGCAATACCAAAAAATATGTCTCGTGTCTGCTTTGTTTGTCTTTTAAAGAGAGAACAAAAGAATCTTTTCCCTGTGGTAATTACCCCTCAGGGTAAATAACTGGAAATAACAGTGTAAATTTTTAAAATGAGATTTAAACAATGCCATTGAGGAAAAGTCTCCTGGATGTGGTAGTGGTACATATAGGACAATCTCCCTGCTCCAAGAACTTTGTTCTTCAAGGGCAAAGTAAACTATGTTCTGACAATGCTCTTGTGAATATATTGACATCTCATTGAGGGAGTGTCACAAAAGAAGGATGGACTGTGCCCTTATGGGCTTTTGCAGTAGTGGAAGTGCTGGAGGCAGGATTCATACCTTGAATCTGCAGTTGACCTGGTGGGAAAAGGCGAAAGGATTCACTGTGGGGAATTGCTGTTCTTAATTACTGTGGCAGCCGCATCCTTCGGGTTTTCCAAATCAGCTTTCACTGGAATTCTAAGCTTTCTGATACATAACATCTGCTTACTGTCCAACTTAAGAAATTAGTGAATATTTGCCTCTTCTGATAGATGGGGAACCTGAGGAAGCCTGTCTGGGATAGCATTAATACTTCCTCTTAAAGAGAAGTCTTTGGTGAGATGTAGATTATCATTGGCATGGCTGTGGACCTAGTCTGCTGGGTAGGTATTTAATGTCACATTGTCAGTCTTGTATTTTTTGTCAATATGCCTCAGGTAGAAAGAAGGATGAATGACATAATATTTAAAAAGTGCTGCACTGAGAGAAGTGGACATTTTGATATTTGTATGCAAGTGTATAGCAGATCTAGTCATAGTACCAAAGAGTTGAGCCCATTTGAGGCTAAGAGAGAAAGAAAAATGAACAGTTAAAGCAAGATGTGTGATCCTGAACCACTGTGCACCTAAAGGGTGAGCTTCCAAGAGCACTGAGGAAACTTCTGTGCTGTGGTTTGGTTTTTGCTATAGCCATGCAAACATAGGATAACTATTCTGTTTCTTGGTTCTGAGTTAGAAAACACTTTTTAATGAAGACAGTTCGACTCCTCGATGTTCAGACAGTTACCTGAACTTTTTCCACTGCTGTTTTTCTCTTGTGAGCAGAAGCTTCATGTCCCTGTAAAGTCTTAAGTTTTAAAACATCTTCTGTAATTCAGGAAGCTGCAGGTTAAATATTGTGATGTGCAATTATCCCAGAAATCGTTAAAATATTTGTTATGTACTATTATGAAACAATATAGTTGTTATAATCTTTATCTAATGCCAGATACACTTAGTGCTTTTTCCAGTTTGTGCTGTGTGAAAGCTCCTTCTGGGTAATTTTTTAAAAAACCTTTGTGAAGTTGTGCCCTCCTTAACTTACATTAAGCACCTTGACCTTTTCCTTTGTCTTCTGACCTGTCTTTCCTGTAGTCTTCAGAGACATTATTCCCTGTTTGGTCACTGACTTTCATACTGCTATCTAGACCTGTGGCTTACTGTTTTCAGGCATAAGTGTAATCCTTAGTTACCTCTTCTCTAAGTTAAAATGTGCCGGTCATTTTATGATCTCTTCACGTCCTGATCATTCTTACTGGAAGTTGCTGTGCTGTGTGCGAGGTTTGAGCAGAACCACCAGGTTGTGTATGCCTTTGACTCTTGCTGCTCTGCATCTGCCTCCCTGGCAAATTCAGCTCTCTTGTAATCTTCACACCTCAGTCACTGGAAGCTGGTGAAGGAGAGAAGTATATTAATGCGTAACCGAATTATGTTGTGAATGTGTTGTTGCTACCAACTTACTCCCTCCTAACCTTTTCTTGTTCTGGCATCCTCTTTGTGGCCTCCAAGTCAGTATGGTAAGCTACGTTACCCTCAGTTAGCCTAGCCTCAGGGAGTAGACCTGAGTCCCATGGGTATGCTGCATTGAACCCAGCTGAATATCCTGTTATGTAGGCAAGTGTTTATCGCAGTACCTTGATAATTAGCTTCCTTAATTGTACATGTTTTTTTCATGTAGGAAGTGATTCAGAAAGCATATAAATTCTGGAAAGATTGCATAGTTGAGTTCTCTGTGTTTCTTTGTTTCCGTGTCAAATATAGTCATTTGGAAGGTATGAAGACTTAGACAACTGCAAGCAAAATTCATATTGTACTCAAAATGTCTTTGAATTTCTTCTTTGTTTTTCCTAGTAATAAATAGTGAAGGCCAGTTTAAGGTCTCTTCACTCATGTGAACTCACAAGGAAGTTTTACGGTCTGAACTACCAATCAGTATGTGCAATAAATAGCACTCAACTCCCTTCTTTGAGCAGTGCTGAAAATTAGTCTTTCGACTTCTCTTAGAGTGTGGTATCTTCAGGTTTTCTGTTTGGAATTAATTGGAATTTTAAGCTCATGAAAAACAGAATCTTTGATCTTTTTTGGAAGAGAACCAAAAAACTTAGTTTGCTTCTTTGTAGTAGTTAGTCCTTGTATTGGATCGCTGTATTGAATTACACCTTTTTCAGATAAGAGCACAGATAATAAGCAGTGTTGTAATGAATTTCCTTAATACAAATTAATTATGTCATGGGCTTTATGACTCTGCAGGAAGGACCTCGGAATATGTGTGTAAATTCCACGTTTACATTGATTATGTCTTTGGTATTAGATCTCATTTTACTTTGCAGTCAGTTGTGCAGGGTCCTCTGCTTGGTAACTGTGGTGCTCTTACTTAAAACTTAGCAGAAATCTGCAAGCTGAAAAAAAAGGAAACATTTTGCGGAAGGCTTTTATAAGATTTCCAGGTTCTAATGAACAATTGTTGCTCAAGGCTTGTAGCCCTTCCTATTTCTTGTCACACATGTGCCAGAGTTAATTGATTGTGCATTCTTAAAATTGTGGATTCAGAGCTTTTACTACTACCTACTCAGCCCAAATTATGCCTTTTTAGAAGGAAGAATTAGGGCATAGTTATTTCTAGTTCTTGCATTGAACTTTTCTAAATTAACTGTTAAATTGAGCATACATTAGAAACAGGTTTTCTAAATTCGTGGCTTTTGATTGCATGTGTGTAGTTGGGGAACTGTTCTTTTACTGTACCATTTCTTTTCCTGTGGTATACTTGCCTCCTACTGAAGATAAAAATGACTTATCATATTTTGATGTTGCAAGTGAGAAGATTGCAAATGCATATTAAAAAAAAAAAAAAAAAAAAAGAAGAAAAAAAGAACTGGGGGGGTTTTCTTCCTTGTTTACCAAGTAGGCAGACAGCAGTATGATTTTGGAGTAATTTCATTTTCTGCTGCCTCAATATATTCTCACCCTAAAGCAAGTGGACAGTATATTATGTTCTTGCATCCTCATTTGTGGGTTACATGCTATCTTGAGAAGTGGCCAAAGCAACTGAAGTTTGGAGGAAAAAGTAATAGTTGTATTGCTATCAGCTGAGACAACTCTGGTAGTGGGACTGAAGATTAGAGGCCGTGAGCACAAACTGAAACACAGCAGCTTCCTTCTGAACATTAGGAGACTGTGGGAGGGACTGCACTTTGGCACAGGTTGCCCAGGAATATTGTGGAGTCTCCCACCTTGGAGATGCTCACAAGCCATCTGGATTTCGAGCTGAGCAACCTGCTCTAGGTAGTGTGGCTTGAGCAAGCATGACCTCCAGAGGTCACTTTCTTTTCCAGCCTCAGCTGTTCTGTGATTCTTCAGTCTGTTCTCTCAGCAGACTTGTTTCCATAGTAATCAGCAATAATGGTAAATTATTTCTTCCACATTAAAAACGCTGTCACCGTTTTTCTCTGAAGCATGAAATGCGAAGTTGCTACCTCCAAAAAATGTTCTGTTTCTTCCAAAAGTGTTTTCTTATACTTGGAAGGGATTTTGAAGAAGAACAGTTGACCAGAAATTGATTTAAACTAACTTCAGAGGGTGAAAATCGAAAATTGAATATGATAGGTTTCTGTTGAAGGCTGTAGATGAAGGTCAGTTTAGGTAAAGCAACCTAGCTTCTGCTTTGTAGAAGGCATCTTCCCATAATAAGCTCTTTGGAGGAAAGGGAAGGCTGAAGCAAATACACATTTCTGTTAAAGCATTTGTGCTTTCATAATATATTTGGTAAATTTAAACTTTAATTTTTTTTTTATAATGTCAACTGCTGCTGTAACTTGGAATTTAAATAAGAATTGACAGCTTTTCACAGATCAAAAATACTGTTTTCTGACTGTCTTTTGTAACAGAAGAATTTTATGAAGGAAGGTGAGAGGTATGTTTTAATTAAATGACTTTGATTTGGATTTATCATCCTCTTCATAAATTTTTTCTGTTGCTGAGAAGCGTAAGTCCTTGAAAGCTTTGTCAGTAAGAAAGTGTAGCCTAACTTTTAACCCACTGGAAAAAATTCCTACTCCAAGTAGAGAAAAGAAGTGATAGAAAACTTCCTACAGTGAGAGTGAGAACTACTTTGGGGACAACAGAAACCTTCTAAGCTTTTAGCAGGCTCTAAAACCCCCAAGAAAGTGCAAAACAAACCAGCTGGCTTTACTGAAGCAGCATCTTGTTTTGTTATGACAGTCTTTATGAAGGCAAGGTGATATGCTTGCTTTCCCATCGAGATGATAAGGTTGTAAAGCTCTTTAGTTTTATGGTTGGACAAAAAGAAAAAAGAAAAAAAGAAATAAATTCTTTGAAAAATTATGTATTTCTGATGAATCTTTGAAGTGAAAATGCATATTCTGCCTCTGAAGTGCTAAGTAGATGAGGTGGTCCAGCCAAGACACACATTTAGATGCGTCAGCAGTGTAAATTGCTGATCATTGACGAAATCCTGTTCGTGTGTTCTTTAATTCAGTGCTGAGGTAGCACATTTCCTTCAGTATGAAAGAAGAGCTGCTAGAAAAAAAAGCCCATATAATTTTTGAGAAATGTATAAGAAAAAAAAATCTGTTTGGCTCCTTTTACTTACTGTCACTTCTCCACAGAACTTTTGTGAAATACTGTGTATATGAGTTTTAGGTTTTAGCAGCAAATATTATTGAGGGGTGAAGGGGGCAGGCTGGCTGTGAAGCACTTTGCTATCTGTAGGTGGCATGGGCAGCCTGTTCGCCAGGGTTTTCATAAGGAAATGAACTCTGGACATTTTTGCGGAGCTAGCCTGGAACACTGGCAAAAGAGTACGTGGACAAAAGTGAAGCTCTTCAGAAGAATTAACCACACCAGACCTTGCAGCAAGTACAGAGTCTTCAGTCTTAGAGATCATAACAATTTCACCTCAGTTAGTGAATAAGGTGAACACACCTTTCATGTGCTGTGGAAGTCCACTGGTCACTTCTGACCTGGCTGTTTGTGGCTTGCTGCCAACAAAAGAATTAGCTGGAGGTTCTTTATTTGGTAACTGTCCTTTGCAGCTGCTCTGACTCTGGAAGTTGTTCAGAAGACAAAAGGAAAACAAAGGGGGAGTTTGAGTGTGTGGTTGTTGGACTTTTGCTTGTGATACACTTTTTTATATTGTTTGGCTTGTGGAATCAAATGTTGGGAACGTTGGTGAGGGTAGAGTTTTTGTTAGAAGTAATCTAAAACATTTTCTTCTTTTTGGAAACCAAATGTTCATGTTTTGCAGCAGCTTTGAAGGTCTATATCAAAGTGCTCACGTCCTGTAGTAGAAATTGAGCAAACTGAAACAGTTCATAATTCTGTTGTACCAGTATTTCCTTTGACCTCTCACTCTTAACAGTGTGCTACCAAAATTCTGCATCAACAGTTGAGGAATATTAGTTGCCTTTTGGATAAACTGGTGTTCCAACTGACCAGGAGTGCGGTGACAGGCTTTACTGATTACTGAGCTCGGTTCAAGACTGCTCCCTGAGGTTTTCCTGCCCACGGGCATGTCACGTGCATTGTTATTTGATTTGCATATAGCAGTTTGTTTCTAATGGCCATTATCAGCCTTTGCATGGTACCTCCACGGGCAGATTTACCAAGCCGTGGAATTTCCATCAGCTTTCGGCAGGCCTGTACGCTGCAGCTGCTGTGCAGTGACTGACCACTGCCATGGTGTAGCAGCTTTTGAAAGTGTTGCAGATGAAGTGTTGTGGGTGTCCTTTTATATTTAAAAGAATTTGAAGTCAGATCAGATTTTTGTACAGCATTTTATTTGTCTTTACCAACATAGCCTCCGTTTTTTTCAATAACAGAGTGTATTTTGGTAGAAAATGTTAATCTAATATCTAAAACACTTATGAAGTGTTGGTGAGTGTGAAAAACACCGGTATGGGCTGCATTACTGAAGAGGTATTTCTGGTGCTGGTCTGTGTCAGGGAAAAGCCTTTTCTAATGCTCTAAATGTTTGCCAAAGTGAAAGAGACTCTCCAAACAACTTAGGGAGCTGCCGATGTAGCTTTAGGACACAAGCACAGAAATTCTTGGTGTTTCCCCAAAGGTAAAATGTACTTCTGCTGTTGGAATGTTTTTATGAATTTTTTACATTGCATAGGATATTTTTTCTTAAGAGGGGAAAGTACCTAAGGGTAGGAGTTAAAAGTGCATTACCTTCCATAAAAATATTTCCCTTTCTCGTTACAAAAACTACTTGTCTTTCTCCAAAAACCAATCTGAAACTTTTCTTTTTCTTTGACCTACCCTCCCATTCCCAGACATCCTCAACCTCTAACCGGTCAAGATAGTTTTTCCAACTGATATCAGAATTTCCCTTCTACTTTATATATGTTTGTATTACCACATTTCGGTATTTTACATATGCATTCTTTTTCCCCATTTCCTTACTTTTGCTCTTACTTCCCAGGCATGACAGTAGAAGCATGCTTAGGTACTAGTTACCTAAGCAGGTAACTACTAGTAGGTACTAGTCAGGGCAGTGGATGCTGTGGGGAGTGGGGAAGGTCAGGGATTTACGGAGCATTTGCTTGCTGTGGCGTTTGTGGATAGGGAGGAGTCTCAGGCAAGTCCTGTAGGTGGCCCCAGAGACACAGCCTGGTGGTCCAGGCTCCTGGAGAACCTGGCTGGCAGTCCACCAGGTCACAGGGGATTGCTAAGGTGAGAGACCAGTGGAACTCACTGAAACATTGTCAAAACTGACCAATTTTGATCAACTGGCAGATTCCAGTTCAAATAATGCTGTGTTTTTCCTAATCTGCTCTTCTTCTGCCCCTCAAGTAGTGCTTTGTGGTTTTTTGTCTTTAATGCCCTTCTACTTTCTATCAGCCCAAATGGCTGACTTCAGTACCTGACTTCCATTGTCCCCCATATAATATACTTTTCAACTCTCAGAGCCTTTGGATTTCTTTTTGAAGTCCTTTGTCTATCTCTCTCTTAAACTTAGTGTTTTCTGTTTGTCAGAAAACAGGAAAAATATTTTTAGTTGTCACTCAAATCTTAGCTGAGTGAATCTCCTGACGCTGGTAACTGTGTCACGGGTTTATAATGTTAGTTTGAGGACTGGAATGGCACAGTTTTGTATATTGTTCTTATTAATTAGAAGTCTTGCTTTTTATTGACAGGTTCCTCTATTAGGAAAAACACATTTAAAAGAAAAATGCATGCAAGTTTGAATAAGCAGAGCCCTATCATATGATCTTTTCAATATTGTAAAGAAGTTAAATATACTTGAAAGTGGTAGCTGTGTAAATCAAAATACTGTTGATTTTTCTTTGGAGACCATGCAAACCAAAAACTAGGAGAGGTCAAGTGTGTGTTTATTGTGGCAATTTGTGCTTGTACAGGAAGTTCTCACTCATTACAGAGCAGTTAAGTAAGCAGCCTACCCAGGATTGTAGGTGGTAAACTCTCACGCTTTGACAGTTTTAAATATTCCCAAAGTGCTCTGTAAAGCAACTTGTGTTACTTTAGGCATATACTCTAGATGTGTTCAGTGCCAAAGAGGATTGAATGACTGAACCCTGTTGTCCAGTCCTGTGAGTGAATTTCTTCACTCACAGTGTCTGCAGGCCAAAATGCAGATTGAAAACTAAAGCACAGCAAGGTCATGTTAAAGCTCTGCATGTTACACCGAGAGAAGACACAAACCTTGGAATACCAACAAAGACAGATTCTGTGAAACTGTGGGAGAAGCTGACTTAGAAGGTATAATGCAGTGTTGGGCAGTCTCCTTAGCAAATTATTATTATTATTATTATTGCATTACAAGTTTACTTATGTGAACATGAAAGTCTCATAAAACATTTATACCCTGCCCCTCACCTTGGCAAGAGAAGGAGTACCTTCTCTCCCTTTGATATGGATCTTTAATTAGTGGTGAGAAGAAACAGAACAGGACAGTAGTCCCAGTTTTTGAAAGAAGTAGACTACATCAGTCTAAGTGAAATAAAGTCTCTTAGAAGCCATTTTTGATGCCTCAATATGAGAAAAAATGATGAAAAAGAGGACTGAGCTCAGTAGGGAACTATGAAACACCACAGAATCTGGAGTGCTGACTTGTACTGTGAGGAGAGGCTGAAGGTCTGGGGCTTATTTGGCAGAGAATAAAAACAGCTAAGGAGCATGGGTATATAGTAGTAGTCTGCCCATATTGGTAAAGAAGTTACCTAAAATACAGATACAGCAGGAGAATGAGAGAGTGATGATTAATTAAATCGTGTTGAATAATATTTTGAATATGTTAAACTATTTTTACTAATAGCTTTTCATACTATTTTGGAATAATTTATTATTATTTTTAATAATGGCTTTTCCTGTGGTGTTGCCCTTAAAGGGATGTAGCAACACCCAATGTTTGTTCGGGATAATGTAGCCTGTTCTGGAGTAGATGGCTGCTTTAATTAGCCTAGAATAAGCCTAGAGTAATCTCTATCAGTGTATACAGATCACAAAATGGTTGGGGTTGGAAGGAAAATTTTTAGACCAACTAGTCACTGAATAACAAATCTGAGTGCTGGTGGCATTCAGATTGTGAAACTCCTGCCTAAACCCCATTACCTTGTCTAAAAACTGAACAGCCAACAACTATCCAAAGTGTTCTTCAGTGTTACAGGTACTGGTTTCAGTCACTATGTTGGCTAATTTTTGTGATTCTCTGCCTTCCCAAATAATTAATTTCATTTGGAAATACAGTTTAGCTTCCTGATAGGGTGCTTTTTATTAACTGAAAGTTGTACTAATTGTCAGATTTTTCTTCTTTATGAAGCCCAGTAAAATGTCCTGCATCTCTCGATGAAGGCTGAGGTACTTAACACCTACTTTGCCTCAGTTTTTACCAGTAAGACAGGTGGCCCTCAAGGCAGCTGGCCTCTGGAGCTGGTAGACAGAGATAGGAAGCCAAATAGCCCCCTTGTATTCCAGGAGGAAATAGTCAGTGACTTACTGAGTCATCTGGATCCTCACAAGTCTATGGGACCAGACGGGATCCATCCTAGGGTAATGAGAGAGCTGGCAGAAGAGCTTGCCAAGCCGCTCTCCATCATCTTCCAACAGTCCTG
>JAYRBT010000093.1:26803196-26825610 GCA_036023395.1 Myiotriccus ornatus
GCCGCAGGTACCGGCGTGCGGGGGGCGGCGGGCAGTGCGGGCGGGCGCGGGGCGGGGCCTCGGCGGCGCCGCCCGGTGGTCGTGGGGGCGGGAGGGGAAAAGGGCCCGCGAGGGGGGCCCGGGGGAAGGGGGGAGGGACGGAGTTACCGGTCCTGTTAAAGGTGCCCCGGCTGCTTTGGCGGAAGGCAGAGCCGGAGCGCAGAAATGGGCTGGTTTTCCAGGAGCCGGTCGCCGTGTGCTGCCCTCGGGACGCGCGGGTTCGGTGTGTCTCTGGAGCGCTAAACGTCCTCCCGTCCATACAGTCAAAGGAAGCCTGTAGGTGTCAAAAAAACTGTTTGATGTTGGCAAGCTTACGTGTTACGGCTTTCAGTATTTTTCAGTAGATATGAGTTAATTCCTATGTAACACAAAGGAGATTTTTTTTTTTTAATTACTAGGCCAGAAGGATGTCTCTTGTTTATTCAAGAATTGTGTTTTTGCAGTGACTGTGCATTGAGATGTTTACTTAGAACATCCGTTTTAAGTTGTAATTGTTTAGAGCAGGTACTTTAGTTATGACTTATACAGAAGTTCATTGAACTGTAAGTCGTGAGAATGCTTATGAACGTATAGCGTTTGCATTTTGAAGCAAATTTTTGAAGGTAATGCTTGGAGCAGATTAGTATTTTTTTGTAAGTTCACATGTATAGTTCCAGTGGGGCAACTGGAGGGGTAATATGAACACAACTACTGATAGTCTGCCTTATTCAAGTGTTGCTTACTGGTTGATGAGGTTGCTGCTGATCTGCTTGTTCCTAGATGTCATTCACTGAGGCCACTAGTTTGGTTTCAGCTGCCAAATTTATAGTGTTTGTCCACGGGGAGTCTGCTGGCCCAACAGACTCCTTAATTCACAGAATTGCACTACATTAACTTTCTTACCTTCAAGGGGGTATTGCAGCCATGGTACCAGAGACTCATTGCTCTGAGGGAGAGGAAGAACCTCCATTGGGCACTGCTGTCATGTGCAGCAAGAGGAGGGTGCAGTCATTAGAGAATTAAGTATGAGACAGAGGAGCGGATAGATTTACTGGCAGATCTAATGGCTAAGGAAAGTTGATCATGTTTTTGGTCTTCCTTAATTATCAAATCTCTAGGAAAAAAACAAAACCTATGCAAACATAAAATAACCACGTGAAGAAGCTTTTCAGGGAACTGTTAATAGGAGAATTACATGTGAAAAGTGATAATTGTGAGAAGTGGATTGTAAACCAAAGGGTCTTAAAAATGAGAGATCTCATGATTCTCCTTTGTGAATCTTACTTTGTCATCTCCCAGACTTAGAGGGCAGGTTAAACTTTGTTTGTTTCTCATCTGGGTCACTTTGCGGGTCTTTTTAATTAACAAAAGTACACAAATACAAAATCGAAGTTGCAAGTTGATCAGTCTTTGCTTTGTACTTGCAGTGGTGTGGTAGTCACAGTACCTTTTCTGAAAGATATGTTTTTGGCTCAGATGCTGGTATTAGTGGCATCAGCGCTGTGGTGATTTGTCAAGTTTATGCATCAGCTTGTCAGAATACCATTAAAAGTATGATTAAAAATTACATTGTTGATTTTGTTACTTTTTCAACTCTTTGCTTAGAGAGTCTTTAAGAGTTGCAGTGATTTCTGTGCCAGCTCTTACTAGAGTATAAAAATGGTGTGTTTAGGAAGAGAAGTTACTTCTTCACACCCATTTTTCGGTTATGGTTTTGTTGCACGTCGAAGCTGTTATACACATTTGTTCACAGAAACTACATGGACGGAATTGCCAGTGAATCTAATGAGAATTAGATTGTACAGAGCAAGTCTTGGACTTACAAATGTTCTCTCCTTAATCTTTTCGTGTAGTTCAACCACCACCACTTCCCCCCGCCCCCCCCCACCCCGAAGGATTTGAAAGGCAAGACTATGAAAGATGTGAAAAAAATTTTTTTCCTGTTTTGAGTCAGAGAGTTGCTTTGACTGTGGAGGAGTGATTCTTGAGACTTCTGGAAGATAAAGGCTTGGCTTAATCCATTCATGCAGAAGTAGAACTTGTGGTTTCCTTCTCTTTTAAAGTATCTATATAAAGTTAAATAATCTAATACGGAGTATTTAAGTTCTGCTGTGGGCAAAACTTGACTAGGTTTATGATTTAACAGGATGGTTTTCAGTTGGTTTTTTTTTTTACTCTTCAGCTTCACATGGGAGTGGGTAGGTTCCTTTTTTACTAAGTTCTTGAAAGATCAGGGAAACGTGCTTTGCTTTTTGGTGCCCTCTACTGTTGTCTGTTTGTCAGATCATCGAAAGCTAGGGCTGGTTTTGGTCTTGAAAGGCAGTAAAATGGTAACAACAGCAGGTCTTTGAGAACAGTAGGAAGGGGAAAGAGGGAAAGGAAGCTCTTCCGCACCGTATTTTGCTGTTTGCCTTCCAACCAGTTTGTCTGGATTGCACTGGAACTGTACCTCACCTGGTAGAAAAATAGGTAAGCAGCATATATCTGACTCAGCCAGTGTCTTCTGAGGCATTGCAGCTGTAAAAAGACTGATGCCTTTGCTCTTCCCCCCTCAGAAAAACAGAGGCATTCTCTCTCTAATGTCTACACTTCCTGGTTCTCAGTGAGTACATTTCAGGTTTGCTGTCACAGAATTTTTTATCTCCTTGTTCATTTGCAATAACTTTAGTTTGGTTTTTTTTTTTTGGTTTTTTTTTATTTCCTCCTACAACCTCAGATACTACAAAAACACACAGTGCTTCCTCTGAGCCACTGTGTGTGCTGTGCTTTGCTAACTTTCTGGGTAAGTAGCCCTTTCATCTTATCAGTCTTGCAGTTTTGTTCCTGTCCCAAAACCTGGGAACACCTCTGTCCTACAAAAGCTGAGGAATTGTATTAAGTCATCATTCTCTCTACAGAGCCTCTTATCTTACCCTTGTGGTCTGTCTTTGCCAGCTTTGTTCATTAGCCAACTTTTTTTTTTTTCTTTCACATTTAAGTACCAGTAAATTGTGCGAGAAGGGATGAGAACAATTTATGGTGCTGCTGAGCAGATGCTCTGCCTGGCAGTCTTCATGAAAGCTTTAGGAGATGGCTTTCTCTCTAGACAAAAATTAAGGTTTTTTTTTTTAGATGATCTGTGTTGGAATTGTTCCTTAAAGATGTGATGTGATGAATATTTTTGAGGACCTGCATTTTCAAGATGCGATTCTTGAAAATCAGGCTCTTGCAAAGACATTTAAACTGTTCTATTGGTAAGTGCTGAGGGAGGGCATTTTTGTTCTGGTGTTCTCTGTGTTTGTCTCTTGGGAAGACACTGGAACTCAATACAAAGCAAGAGGAGAAATGAAGATATTGGAGACATGAAAGACTAGGAACAGATATTAATTTGAAACAGTGTTGTCGAAGGAACTTGTGAAGATGAATAAGAAGTTCCAAGTGGATGACTATGGATTTTAGAAAAATGTTCAGATGTGAACACAAAGGGCCTGAGAAGGCCAGTATGCATTTGGTAATTTTATGTGTGAAGCTTTACGGAGCACAGGTTAGAGCTCATATGTTAGAGATCAAGCTTTCTTCTTCATTCACAGTTTCCTTACTGTATCAGAGAACAGTTACAGCACTCTTTCTCAAATTCAAATACAGAGACACAGCGTAGTGTTTGTATTCTTTGGTTCTGCTTTCAATATGTGAATGTTTACATGGATCTGTTGTTGAAACGTGATTCAGCAGTTCATAGCTATGATGGTGACCTTGATCAGCATTGGGCACAGCTTGAGTTTATTTTGAGAAAGGACACATCTCACCAAATTTCTTGCATGCTTTAAGTTCTTAATGCCGTGTTTTTCTCCTTAGTGAAAGTGTGGGATGATGTTTAAAAAGTGAGTTGGCAAACCACACTTATTTGTGTTCGGGGGAGTGAAGCTTTTTCTTCCTTCACATGTCATGTGATGCGTATCAGGTGGTTTTGTTTTTTTTACCAAACCTTCCTTTGACTTTACATGACAGTAATCTTGTTTCCTAAAGTAAATGAAAAGGCTTACCCAAGTACAAGCTGTGTCTTGAAGCTAAGGACCTGCAATGTTTTCTCATATATTCCTCTTTTAGGTTAACTTAACAGAAAATACAGGCAATGAGAGGGAAGGCAGCGAAATGTGAATATGCTTTTCTACAGTAGATTTGAGATACTATGTCAGTAGTCCTTTTACTAGGAACAAATTTTGAATGCTGTCTTGCCCTTGTAACTGAGGGCATCAGTTACAATAGTGTTAGTAACGTTTTTATTGGTGTGAATGCTTGGATATTCTTTTGGTGTTTTGTCAGCAAGTCTGGTCAGCATAACGTTCATTTATTGAAATAAGAGGCTTCAGTCTTCAGTGCTTAAATGCTAGTTTGTCCATTCGTGTGTGTTGTGTTTCACGTGTGTACTTGTGTGCATCTGAATATATGTCGCTTACTTTGGCCAAAAAAATCTTCTAAGTGGAAAGAGTGGGCTTTTTTTATATATAGTTGTCCTAATTACCTTACCCTGTCTCTGTTGATGGACCTGTATTGTTAGATTAACATGCCTAAATGGCAAAGTCAGTGGTGAATACACACAATATATACAAACTGTACGTAGAGAAGACTTTGCTGTGAAGCAGCTTTGGACCAGACTTCTCTTTGGACTCCTTGCCCCATTAGCTGAAAGAACGTAATTGTTGTTAAAATTGAAAACTTAGATCTTTTTGAAATGTGGCTATACCTGAACACCTTGTCTTGATTTCACCACTTTACTCTCACCCTGGTATCATTTTAAGTATGTAAATTTCAGTACATTTTATGGCATTTAAGGTAATTTTTTTACAGTAATTAATGTATTTTAATGGTACACATGCAAAGCCTTCTTTCTACATATATATTGTTCTGTTATATTAATTAAAAACTGAATTTCCATTTATGTACAAAATAGAAGATCAGGACTCTATGGAGGCCCTGAGGATATTTTTAGCACCATTTCTGAAATGACTGTATTGTGTAAGGTAGTGTTGCTGTCAAAACATGGACACTTTACCTCAGGTGGTAGGCAATTTGGAGGTGGACTGGTAAGAAATAACCAGTAGAAAATATTTTTATAAAATCTTATTAGATGCTAGTACTAGTTGTTGCATAACTTTTTTTAAGTTTCCAGTTTTAAGAAGGCTTGAAATGCTTACTACCATAGTGCGTATTAATTGCAGGAAACTCCTACACAAATAGCACAAACTGTTTTCCATTTTCCATCACCCACCCCACTGAAAAAGTTCAGTTAAAAGCTGAGACCATAAATTGGGATTTTAAAGTGAAATTAAGTGTTTTTACAACAACTTTTTTAATAGAGAGGGATGTATAGATGAGGTTTTTTCCCTTGTGGAAGTTTGGTTGGTGTTTTGGATTGAGAGCTAAGGATCCCCATTGAGAAAAAAACATGATGTGGCACAAAAATTAATACTTGATAACATCCTTGTGATTTTAGCGGCATTTAAATGGCTTTGATTGATTTTGACAAAAAATGGTTGCAAAATCCTTTTCATATTTCAAAGGATTCTTGTTTGCATGCAGCAAGTACTGCAAGCAATAGCAAATACTAAAAAAAAAAATCAATTTGAAGAATTTGCAGGTGGCTGTGAGCATCCTTGGTTCTTAAATCTACTTCAGTATTAGAAAAGGAGGTGCTTCAGCTGTGATATATGATTTGCATTGTCCTTTTTGTATGAGCAGTGGAGCTTGAAAATAAGAAAAGTGTAGTCTTACTAATTTTAGGAGTATATGTAATGGAAATGCTTTTCGTCTGTCAGCTTACAAGTCAATATGATCCCACTTTTTCATCCTGTTTCTCTTTCTCCCTGGTGTTACAAAGAATGGTGGTGCAGGTCCCTCAGGGATGAGGCAGGACACCAAGCAAGTGACAGCCTTGGCTTTCATGAAAGCCAAATGTCACCACAGTGCGATCCCTGGGACACCAGCGCTGATCAGATGAGGAGCTGGTGGGGAGTGAAGCTCAGGAGAAAGCACGACAGGAGTTGATGATAAAACTTGTGCTGATTAACATGTGATGTAGGTGCAGTCTCCTGTTTGGCTCACTGTGGAGCTGCCTGACCTAGCGCAGGTGCTGCTGTCCGGATTTCCGATCCACAGCTGGCCTCCATCACATGTGCCAAAGTACGTGCAGATGGGTGTGTGTGAACCATCCTGGGTTACCGTGACAATGAGATGGAATGTGCTTGGGACTTCAAACTGCTGGTTTACCACAGTAAACTCATTCACAGTCTTCTCATTCCCTACACCAACCCCTTTCAATTTTTGTTAAATATTTTTGTTTAGGGCGAGGGGTGAGGGGCTCTTTGTGTGTTTCGTATTGTCCATAGTTTTTACTGTTTTCAGAGGTAGTCTTCACCTCACTCTTCCTGGATTGTATTATCTAACAATGTCTGTACTATTTTTCTGTGTGTTCTTAGTGGAAGAATTGTGTGATTTCTGTAAAGGTGTGTGGAAGGAGAGAGCATCAGCTAGTGTAATACTGTCTGATCAAGGAATGTTTCAGTGTCATAGGGGTGTAAAAAGAAAAGGAAGAATGAATAGGAACATTCTGAGACACAAATCTGTTGAACAAAAAAATAAGGAAGGCAGATAAAAGGACCAAATGTGATCAGTCACTGCTTGAAGAGAGGGTATGTGGAATGTGGGAATATTTATTTCAGTGAGATGATTTGATCGAAGACCTTGCCCAAATGGCATTCTAAAGGAAAGGGGGAAGCCATAAGTAAAATGCAGAGAAACACAGACCTGCCGAACAAACTTAATGGAGATAAAGACAAACAAAAACCTGGTCAGTCACACAAACCTGAGGGTTCATGATGTTGGAGCAGGTCAGTGGGACTGTGCCAGCTGAGGAGGTGATGTACCTGGTCTTTACACTTGTCTAGCTGAGCTGTGCCCCTGATGACAGCAGTCTGTCCTGTTGTATTAGATCTTTTCTAAACTACCTCTCAGTGTAATACCACTCTCTATCCCCTGTGTGTGAGTGCTGCAGGGGCTAAGTCAGACCAGCTTGAGTAGAAACTAAGCCAGGTTTGTGGTGCCCACAATTTAGGTGAGTTCTGGTCTTGGTGTCGGGAGCTGGAGGGGCTGTAGCTCCCTTGGGTTATTTTGTTGGTTTTCTACAGACTTTGTATCTACAGTGCCAGGTACTGCGGGACTGGTATGAACTTGTAAGCTCTACCTTGTAATGCCACACCTGCGTTAAACTGCTGCCTCTGCTGGTTTCTGGGTGAGAGATGGAAGAAGACAGCAATGCTTACAAGACCCTCTGGGCCACAATGACTCCTTCCAGTCACATAGGTGACTTCCCTTGTGTTTCTAGGGTTATGGGGCACAGCTCTTTCAGAGCTTACTAGGCCTAAGCCATAAAATGTAATTATGTTAGTCCTGGCCTATAAATAAGCTGCTGCATTTGGACATAACTGTGTATTCAGCCCAAGAATTTACTGTTACTGTAGATACGATCAGAGTAACAAAAATGTTGGGATCCTACCCTAGCAGGTAGGATATACAAAATAATCAGTTTACTAGCCCATCAGATGCCTGTTGTTAAATTTGAAAATGCTTATAAAAGTTGAAGTTTACTGATTTGTATCATGGGAAAAATGATTTCTTTTACAATATGCAATCATGAAGAGGAACCACGGAGGTGCAGATTTCTGGTCAGCCTGGCAGGGTTATTTAAGGGGTGTACCTGTCATACTGTCCCTGTGTAAAGCCTTCTGTGGGAAAAGCCTATGCTTGAAAATACTCCTGAAGTATCCTGAAAAGTTTACTTTTGAAGTACTGGTCTTTTGGGGCCTACAGAGTAGATGTAGTTTATTCCCTGAATTTGAGATGGAGAAGATGGAGTAGTTTCTTGTGCTTCCCAGGACCATTAAGTGAGAATATGCAGGGAGTTGGAGAGGAAACTGATTTTCAGATATTGGCAACAATTGCTTTGATAATAATTCCCTTCTGTGATTGTTGATAACCTGTGTGTGGGTGCAGTATTTATAATTTGACTGGAAAAAGAAAGGACAATGAAAAGAAACATCTCCAAGGATGTTGTCTTGGTGAAAATATCTAGTTTTTCCCAAATGAAATGGAACTGCATTTAGATAAAACATACAAAAAATCACTGCAAGAATCGTGTAAGAAGTATAACATTTTTCTTATATTTTTTAGTAGTATGTTTCCTTTAAAAGGGGTGTTTTACAAATGGGCATACTCTTCCATCATCTTTGTTACCATTACACTTACCAGAGTTTATAGGGCACGTAGATGAGAATGGGACAAAACTGTACTGGGGATGTCTGTGAAGTACTGACTGTCAGGGATGAGACTGTAGGTTTTAGCAGCCTGACGTATGCTGCTTCTTTTACTAGTAACTATTAATCTGATTACTTTGTCCTGATATTTTTTCTTTTAGATACGAAGTAATCTCTGTTGTTGTTCATCTTGCTCTTTTTGCTGAATATATATTTAAAGGAAGCAGTGTTAGTTGAAAGCTAGATACCATGTTCGTGATAGCTCTCAGCCAGTCTCACCCTTTTGGACATGAGAAAAACACATAGCATAATGGCTGTAAAAAGTAGCAGTAGTCCCTGGGAATATTTTGAATATCACAACTAGAGTGGTTTGGGGATTTGGAGAGGTACTGTCATTGCTGAAAGTATCATATTCCACAAATAAACTACTGGACTTGATACCCAGTGATAGTGGAGACTGAAAAAACATACTGTCAATATCTAGTTATTCCACATACTTGTTAAAGGTGACATGAAAATAAATAATAAATTATACAGGATATGTGTCTGTTATTAGCTCCTTGTACCTTCCTGCGTACTAGTATTATTTTGCTACAATCATCAAATGGGAATTGGTTTCTTAATAAAAACTAAGATAAAACACCCTGTCTTCATTGAGTTTGTGTTGGGATTTTTTAATGAAGGTTTGCAAGTAAGTGTGGTTTAGCTTTAGGTTACTTCTTTTAAAGTACAGAAAAAAACCCACAATTACGTTTTAAATCTCTCTGTACATGTAGTTCCAAGAATGATTTTAGCTTTATTTTCTTTCTAATGAGAAACAATTTTGACTAAAAGTACTATTGCTTACTGCAGAGGGCAGTTAGCACTTACAGAGTTTGAATTATCTGTGTAAAGTAATTTAGAATGATGATGAAGGGTAACTACTTAGCAGTTTGCATCTCCATGGTCTTTGAAGTGGTGCACTTCACAAACAAAAGGAAAATAATAATCAAAGAACTGCTTTTCCAAAGTATACTGCTTTCTACAGGACAGGGTATATTAATGTTAATGCTTTGGAAAGGTGCCAGATTTAAATTAGGGCATTAGCAGTGGGAGATTCCCAGCCAAAGGCATGTACAGAATGTATCAGGACAGGAGTGGTTATTTTATTGTTTTAGGGTTCTGTTTTCTGCCAGCTTCACTAAATCCAGTTATTTTCTTCCTCCACTTGACATCTTCTTTTGCATTCTCAAAATCCTAGTGTACATAATTTACTACCCTAATTTATTGCCTGTGTTTCTCTTAGAATAGACTTAGTCATCATGGTGTAAAAAATTGGGCTGCAAGTCATCCTTCTCTGACTCTTGTAGCATAGTTCCTTTAAGATTTGTCCTTTGGCAGTGTTCTCTGAAATCCAGCAGAATAGGTATTTTCATAGCAGCTTTGCTGTCAAGGCAGTTATGGAATATCTCCTCCAATTTTTTGGTGTTGAGCTTCTGAGGGCGAGCAGCCTTCTGGAAGAGTCACCATTTACCTGGACGTCTACTTTCATGAACCTTCAGCTGCATGCTTTTGACCTCTTTTTCTCTAAAAAATTAAAATGCAGTTGGTTAAAGAGTTCAGAAGAGAACTGACTAGTTTAGATAAGATACAGTAGGGGAAAAAATACCTTTTTTCTCTTAAACACGTGGACCAAACTTTTGATTGTTAAAGACAGTGAGCTCCCAGAAAGAACAGTGGAGTACAAACTATATGTCAGTGGAAACCTACCGAGAAGCAACTTAACAGTATTCAGAAAGTAATAGGCCCCTGTAAAGCTAAGAGCCAGAAGATGTCCACAGTCCAGTCTACAACTAAATCTGAAATAAGACCTCTAACAACCTGTTGGAGGAGGGCCACAGAGCCATTGCAGGCAAGTTGTTTTCTCTGCTCCAGCTACCTGCAATTACATACAATTTTAATTGAAAAAGTGCTGTGGTGGGCTGAAATGGAAGTGGTGGGGTGACTGAACAAGCTGGAGAGCAGCAGAACAGTACAATTTGCACCAGGAGTTCTGTCAGAGAAGTCCATGTGGTGTTTGGACTAAAGGGTGGTTCCAGTATAGTAGTTCATGTGGTTTTAGCTTTTGTATGCTCAGGCGGTGAGCTCTGAAGTATGACATGTATTTCTCTCTGTTTTCAGTTGTCATGCTTGTTAACAGCATGATGTATTACAATTTTGAGAGTAGTTTGCTGCTGGCTTCGTAGGCGTTGGGGGGAACTTCTGAGAAGAATGACAGCTCTGTTAAATGGTTCAGTAGCATGGACACACAGAGAAGAAGAGAGGTAGTTGTTTTCATAACCAACTGGGAGAACATCATCTGGAGGTGAAGGACCTTCATATCACTAGGACTGAAAACTTTGAGCACTGTGTAGTCCCTGCGGAATTTTAGCTAAGTACGCAGACTTAACCAGAGAATGATGATTCCTTTTTTTCAGGTTATGTGTATAAATTAACATTATTACATGAGCAACTAGAAGGATGAAGCATCCTTTTGTTAAGCTAGCAGAATCAAAATAGCCTGCAATACAGGGCAAGTGTCTGATTAGCTGTGTAAGTGCAGACCTGGTAGGGAAGGGATGCAGCGCAGTGTGCAAGCTCTGTGTGGTGTCTGCTTACTGACTAGTACAGGTTCCATTGTTGTGAAGTCTGTGCTTATACATCTTTTCATGCTTCTGTAGCCTGTAAGTGCTAGTGATGGAGGAATGTGAAATAGGTTGTTCCTTACTTTCTTCATTCTTACTTTCTTCTCTCTTTTCTGTTGTACTTTTAGTTTTGCATGGATGTTAGAATTTTTATATTTTAATGCTGCTAAAGTATAATGTAGTACTAATTCCTCCAGGGGTTAGGGAGCCATCAGAAATCTCTGTTTATAAAGATAATAAGTAGGCAACTAGTTGCAGGTTCTTAATTTTGTGGTGTTTTAGTGCAGTCTTCAATAAGCCACTCCTAATGCTAGCTGCAAAGCAGTACTTGAAGTATGGATTGTAATTCACTCACCTGGAGGTGGGTTTTGTTTTTGTTTTGTTTTGGTTTTCTGTGCACTGGCGTAGAGCGAAGACAGTCCTAGTCCCAAGCGGCAACGCCTTTCCCATTCAGTCTTTGACTATACAGCAGCATCACCAGCCCCATCACCACCAATGCGACCATGGGAGATGACATCAAATAGGCAGCCTCCTTTGGCCCGGCCCAGCCAACACCACTTCTCAGGGGAACGATGCAACACACCTGCACGAAACAGGAGGAGGTAAGCAAGCCTTGTAGCTTGGGAAACAAGTTCTTACTCTTCCTAATTTTAGCTCAGGGGAGGTGTATTTTGGTCAGCACTGGCTAGATCGCACATGGTGAACTTGTTAATGTTTCCTTTGAGCTGTAACAGTTGTGACTGAAAAGTTACTGGAAGTGATTCACATTTGTGTATCCTCTCGTAATGCTTGTGAATAGTCAGCTTGAGGAAGGGAATGCCCAAAATATGTTTAATTATGAGCCTGATTCTCTGTTCACTCTGCACTGAGGCAAAAAGCGTGTGGAGAAATGCAAGCAAAGATCTTTCTAACTGCGGGTACTTTTAAAGGTATTAAGAGTTACTGATGTAGTACCATAGCTTTCACTGCAGTCACAATTAATTTCATACTTAAAAACAATCTAAATAAAGATGAGAGTTACTTAGCTGTGGAGATGGGGAGGTTAGCACAGTGTCAAATGTTTCCTGAGGTGGCTGATTTATGATGTTATAGGAGTTCAATTTTCATGTTGGTTTTAGTTTGTGGCCCATTACCTTCTCAAAGCAGAGGTTTTAGAAGAAGTTCCAATGGCCACAGAAGAGAGAGATTGGGATGACCAGGTTGAACTCATGCCTGGATGGATGGTAGTCTAGGAAAGCATAAAACCAGATTTTTTTTTGGCTATTGTAGTTAAACAAATTGTCCAAAATAGAAGCTTTCATTGCCTCACGTTCTGCGTCAAAAATACTGAGTTATTTTATGCAAGTTGAAACACAGTCTCTGTGCGTCTAACAAATATTGTGGGTCGGTTTGTACTTTCAAAAAAAAAAGTGCCTATGCTTTTTCATTAACATAAAATATTAGGCTTAAGATATATTTAGCTAGTTTTCTTCAGATGCTACAAATAAAATTTGGCAGCAATGATCAGTCAGGAGTAGTTTTGAGGCAAGAGATTTTAAAGCATACTAGTCTTGTATCTTGGCCTCAAGTCCATGAATTTGCAGGCTTTCAGTCAGTGGCATGTAAAATATTCAGCTCTCAATGCAGCTTGTCATGCTTAAGCAAGAGGCTGAATTGTGAACTTGAAGGATTGTTGTGAAGACAGAAGATTAGACCTTTTATATGGTTTGGTACAGGGATGCTCTGTAGGGGCATTTAGTCCACAACATGATCTTTACCTCGAAATAGTTTGAACTGGGATGCCTGGAACATGCTGCATTTGGCCATTTTTGTTTGTTGTCCAGGCAGCCTACACAGATTCCTTTGCAGTGTTCATTAACCTCTCCTGCAGAGTTAAGCAGACTGCTTAACAAGCTAAATGCTAGGTAGCTGAATCTAGACAGTTCGGATGTACGGTGAGATGAAGAATAATGGAAAGTGTAAGAGATAGATGTGCGTGGGACAAGTGTCTGACATTCCGATGCAGTCAGGTGTTACCTGTGGCTTTTGCAAGTTAAGGCATTCTGCTAACAGGGAGACACCTCATTGCAAAGCCATCTTCAGTCTGACAGGAGCAATTAGGTTGGCTGCAGCATCGTGGACACAAAGCATTGCTCTTTCTAGTGCCAGCTCTCCTGCTCTTGGGTGATAACACAAGCTTTTGCTTTAATCGGAGACACTTGAATGTGTCAGTGCTTTGTTTCCCTGCGCTTGCATTTTTTAGCTTCAGTGCACAGTTGCATTTCAGCCAGCTCTAGGTGAGTTCCAGAATAGCATTGCATCCAGTTTCCTCTCCTAGAACAGGATGGTTAGGGAGAACAACACATATGTGTTTCTTGTTCTCCAGGAGTCTTTTTGAATCTGAAGAGTGCTCTGGAGTCATGTCAGAACTAATAACCACTCTCATGGATCAAAAGCTTGATTCATTAATATTATAGTGAGTGCATCTGTTACTAATGCTTTAGGTGAGGTTATGCATGTGCTTTTGAAGCCACTTTCCTGTTCCCCGTGCTTTGTTTTCTCTTCCCATGGCAGAGTAGTCTCAGAGTTAATGAGGTTTTCAGATTAAGATAAGATGAGAGGTGCACTCCAGTTGCAAATGGTTATTCAACTCAAGAAAACAAGCTGGGACAAATGCAAGCAAAACCTTCCCAGTGTGTGTAGTGTGGACATCACTGACCCAGCACCATCAGCATTAGCTCTTTTGTCCTGCCAGTTCACTCCTGTTGGTCAGGACAGTCTGTGTAGGGTTCTTTGATTATGTGATTTTTTTTTTTTCCATTTCCTGGCTTATTTAGACCTTACCTCTTGGTATCAGTGGTTTTTGTACTGGGCCTAGCACAACAGTGCCCTAATTCGTTGTGGTTTTTTATTCCAATTCGTTGTAAGCCAGCAAACACTGCATTTAGAAAGATAGCCTTCTGGTGTGAATTTACAGGAAGATTATTTTTGTCCAGTTACTTATATATAGTACAGATAAACTGAATGTAAGAGTGTGATGCATGCCTATATGAAACAGAGAAGGCCATTCCAGTTTATCAGTCATTGTGAAATGGAGGGATCTGTGCCATTGCTGTGCCTTACCTTTCATCTGTGCTTCTTTTCCTCCTTGTCTTGAATGTAATTCTGAACTAACGGGATTCAAGAATGTGTTACTGCAAAGAAATCACCCTTGTTAGAAATACTAAGATCTGCACACACTAACTCTGCAGTTATGGATACCTTTTGATGGCTGTTCTTACCTGAGGGTAGGAATTCCTGCAATTTTTTCAACAATTCCATCCTGTCTCTTTGTTTTAACCTGGCATTTACCATGTTTATACTGTGCATGTAGAAAGAGAAGGCGGGGTTTTTTGTGGCTATTTTTTAAAGACTTTAAAAACAAGTTCATTCCTAATGTTTCGTGATAGTTTAGCCCCATGTCTTGACAATTCTTTTGCAGTAATGTCTGTAATTCAGGAAGCAAATAAAGCTGTGTATCAAGGTGCTCTGAATTTTGCTGAATGAAAATAAGTTTCTTTATAATTCTGCATAGGAAAAAAATCCAGGTTTGTTTTTTATTAGGGAATGATTCTTCATTGATTTAAAAAGACAATCCAGAAGTTTTGCCAGCTTTTGTTGGCTGTGCTTTCTCATGATTCTGGGTTCCTAGACAAGTAAAACCAAACCTTTTAACAAAGAGGTACGACTAGTCTTATGAGAATCTACCTTGTCTGAGAAGCCGCCTTGTTTAAGCACTGGTGGCAGTTAGAGAAATTTTGAAGTGCTGGAGCTGCCTTTTGTAACTTTCCTCTGTTCCTGCAGCTTTTCCGAAGAAAAATCCTTGCACAGACATTTTTGTGTTAAAATATTCAGAGCATTTCTGTTTCATAGCAGGAAAATTTAAACCAACCTCAATACTCCAAACAGTAGAACATATTTTGCATTAATAGTTCTGTGGTTAGAAATTATATATAAGAGTTTTGTCTAATGAGAATGTAGCAGTTGTATCATATAAGTAATGAAGCAATGGAGAGTGCAGCAAAAACTTCAAGGAAGGAAGCTGGAATTAAGACATACATTAGTAAGAGTAAATTTAAGTTCTCAGTGCTAAGAAGAAAACACAGCTTGTATGTTCTAACATAGTAGTTTGTATGTTCTAACATAGTAGTTTGTAGCAATGAAGGCTATGCATTTTTGGTTTGTTTTGGTTTTTCTTTCCTTTAAGAATGCTGTGTTACAGTCTGGTGTTATGCCTTCTGTCTGACCTGTCATGAATTAGCATTTGTTTCAGTTCTAAGATAAGCTATAATGGCATAAAATCCCTGTGAAGTAGGGCAGAAAAATAGTGGCTTGAGACATTATATCGTATACTCACAGTAGCATCTGGATAGCTGGTAGTGCGCTCTCTCTTCCCCAGAGTATGTCTGTTTCACACAGCACAAAAGTTGGACTGAACCTGAGAAATGTCTGGGAATTCCCAACAGGTTGCACGTTTATTTGATTTTTATTTGGTAATAGCAAAAGTTCTCATCCATGCACTCTTAGAGAGGACATGTTCTAATGTTTACAGATCCTTTTTGTCTCTTCTCTGCAGTTTGGTGCCTTCAGCTTGTTTCCTAAATGGGAAACTGTTTCATCCCATGTGGCTTTAATTTGCTGTTGCTTCTGGGACCTCTAACTTACATGTTGTGGAGATTGGAAGGCATGTATTGAAAGAACTGCGAGATCACTTTGTGCTTTCAGTTCTTTCCCCTTCCAAATAAACGAGAAGAGACTTCTATGAGTTTATGACTTGTGCATCATTTTCTGAGTGTTGAACCTTAGCCACTGGTCTCTGATTAACAGAACTCTTGGCTCAAGGCAGTAGCAGCCCTGGTCAGAATATACGCACAGTTATATAAGAATACATAATCAAATCCTACTTGTAGATCAGTTGCTCAAAAGAAGTGGATGCTCTGGTCTAAGTCAGTCTCCACTCTGAAAAAGAAAGAATACAGCAATCACAATTTCCTGGGATCTTCTGGGGAGAATTCTAGAAGGCACTCAGTTATGTAGTAAACACGTGAGAGCTGAAAAATTAGTTTGTTTCCACAGAGAAGTCTATTGTTGTCTGCCGTCGCTAAGCGAGCAACCGTTCTGTGGCATAGTTGAAACAAAGACCCTAGGGAAATCTGTGATCATTTAATGAAGGTTTTTTACCTTGATAGAATAAATGCAAGAAAATCTCATGCAGATTGCAATCTTGACTCTTGAGCACTTTTATGGCAATCCAAGTGTCATCTTTTTAACAAGTTAATATTTACTTAAGAGTTCTTCTCTTGGTTTCCTTAGCAGCATTAACCTATGCTCTACTAAGCATTTGCTTACTGAAAAAAGTGTCATCTCTAAGGGTTTTAGCAGTTCTGTCAGTAAGAGTTCCATTCCAATCTAATAAAACCGTTCTAGTAAAATTTTCCACTGTAAAGACTTTCTTGATGTTTGCTTCTCGTGTGGTTTTAGTTACAAAGAAGGATTTGTGTCATTTATATAATCTCTAATTTTTTTAATGCATTTCCAGTCCTCCTGTTCGACGTCAGAGAACAAGGAGAGATCGTTTGTCTAGACATAATTCTGTTAACCAGGATGAAAACTATCACCATCTCTCCTATGGACAGCAGCAAGCAATAGAAGAGCCCCGAGCCTTTCGCCCACCGAATGTATCTCCTCGTATGTTGCACCCAGCTGCTCACCCACCACAGCAGAATGCAGTGATGGTTGACATTCACGATCAGGTAAAATTTTTAGAGTACTAACAGAAGGCTGTTGAAGATGTAAAGTTTGGTTTTGTGGGGTTTTTTCCCCCCAAATCTTCAAGGTCCCTCATCTCCCCAAGTTAGTTGCTGATGAAAGTCACAGGCCACTAAATTCTATTTGCCTTCTTACAGAGGGATTTTTTTCTTTTGTGTATGAATCATTGCAGTAGGCAGTGGAAAACAAACAGAAAGAAAGTTCACAGTTTTAGTGAAGAAGATTGATATTTAACAATTTGTCAGTGTATTTATTGGCCTATTTCTGTAGGTCCTTGTCTCAAACCTTTGCTGTTTTAGTTTGCTTTTGTAGTTCATTTGTTGGGATAAAGATGTGATATGATACTTTTTAATAATATATTCTGTTTCACATGAAATGCTTTGCCTTAACTTAGGAGTCATTAAACAGCTAAAATATATCATTTAGAAGTAGAATTTGCAATGCCTATAATTGGTTGCCTGTGTAACAGCGGAACTCGTGATACTATTGTTGCATAACCGGATTAGTCATCCAAACCTAATCAACTCTTCCTTAAATTTCATGAAAAAATTATGTATGATTGGTCCAGGAAGTAAATAATTCCCTTCTGCAACAGCAGTTTGTGTAGAATCCTGTCAGTGAGGACCTGTAAAAGAAGTTTTGGGCTCCTCACTACAAAAAGGACATGAGATGATGGAGCATGTGCAAAGAAGAGCAACAGAGCTGGTGAAGGGTCTGGAGCACAAGTCATAAGAGGAGCAGCTGAGGGAGCTGGGGCTGTTTAGCCTGGAGAAAAGGAGGCCCTGGGAGGACCTTACCAATCTCTAAAACTACCTGAAAGGAGGTTGTAGCTAGGTGGGGGTTGATATCCCAAGCAGCAAGTGACAGGACAAGACAAAATTGCAGCAGCTTGCACTGAGGTGGTTTAGATTGGATATTAGGAACAATTTCTTCACTGAAAAGGTTGTCAAGCATTGAAACACACTGACTAGGGAAGTGGTGCAGTCACCATGCCTGGAGGCATTTAAAAGACACATAGATGTGTGGCACTTAGGAACATGATTTAGGGATGGACTTGGCAGTGCTGGGTTAAAAGTTGGACTTGATGATCTTAAGGGTCTTTTCTGGTCTAAATGATCCTGTGGTTCTGTTGAGGTATCTTTTGTTATTTTTTTGTTAAATTAACAGGCAGCAGCACAAGTAAACCAGTTACTGTATAGCCGTGAAGTGAGACACAGCTCTGGTTATCTGGATGTCCACTTGTCAAACTGCATGTGCCTGGAATGCAGCTGCCAATCCCTGCTTAAGAACCGGTTTGCTTTCAGTGCAGCACACACCAGTGGTGTTGTCATATTATGTGTGCAGGTTCTCAGCAGCTAAGTATTAACTTTTGGGTCCAAGTGCAAGGATGGAAGCCACTGCCAGTCTAGCCACCTAACAAACTTACATTCTGAGCAATTCTACTGCTGCAGCATCTCAAAGATTCAGATTATGCTCTTGCTTTATATTGCAAGCTTATATCACAACAAGCCTGGCTAAACAGTTGTTCCATCCTACTGCCTCTTAACTTCCAAGCACTATCTGTGATCAGATACCTGTATTTCCAGACTAACTAAGGTCTTCCATGGTGATACTTTCCGCTTGAGGAACATAAAAATTTTGAGACATCATTTTTTAGTATTATTTTTGAGACCAATAAACATTTCAGGATCACACCCAGCACTGCACTGTATGCCCAACTTCTGTAGCAGAGACAGAACTGGGTAAAATTCAGTGTCTCTCTTGAGACTGGTTTCTAGCATTAGTGATATACAGGTTGAGATTTTAAGCTCAATTCAGTGATCTGTGTTCTGATTTGGTCTGTGTGCCTGACTGTACACTACCAGTTTAGTAGTTTAGCTCTCTTTCATTACTCATTCTCACCTTCCTAATGAGCTGGTCTTGTTTAAACCAGTAGGTTTCGTCTTAGCAGATCATGAAGGAAGAGAGAGCTTTGAAATAATTACTTTCAGTTAATCTGTGCTGCCTAAGGCTTAAGCCTTTTCAATTTTATTAGAGCATGAGAGATTTCTTGTTTAGTTTAAAAAAAAAAAACAACAAAATAAAACAAGCAAAAAAAAGAAAAATCCAACACAGAAAACAACCCATGTGGCTTGTAGGTGCAGAATACCTTTGGATCTTAGTTTGATAATTCAGTTTTAGGGAATGTCACTAACTAGAAAATTGGGTTACATGGGTCTGTTTCCCAACATAAATTTGGATAGTTGAATCTGCTGCCTCATAGTCATGTTAACTTTCCTTTTCAGCTTTCCAGTTAGCTGTTATGTTACACTTAGATTGGGAATTTAGTTTAAATATTGGCCTGAGAGTGAATCAAGAAATTGATCTCTTTAAAAGAAAGAAAATTTACAAAATTGTTTTGATGTTTAGCGATACAAGTCTATGAGTTAATATTGAATCACTCCCGTCATACTTGAGAAAATTCATGAGCTGCTTGTAGATTTGCTTTTATGTGGGAGTTACTGCCTTACTTCATAACAATTAACCAAGGGGAGAGCAGACAGACCTAATAGTCTGAGGTAGTTCCGAGTGGCTAATCTGCTTTTGAAGTTTGAACATTTTAAGCTGAGATATTCCTTTTAGTTTTCCCAGAAACTTGCAATCAGTAAATAACATTCCATTGATAAAAATATTTTAATTAATAGAAATTACAACCATGTGCCTCCTTTTACACTTTCATTGTGAATATATTATTTTTCACATACAGTTGAAAAGGCTTGTTATGCTTCTGTGCTGTACAACACTGTTCAGATTTGTAGTAAGATATTAAATCCTTTTTTTTTTTCTTTTCCTTTTGCTGCAGATCCATCAGGGCACAGTTCCTGTTTCATACACAGTGACGACTGTGGCTCCACATGGGATACCACTTTGCACAGGCCAGCACATTCCAGCCTGCAGCGCTCAGCAGGTCCCAGGGTGCTCAGTGGTTTTCAGTGGCCAGCACCTTCCAGTTTGCAGTGTGCCTCCCCCAGTAAGTGGGTCTCTGTAACTACACCAACTTCAGTCTTTTCGTAGAAATGGCACCTTCGAGCTTCAGTGTCTGTGTGACTTTAATTCTGTTGGAAATAGCCTTTTTTTTTTTTTTTTCCCCCTGTGGTAAATTGCAGTGGGATAATAGTGTGGCCTTTAGTCCTGATAACCATATGGTACTTACCTACGGTCTGTGTGGAGTGTGACTGTTTATAGCAGTAGAGTCCTGATGGGTTTTAGTTCAAACCTAAAGCTGGTTTATGAACTGACTTACATGAGCAGCTATTCTACCTACTTTCCTATAGTGAGAAGAAGGCTTCTAAGGCTGTTGTCTGGCAGGTCACCTACGAAAAAATCTTACGTGCTGGAGACCTTGTTCAGTAATGGTTATATGCAAAAAGGTCTGATATTCCAATATCAGCTTTCTTCTGAGAAGTAGTAAAATCCTGAAAGATCACTAAAAGTTGAAAAGGGCTTTTTTGTGTGAGAATACTCCCATTATATTAATAAAAATACTCATTAGTAAGGTTGTCTACCTGTGCCTTACTGGGAGTAAAATTAAGTACCTTGACTGGCCAATTTGCCAGCTTTGAATTTGAAAGAATTGGAACTGTTTTCTCGTAAACTTTTATGGGTCAGCTCAGAGTTACTACTTTCCAGGTCATAGCGTTCTGATGGAAATGTCACCATTAAGTGTTAACAGACACCAGAGTCTATTTCCCCTCCTTATTTCTAGTATAAATCTGTAATATCATACATAGATACTATATAGAGTGTCCTGTGAACGTTTATAATGTTGTTACAAGTTGTTCTCTGCCAGCTGTGCATTTGCCAGCAGTGTGTAACATAGTTTTTCCTGTTGTGCATTCTGTGACCTGAGGACCTGAACAAGCCTGTGTGGCACTGAAACAAAACCCTTGGTGTGACCACCTGTTTCTTTTAGGTGCTTTCTGAAGATTGCAGGTAACTGGCATTTATCATGTCCAGGTGCCATTTGTTTGGACTGAATGCACAACAGTTAGACAAGTATGTTTAGAGAATGGATCCAATACAAGTGACTATTAAAAAATTAAGGTTGAATTTCTGTAACATCAGCAGGCAGACTTTATACTTTCCTCTCTCAGGTCACAAAACTGAGGAATAGTTTAAGTTAAGAGGGGCTCTGGAGGTCATCTGGTGGTCACCTGCTAAAAGCAGTATTGGTTTCCAAGAATGGAGATCTCATAACCCCTCTAAGCTTCCACTCCAGTGTTTGACTGTCCTCGTGGTGAAGAATTTCTTCTGCATATCTGGTTTAATTTTATTTTTTAATTTTCTTTGTTGTGTCTTGGTCCCATTGATCCTTGTCCTTTCATTTTGCCCCTTGAGGAGAACCCATGTACTTCCTGTCCACTCTCATGGAGCAGCTGCAGAGAGTATTAAGGGTTTTGCTTAGTTTTTGCTTTTTAAAGCAGAGCAAGTCCAGTTCTACCACCTTTTCTTTTGTGCAGTGTGCTCCAAGCTCCTGGTCATCATGTTGTCATTGTTTTTGTTTGGGGCACCCAAAACTGGACACAGGGCTTGAGATTAGTGTCTCAAATTCTGAATGGAGGGGCGAAATCATTGGTTTCACTAGTTCCATTCTTACCAATGCAGCCCAGCATGCCCTAGGCCTTTTTGACTGCAGGAGAACATTGTGAGTATTGTGTAGTCCTATTCCTATGTGACCACCAGAACCCCAGGTTTTTTTCTGCAAGTGTGACTGCAACCAGTTAGTCTCAAAATGTCCTGCTTCATGTAGTTATTCTTTCCCCGTGCCAGACTTCCCATTTGCCTTTGCACTTCACATAGTTCCTGTCAGACAATTTCTCCAACCTGTAACAATACACCTGAAAGGCAGCCCATGCCCTCCAGCATGTGAGCTTGCTCACAAGCTTCATCTGTGAACCTCCCAGTATCCTTTCGTATTTTTCCTAATATTTTTCTCTCACACTGCATATGTAGCTAAAAAATAAACAAATGTCAGTTAGTAAATACCTTTATCAATTTTAGAAGTTCTTCAAAGGGACAGCATGGCATCCAGAAGGACCTGGACAAGCTCAAGAAGTGGGGCCATGGGAATCCCATGTGGCTTAACAAGACCAGGTTCAGGGTGCTGCACTTGGGTCAGGACAACCCGCGGTGTCAGCACAGGCTGGGGGTGAACAGATTGAGAGCAGCCCTTCTGGGAAGGACTTGTGGGTGCTGGTGGATGAGAGGCTGGACATGACCCAGCGATGTGCACTCACAGCTCGGAGAGCTCATTGTGTCCTGGGCTGCATCCAAAGCAGTGTGGCCAGCAGGGAAAGGGAGGGGATTCTGTCTCTCTACTCTGGTGAGACCCCACCTGGAACACTGCATCCAGCTCTGGAATCCTCAGCACAGGAAGGACATCAGGCCATTGGAATGAGCCCAGGGAAGGGCCACCAAGTTGATCAGAGAGATGGAGTACCTCTCCTACGAGGAAAGGCTGAGGGGATTGGGATTGTTCAGGCTGGAAAAGAGAAGGCTTTGGGGTGCCCTAATTCCAGTACCTGAAGAAAGCCTGCAAGAAAGGTGGAGAAGAGAGACTATACAAGAGCATGTAGTGACAGTACAAGCAGGGGGAATGGCTTCAAACTGAAAGAGAGT
>JAYRBT010000093.1:26831430-26851951 GCA_036023395.1 Myiotriccus ornatus
TGATTAAACTTTCCATGTACACTTGAAGGGCTTCAACACTGTAATGTAAGTGTAAATATATACTACTACTTAAAAGGTGGGCTTTAAAAAAAAAATTTAATTCTCTATTTGAAGATTTTTTTAATGGCTTCTTTACTCAACCATTTTTGCACAGGCCTGCATAATAGCACCTGGGTTTTTATATTACAAGAGAGTCAGCACTTCATATCCTATTTCCCAAACTATCCTGCATATAGACTAAAAACATCAGAACTTGCAAGGATTTCTGTTGTGTATTACCACTTTTTCACATGGAATGGTATGATTGTATATTATAGATAGGAATAATTTCAAATTGAGGCTGAGGTTCTTTTGGATTTGAACAGAGGCTGAATTTTTAAATAATGCTTCATTAAGAGTGAATTTCAATATTGAGAGAGGAGATTTTTAAGAAAAGAATATATTGAATCACTGACTCATATACTGGATGAGGTTGGAAGGGAGGTCATCTGGTCTAAACCCCCTGCTCAAGCAGGGTTGAGCTGACTGCTCAGGACTGTGTCCAGCCAGCTTTTGAATATCTACAAGAAAGGAGACTCTACCACCTCCCTGGGCAACCTGTGCCAGTTCCCAGTCACCCTCATGGTAAAGATGTGTTTCCTGATGTTCAGACGGAGCCTCCTGTGTTTCAGTCAGTGCCCAGTGTCTCTGGTCCTGCCACTGGGCACCACTGAAAAGAGCCTGGCTTCGTCTTCTTTGCACCCTCCCTTCAGGTATTAGTATACATTGAAAAGATCCCCCTGAGCTTTGTCTTCTTCAGGCTGAACAATCCCAGCTCTCTCAGCCTTTTCTCACATGTGAGATGCTTCGGTCCCCTCTTAGTGGCCCTTTGTTGGACTCTCTCCAGTGTGTCCTTGTCTGTCTCATGGTGGACACAAGATCTAGTTCTCAAATTCCAGTTGAAGCTTATTTTCTTCTTTCTTGCAGCCTTACCCACCTTTTATGCCTCGAAGACTCACAGGGCGCAGCAGATACCGATCACAGCAGCCAATACCACCACACCCTTACCATCCCAGCCTATTACCTTATGTGCTGTAAGTGTAAAGTACATTTGCTTCCACATAGGCTATTAAGAAGTCGTGTGACTTTCAGCAGGCATCTTGGCACTTTTTAGTGGTTGGTCTCTCTACCAGAGACCAGGCACAGTTCACCTGTCTCAGAGAAAAACTTCTTTTCTCTGTAAATTTTCCGACCTGTTTTGAATAGCATACACCCATGAGCAAGGAAAAATGCAAGTGAATAATTTTTGTCCAGTGTAGTTTTTTAGGTATTTTGAGGCACGACAGCCTCTTGTTTCTGAACTCTTCCTAAAATCTTGACCAAATTTTAAATATTGGATCTGTGATACTCTTAAAGAGATGTGGTTACGCTGCAGGATCAAGTTGTAGGAGTCTTCACTTACAAAATAAATAAATTTGATTTGGTTCTTAATTATGAAAAACGAGAGTGAGAGCTTTCTGTGATGTATTACCCTTTATTGGCTGAACTGCTACTCTGTTACAGCTGTTAAAGGTCTGTTCTGCCTCTCACTAGGTGTTTTCGTAAAAGATGTGGGACAGTTAAGATTCAGAAATTAGCTGTAGTGTGTTACGGCGGACTGTCTGTGAGGCAGTTTGCGTCTGTGACGTGAAATTTGTTAGTCTTCTGTGTTCTGTTTGGGAAGTATGAAAAGTTTGGAAAATGAAGATTAAGTTTCTGGTGGCAAATTTGACATTGACAAGGAAATAATCAAATAGCGACACATCAGATCTATAGTTTCTCTCTGCACAGTGTCAGATGTGGCATGAAAAAGGCACCAGCAATCTATTCCAGCAAAGTTGTTCAACTTGGTATCTTGCAGTCTGAGAGTAATGTCATAGCTTCTTGCCTGTCCTTGGAAGACACAGTGTGGCACAGGAATTCCTGATGACTTCAGTGGGATTTTAGTATATATTAGTACTTTGAATTTGTGATTTCTGTGTGTGCATTAAGTTTTGACCCATAGTATATTTTTGGGGGGTAAAAACACTTATTGAATATACAACTAGAAAAACACCTCTTATCTATCTGAAGAGATTCTGCTTTAACCAACATCACAGTACGTGAGAAAGTGAATTTGTACTTGACTTCCGTACTGAAGTTGGTCCAGTAGCAGATCCTGTCTATCTTCGTTGTGTGTTTAGGCTTACAAATGTTGCAAGATTTTTGTATTGGAGAGCTAAGTGAACTTAGGGTTCTTTTTCTTTGATGGTATTTTATCCACTTAAAAAAATAAAAAGTATTTAAAACAAGAATTTCAATTTCTTTTTAGTTTTAACTCTCCATAGTCTGTGATAATTAAGAGATTAATTTTTGTAATAAAGCTGAGCTTGGTTGAAAGTACTGAGACATGCTTGCAACAAAAAAGTCAGCACTCCCGGTAACAAAAAATGGCAGATTTAGCCTTTTCCTGTGACTTTCACTTCGAATGTCTGCTCTTGGCTTCAAAAAAACATTTTTACTAGTTTTGATAACATGTTGATTTAAGAGGCATCAATCAGTAAGGTAGCTTTACCATTGCCACATATTTCTGTGCTTTCCTTCAGCAAGATGCTGAACCTTATCCTTGTTTGCTCTTGTGGTAGATCAATGTTCCCAGTGCCACCTGCAGTTGGACCAGCTTTCAGCTTTGAGTTGGATGTGGAAGATGGAGAGGTAGAAAACTATGAGGTTGGTGTGCAAACTACAACTACTTTTGAAGATGTTAACTCAAGCAATAGATAAAATTTTATTATGTTTTGCTTTTAATCCTGGTTTTCCCTTTCAAATAAGTGTAATGACTGTGAAGACAGAATCAAAAACCATCCTTTCAGATTTTTTGTAATATTGGATGTTAGAAGTGCTCAGCTTTCTTTCTTGTTTATTACTGTTTCCTAAAATCCACCTTTCCAGGCTAGTAATCATTAAATTGTTCAGCCTTTATGCTCTATGTGCTACTCTTCTCCTTTCGAGTTTTAGTTGATTTTAAATACCTAACAGAAGTGAAACACTTTCAAAAGAACTTGGTAAGTTACTGGTTTTATGTGTGTAACGTTCAGAATAGTGTTAATACAGAATAGTTTTAATGTCAAAAGATTAATTAATCTAAATGTAATGTTATAAAACTCCCTGTTCTTCTTGGCCCTCAGGAGGGTATAGTAATTCACATCTAGAGATGCAGAACCCTCTTAAATATCCCCTTAAATTGTGGGGCAGTTCCAACTGTTGTGTCTTTGCTGATTCTGCAGCTGATGGATTCCCTTTGATTTCTCTTCAGTCAGTCGCCAGCCCTGACTTTTGCATCTCTTTGCCTGTGTTCCCTTTAAGATCTATGTGTAGTTGCACGTTTTTATTTTAACAATGAGCACTTCTGTAATAACTTCTGTGGGGGTTCAGAAGAAGCAACGTCTTCTGAGAATTTGAGCCCTAGGTTCAACAGTATAAGAACTCTCTTTGTGATCAGTACCATTTGCAGCTTCCACGGGATCTTTTAACTTTTCTGTGCTTTGGTTTTCTGTCACATTTATTGTGGTGTTTTGCCTACATCCCTTGTGAAGGAGTGTGAGTTACATATATGACAGACTGCCAATTATGTATGTGAGAGGGTTTTGGCTGCAGTGCTTGGTTTGTAGGAAATTAAAAATTCAGCAGAAAAAAAAGCACTGAAAGTTTGGTGATACATATTTGTTTTCCAGATTGAGGATAAAATCTCCATGCTTTAATTCAGCTAGCCCAAGACATGGAGTAGAAATCAGAAACTGTGTCCCATTAAATTTTTGATTTCTCTCACATGACGAGACTCACATATTCTTATGAAGGAAAGTAGTTAATAATTTCTTTCTGGTTACCAGCACTGTTAATTTCAAAGCAGGGTGAGGGGATCCCTCAGAAGCAAATTAGTGAGCTGTGCATGCAGCCATAGGACTAATTGGAAGTTGGGTTCTGGACATTTTGAGATCCCAAAGATAATATATTACATAATTACAAAAATGGTTAAGTTCTGAAAGACTTTCTATGAAGCTTATATCAGAAAAGTAAAGTTCTAAACATTTGTTGATAGAGGGGTGTTTTGTGCTACCAGCAGGGGTGGTGAGGTGTTACGGTAGCCCCAAATCTAGGGAAACCAGAGCGTTTTTGATCAGTGAATTTTTAAATGTCCAGTTCCCATGTTTTGCAGGCACTGCTGAATTTGGCAGAACGTCTGGGAGAAGCCAAACCACGGGGATTAACAAAAGCAGACATTGAACAGCTTCCATCCTACAGGTTCAACCCAAACAATCACCAGTCAGAGCAGACATTGTAAGTATATTGGTCTCTTTCAAAGGTCCATAATTCAGGTGGCTTGATTTTCATTTCTTTAGCTTGCAACCTCAGCTAGGTCAGAAGGGCTTTAACAGCAGTCGTGTCAGTAAACTTTTTAAATGCACTTTTTTTCTTGGCGTGCTTTCCAGGTCAAATACTGTTTATTCTTACTTTAAAAGTTCTTACCTAATCTCACGTAATTTAGCTGTCTTTCATTTAGTTCCTCAGCATTTAAAAAAATTAAATGGAAGTAAGGTGTTCTAGGTTCAGCGTACTAAACATTAAAGTGACACTGTCAGCTTGGACTTTAGCCTGTGTTAAAATAGCTTCAAGTGCTGGAAGTTTGAAGTTCTCCTGGTAGAGCTTCGTCAGTGGTTTAGGAGTGCATCTTCTTATTTTTAAAACTCCTAATTTACTGGATTTGTAGGATCTGCACAATCAGGTGGAAAGGGCAGTATCAATATGAAGGTAGTTTTAAGTGACTTAGTACCAAATACTATCTAATGTTTGAACTTCAGTGTAAGGATTTTTCTCTGATCCGTCAGTTTCAGTGACCTTCGGTGTGATTTAAAAGCATCAGTAGGGAGAGAACTTCACAGGTTATTATCTCTGCCATTTTAGATTTTGGTAGAGCATCTGTTCTGTTGTATTGGTTGCCTCTGTGAACTCCTGTGAGCAGGAGCCCTTGCATTGTGATTTGAAAGCACAGTAACTAAAAAAGAAACCCCACCCACAAAACCCCCCAGAGCCAATTCTCAGTTTACATTGTCAGATACAGAACGCTGTAGCTACTAAAGAAGTAAAATAGCTACTATGTCACAGTCGTACCTATAAGGTTTTGCATGGAATGATGTATTTGTTGTTCTTACATAGCAGATACACTTGAACTGTGTTGTCTTTTTCAGATGTGTGGTGTGCATGTGTGACTTTGAGTCAAGGCAGCTACTTAGAGTCTTACCCTGTAACCATGAGTTCCATGCCAAGTGTGTTGATAAGTGGCTGAAGGTAAGAAAAAATAATCCTGTCTTATATGAAATTCATTGTGTAGTTTTGGGGGAGAGAGTGGAGGTATTTTGCTGTTCCACTTACATTTCATCTTGTTTTATGTTTCTGATACTTGGGCTAGAAATGCCAGTAGAGTGGAAGCCCTGCCTAAATAGGGTATTTTTCTAATAATGGCTGAAGGTTGCTTCTGTGTAATCTTTGGCAGAAGGGAAAATGAAGAGAATTATTTTCAATGAGAGATCTTACTGTGTTTTCCATTTGTTTAAAACAATTACTGTGAATTTGAGTAATATATGGTATTAAAGAAGTCTTGGAAAAAACATAAATAATACAGGAAGTGTGGTGTAGAGTTTCATGATGATGGTGGCTTTAACTGTGTTCCATAGCTTGCCTAGCAAGAATGAGTACCAACACCTTTCCTTCCACATTTTGCTATTAATGTTAGATTCTGAAGCAAATAAAATGTATGTGTGTACGTATATGTGTATGCACATATACAGAAATGTAATATATGCAAATAGAAATTACAGTTTCACAAAACTACAAACCCATCCAAGAGAATTTGAGCAAAAAAGAAAGGCTCTAGAGTTGGGACAGCCCGGTAAGAGCACAGGTTAAATAGCAGCAGTGCAGAAGATGTGAAGAACAAGAAACACAGGTAAGCAGGTGATGATGGACATTTCCACAGGCTGCATTTAGCCAGATCTGCTGTCAACGAGGAATCGATTCCCATCTTGCCTCAGCTTTTTTCGGTATTTTATTCTATTCAGCTTTAATCTGTGTGTAGTTTGTTGCGTAGAACATTGGAAACTGCAATGACCCTATGTTGATGTTGTCCATAGAGAACTACAGATGTTGTCAGTTGTTGTGGAAGAAGAAATTAAATGCCTGTATGACATCATAAAACCAAGAAGATACATATTTTAGGGATACATTAAAATATTCAGAGAAAGAAAAAATCAATATTGACAGCATTCTTTTGGATTACAAGATACCAAGAATAATGAGAAGGGTTTCAATAAGTGGGATATGAAATTGCCCTTGGGCTACAGTACCCTTGGTAGGCTAGGTCTAAGGCTTCTTCTAAATCTAGGGTCAGTAAATATTTCTACAGCAGTGCTCATAACTTCCATTAGAACAGGTGTCCTTCAGTCTCTGAATCCACATACATGCTCGAGAATCAGCAAGCGGAATCTAAACATCTGATTGTTTTGCTGTCAGATTGAAAGGCCATGTACATACCCCCCACATAATATTATCAGTATATCTGTGCTAGATGTATGCTGTTTATTCACTAACTACAGATTAAGGGTAGATCATACATACATATTGAAGTAGTGTTCTTCAGTATCCCCCTTCTCTTTGAGCAGCGTTCACACTACCTGTGTCAGTATTCTCACTGCTTGAAACTTTATAAGTCAGTTTTGGTGTGAATATTGAGTATCCAGGGATAGCACTCACTCCATTTTATGAAAAAACAACCTAAGATCGTTTGACACAACCTGTGGGACAGTGGATGCTATGGATCTATACAGGTTAAGTTGATTATATAGACTTTTTTCAAACCAGCTCTTTCCAGGCTATTAATACAATTAAAATACCTCTGATTCATAGCATCCCTGAGCTGCAGATTTCTGGATGTTAGAAGAACATGTCAGGGAAGTATCATGCATGCTTGTCTTGTTCTTAATGCTCTTTTGTACCTGACTTTGGACTCAGGAGTCAGACAAGTATGTTGGGTTAAGCTTTTTTTGGGACTCTGTGTGGTACTTCTGAAGTTAGAGTTAGTCCTTTCAAGTGGTAATGAACTGGGAATAGAATTCGGAACTGTAAAGTGAAAAAGGTGGATTTAGTTTAGTCTGTTCGCATAATCATAGATGTTCTGTAGTAGTAGTGAAATAGCTTTGCTGATGTTCCTGTCTCATTTTAGAAACTGCATTTTCTAACAGATTTTCACATACGGTATTTTCTAAAAGTTGCCTTTAGAATGAGGTGTAAGGTATGCAATCAAACCCTAAAAGGGCTGCAGTTAAACCTACTGAAACTGCTTGCACTGACATTGTGTATTCCAGAGCTGAGTGCAAAATAAGCTAGACAGGGTTAAACCATCGCAGAGTAGGGTTGCTAAGAAATTCCTTTTACACTGTGTGGGTTCAGTTACAGCGGTACAAAGATGGTATATATAAGATTATTTTGCTCTGCAGGCTGTAACAAATCACCTGTAACACCAGTCCATTTTAGTTACAGCCTCTGTCTAACCTTGCTTACAGTTAAGCAGCCGACATCTGGAAGTGAGGATAACTGAAAGATATTTTGAGCTTTAGTTTTGCTTCTGTCCATTCCTTTATGTATTTGACAACTTTTCTAATGTGTTGATTGTATAATTACGTCCAGATTCACTTAATTCACATCATCCAGCCAACATCATGTTGATAAATTCTGCGAGAGAAAGTAGAAATCATAGCTTTCAGTACTTGTAACGTTTTTCTACAAGGTATAAAAAGAAAAAAGTCACCAGTTTGTCACTATGTTTTACTGATTTAATCTTGTCTCTTTGAAGAAAGTATTTGCTATTTAGGAATATTTCTAGAACTGTGGAGTCAGGTTGATTCTTTTTTAAGTTTCCTCATGTGTTATCTTAGTGAAAGATTTAAAGAAAAGGTTAGTGATCCAATCGGATTATTTAAAAAAAAAAAAATCTTATTCTACTTCCTGTTGGGTGATAATGGAAGGGAAAAAGCTATCTAACAAAGTTTTGTGGCTTGTATGCATGAAATATCTGATCTGCCTAGCTGCTATAATGCTGTATACAGTACTACCTTTTTAGTAGTAGGAGCAAGTGAGAGAAAATGTCCTATAACAGTCTGTTAGGTTGCCCCCTTTAATTAATAGTTCCCTGGTCAAGCAGCTTTAAAGACTTGTGAGAGAAGATCTAATACAATGGAGGAAACAAGAGGAAAGTTGAGCTTTTCATAGTATTATCAACTCTCATATTTCACAGTATTTGTTATTTCTTATTATCCTAGATCTTTTGGTCAAGTATGAACACATGGGAAATCTGTTCTTCTATGAAGTAACAGTCATCATCCCAAAGGAGAACTTGACACCATGACCTGTTTTCACCTAGAGGGTTTAGAACCAATTTAAAAAGAGTGCTTGCCTTTTTATTTGATGGTCTGGTAGGAAATGCTGTATTAATATGAGAAAAGACGAACTGTAACTATACTTTAGCTTATTTCTGATGGTCTAACACCAAAGTAGTGCAGTGGTTTTTAGAGTATTTTAGTATCCCTATGGTTTTATTATTCTAAATGCAGTTTACTTTAACTATAAATTTCTATAAAATTTTAAAAAAAAATATCAGTTTGTTGTGCAGCACTCTCGCTACAGTACAAAAAGTAAGTCTGCCTGAAAGAGTGTTAAGTTAAAAGGTCCGTATTACAGTATTACATCCATCTTACTCCTCTTTTGACACCATAGAGTCACATTAAATGCCAGGAAGGGGGAGTTCATTTAATTAAAGGCATAAAAATGCAACTAAATTTAAAACAGGTGTTCATGTAGGATCTTGAAAAGTTACTTGAAAAGCAGTGGTGCGGTGTCCGTGAGTATTCATTTTATCCCAGCACAGTAAGTTTATTTCTGCAATTCCTAACAGGAAATTGTTCCCACTGAATGCAGTTCTGTGGTACAGATGGTTGCTACTTCATTTTTGACCTGAGTGAATAGCTCTTGGTTCATTAATCCATTGAACTTTGAAGAATATGCCTTTTCATTTTAAAAATTGTATTAGCCAGAGTGGAGCTAGAATCATGCGTGTACAATGATGTGACCAAGTAATGACATTGTCCTCAAGTATATTTCAAAACTACTAGTTAAGGAGAAATAATTTTTTAATTGTTTCTCCAATCCATGCTTTACACAACCAGTGATAACAGTAGTAATTGACAGAAAAATATACCCTCATTTTAACTTGCATTACTAAATAATGTTTTTCAGTAATAACATGTTACTTTCACTGGATTTAGTTATTGTTTGGATTTGAAATTTGTGACAATGAGTTCTAAATTCTGGCCTCTAGAGCCAGATTTTTTGATGCTTATCACTTGTATTTTCATTGAAAATTTTATTTGCCTTGGAAAGACTTGGAATTGACAGTGGTTGGTCCTGCAGTTTTCATAACTATGAAATATAGAATTTGGGGCAGGGAAGGGTTCCTTTCACTCTGCACTTTGCAAATGAAATGTTTAATTATAGATGTTGTGGGTCTGTTTGAGGCTTTCTCATCATTTGCTAAAATGAGATTAGCCATCATTTGAAAAGGGGAATGAGAAGGCAGAACTACTTTCCTAGTAGCTTAAGGCATGTTACTTCTCATCTGTCTTATTTTTTAAGGAAGTTATAAAAGTAAACAAGTCACAGAACATATTTTCAGTCTGTGCTTTACTGAAGGACCAAATCTAGATCTGCTGGTGCATTACTTGAATAGCTGCTTAATCAGGTCACCTTCTCTTTGTTTAACTTTCTTTTCTTTGATTCCCCTTCGCCTTTACTAAAATCCCTTCCTTTTTCCCTGGTTTGCTCTCAGCTTTGACCAAATCTATAAGATGTTTTCCTGTGACGGTAACTGAATAAACAAAGCTTGGATGTCATTCCTGATCAGGAATGACAAGACGACACCCTCACACAAGATGTTTATTTGCAGCCCAAGGTGGCTCATCTTGTTTCGGTGGGTTTTGCTGCAGTACCCAGTACAGTTTCTTAGCTGCATCCATCTGATTGCAGTGTACCATAGCTGTGAGTCTGCATTATTAAAACCACCCTCACTTAGACAGACCCTGGTTTGTTGTTTTGTTCTATCTTTAAAGGTGAAAGTCACAATTTTTAATTTTTTTTTTAAATAATTTTGACTTGGCAAACTCACCACACCACTCTAACATTACAAAGTAAACTAGAAAAAGGCATAAGCACACTTTTGTCTTCTCTTGTTTAGAGTACTCTTGGACTGCTCTTCACCAGTCACAGATGTGAGTGTCACATTACTTTAGCAATGTATTTGTCAGTCTTGTAACCCCTCCTGCTTTTCTGGTTTTACAGGCAAATCGTACCTGCCCGATTTGTAGAGCTGATGCCTCGGAAGTGCATCGTGATTCAGAATGACCAGCCTGGGAGCACAAATCTGGTTTGGGTGTTTCTGGTCACATGTATATATGAACTCTCTATTGAACTTACCCATGTGGCTTCCAGCCTACCCTTTACACAAAAGGGTCAATGGACCTTACTTTGCACTGTGTGACTTAATCAATTATACAGCTTATAACTAGTCTTCACAGTTACGGGATTGTTATACTAACAGTGTGATTGGAACTCCAAAGATTTTTTTTTTTAATTTTATTTTTTTTTAGCTTAATTTTGTGTGTGCACTAACATTCCCTGGGTTCTGTGTGATCATTCCGAGTATTGCTGCGAGATTACTGTGGATGTGATCTTTTAGCATGTGCTTTTATAGAAAAGAAAAAGGAGAAAAAAAAAAAAAAAAGTGGTAGCTCCAAACAATATAGCAATCTACCTTATATAGAGCCTTCAGATACTGTGAGTGGGAATGAATGGTGTGAGTGTTTGTTTGCCTGTGGGAGAATGTGTGAAGTGTGCCTGTGGCTGAGTGTGCATGTGTGTTTGAGAACCTATATACCAGCATGTGCTGAGGATGTATGTGTGTAGTAATAATTATGCTGCAATGTATAATCTTGTGTGTTATTTAAACAGTACTAGTACTGTACACTGGTTCCTTTCCTTGTGTTTGCAGTTGCACACTGAATGCGATGGGTGCAGCAATTACAGACATTTAGTATTTCCTCCCCAATGTACTTAGAGGTGTAAAGACCTTTCTACCTACTATTCAAACAGCTGTTATGCTTCCCCTTCATTGGAGGCTTTAAGTGTGTACCACTAAAGAATGCATTGATTCTTCGTACATGAGTAACCTTGGGGTTTTTATCATATGTTACAAAGTCTGGATTTTTAAATGGCTGATTTACAAGTTATTTTATCATTGTAGAGTTGCAATATCGCATTTAGCAATATTAACATTTTCAATTGCTGATATGAATATCAATGCTTTTCTGTTTTCCTTTTAAATTTTTCTAGCTGGGTTTGCCAGTTATGTGTTTCTTCCATGAAAGGAAGCAGAAAGGACTCTGAGGGTCTTGTGGAACAGCTCTTAACTTCTGGCCATTGTACTTGCTAAGGTCATCATCTTTTAGCTTATATTACATACACTTTTTGTCACATACAAGGGAGTTTGTATGTAACTAAAATAACTTGTAAAAGGTTACAATTTTATTCCTGCAACTTCATTAATAAAAGACGATTTTTAGCATTTTCTCAGAGAAGTAGAATTTTATATTTTTTTCATTGTATCAAAAGAGAAGGTAGGTTCAGGTCATTAACTGCAGAATTCAGTTGCCCTGATGCTGCTTCTTGCCCTTAGTTATTTAATGATGAGTGTAATGGGAAGAAGGAATTCCCTGCATTTTTGCAATCAGTTTTCCAGAGCGCTCCACTCTACAAGAAAATTGGAACACCTTCCAGAACAGTGCTGTGAAATAGAAGGGGATAAACTCTATTCAAGTGCTCTGAATAATATTTTACTTGGGCTGTTTAAAAAAAATTAGCTTTCTTTATAATATTCACACTGTTGACATATCTGATATGCTTTAGCAAAATATTTAGATCTGCATACACCACAGTTATTAAAAGGATGCACTTTTTGCAATTAAATTCTTTTCGTAAATTCAGTGTCGTTACTTTGGTTGCAGCAGCACAAGTGGCAGGATTACCAGTATTGCTACAACTTGCTGCCAGTCTCAGCTTTAAGTTATTCTTTATAATTTCTTATGCTTTTGTATGCTGCTATGCTTAAGTATCAGTTACAATTTCTAACAGTGTTAGATGTTCTCCATGCTGGTTTTCCTCTTTGAAGATTCTACAGACCAGTCACAGCTCTTGGTGCAGCTAAATAAAAGCACAATTTTGCCCTATTTCAGATGCTTTTCTCTCTGTTTAGTTATGCAGGTAGTTCTTAAAAGCAGTCAAGCTTTCAATACCTATCCATACTTAGGAACACTAAATAAATAAAAATGCTGATACATCAAAATAATAGAATTTCTTCTTTCTTCTGTGGAGTTAAAGAATAGGCTTTTCACAATAGCACCTAGCAGGTTAAATTACATGTAATGAAATTTATTTTTTTAACAAATAAAATCATGTTGTTTAGAAAGCATATGCCACGCATGTCTTAAAAAAACTTAGGCTCTTTTATATAACTGCAAAAGAAAAAAATTCTGTGTGTACAGATTTAAACATGACTAACACTACTGTGCTTAGTATTCAGTTCGAAGCATGGAAAGAGGGTACTTTTCCTAAACTTGATACAAGTAAACAAGACACATTCTTCTGAAGCCAAGGGGAAGTAATTGTCTTCTGGAACCGAAGAAATGTCCCCTCTTCTCCCCACTAAAATCCTGTGAGGCAGTGGGAGATCTGAGAGATGGAGGGGCTAAGTTGGTAAAATGCTGAAATTAATTGTTGCACTGTTATGGCTCATCTCTTCTGGAATGGTTCTTTGGTTTGCATGGGACTCTTGCAGATGAATGTGGACTTGCTTCCCGTGGTTAGTGTACAAACAGCACACATGCTTACGTTCTGGATCAGCTCAAACAAGCCACAACCACATCCTCGCTGTGGTGGCTGTCAAGAGAGGGGATTCATGTTCAGCTGTGAACTGCCATATGTTATGCACAGCCTGCCATGGTGCCTGACAAGCACCTGAGTTCAGCAACACTTTTTTATGTTCATTGCCTTTCTGCTATCCACTGACTCTTTCTTCTCCAAAAAAAAAAACAAACAAAAAAAAAATACAACCCAACCTCTAATATGTTTGCTTTATCATACTGGCACTGCTGTGTTTTTTTTGCATAAACTGTCAATTTAATTTGATGTTTTAGTAGATATCAAGGCCTACAGATAATTCCAGTGTCTCATTTTGTGGCTTTCTTTACAAAAAGAAGTAAGGCCATGTGTTGTATGTCATTTTGTACAGGCTCTTGAATGTGAGTTCACAGTCATTAATATATTGCATAATACTTGGGATGAGATTTACCAACTGTTTTAATTGTAGAAAACATTTTTGACTGAGTTATCTCTGGGCCTTTGTAAAAGCTGTGGTTTTTTTTTCCTTTGGTACATTGTTACCTCATTTTGTTACTTGTGTTTCAGATTTGCTAATTATTATGAAAGCTTATGGGTTTTGTTGGAATCATATTTTGTTAAGTGTTTTCTTTAAATCATATGCTATTGTATCATTTAACATGTAGTTTTAAGTGTATTATAAATATCTGTAACCAAATCATTTGAAGGCTTGATAAATTTTTAACAAAATTTGTACATTTTTTATGAGAGTTACTAGTAATGCTTTACTAGGTAGTGCAATGAATTTTTATTTTTAATCCCTGTGCCCAATTTTGGAGTTGAGAGAGTTGTTCAGTAATAAATGTATGATGTACACTTACACAATTTTGTCCTTTTGTTCTTTCTCTTAGAGGTGTATTGTCTTCTGTTACTGTGAGTGTTTCTGTGCATGATCACACAATGTGAGATATTATTGGCAGCAGCCACTTGCGTTGCAGGGGGAAGCTTTGGCACCCTGACCGTAGCAGGCAACATTTTCTTTTAATCTGAGAGAGTATAAGAATCCTGTGTCATATTCTTAAAAGTGTGAGAATTCGTAGTACTCATAGCCTTGCCTAAAAGGTGTTACTTACTTAGTCAAAAGGAAATTTGTGGGGGTAGGGGTGCTCCTTAGGCTACTGTTTGCACTTTGTATCAGTTGAGGATGTGTTAGACTTCTGCAGTTCCCTAACAGTGGTAAGAAATGCATTCTGAATTAAATATGAAACTGAATTATACAGTGAGTTTGGTTAGTCAGGACCACACAAGAAGCTGTTGGTGAAACAAAAATACAAAGAGTTGTGTGATTTAGTTTTTAATGAGATAATGTAAACTAAGTTGACAGATGTAGTTATTTTAAAGGTTTTCACTTACACAGGGCATTTAATAACTGAATCAGTAGCAGGTGTTCTTGGTACTCAGACATACAAAATCCACTGATGAGAACACTAATGCAAAGATTCACGCACTTATCATTTGGATTTTTAACCCTGGATAACAGGTAAGGGTGCCCTCCTTCATACAGCAGATGTTAATAATTGACCACACTGTTGAAAATGGTCAGTGTTGCCAGTAGTACTTGGACAGCCAAATTCCTGGGGAACTTAGAAATACTGGTCACTGGTTTAGAGCCTGTACCAGCGAAGCTCTGAAAGCAGAGCAGGGCTTCCTGGTAAAGATCATAGAGTAGCTCAAGTTGGAAATGACCCATAAGGATCCTTGAGTCCCAATCCCTGCTTCTTGCAGGACTGCCTGAAAATAATCTGTATAACTAAGAGCACTGTCCAAATAGCCCTTGAACTCTGTCAAGCTTGGTACCATAACCACATCTCTGGTGAGCCTGTTCCTTTCCATTTCCTAGTATCTAACCTAAATTCCCCCTGACACAGCTTGATGTCATTCCCTGAGGTCCTGTCACAGGTCACCAGAGAGGAGAGATCAGCACCTCTGCTGCCCAGCCTGAGGAAATTGTTGCCCTCAACCTCAGTGTCTTTCTTCCAGTGAGCACTGGCCTCTCCAGGGCTGAGCACAGAGGCACAATCCCTGCCCTGGTCCTGCTGACCATGCTATTGCTGATACAGGCCACAATGCCACTGGCTGCCTTTGCCACCTGGGCACACTGCTGGCTCACCTTCAGATGGCTGTCACCCAGCACTCCCAAGTCTCTTCCTGCTGCACAACTTTCCAGCCACTCTCCCGTGAGCCTGTACCACTGCACGGGGTTGTTGTGCCCCAGGTGCCTGATCTGGCACTTGGCCTTGTTGAACCTCATACCACTGGCCTTGGCCCAACAACCCAGCCTGTCTAGATCCCTCTGCAGAACCTTGCTGCACTCCAGCAGATCTGCATTTCCACCCAGCTTGGGTGAACTTCGTGAGGGTACACTCAATCCCCTCATACCAATCATTGATAAAGATGTTAAACAGGACCAGCCCCAACCCTGAGCCCTGGGAACACGTCTAGTGACCGGTGACCAGCTGGATTTAGTTCCACTTAGCACCACTCTTTGGGCTCAGCCAACCAGCCAGTTTTTAACCCACCTGTCCAAGCCCTGGGCTGCCAGACTTTCCAAGAGAATGTCATGGGAGACAATATCAAAGACTTTACTGAAGTCCAGGTAGATAACATCCACAGCCTTTCCCTGGTGAAAAGGAGATCATAGAATCCGATGGGTTGGAAAGGACCTCTGAGATCATGAAGTCCAACCCTTGATCCGCTACCACCACAGTTACTAGACTATGGCACTAAGTGCCACATCCAGTCTCTTCTTAAACACCTCCAGAGACGGAGAATTCTCCACCTCCTTGGGCAGCCCATTCCAATGCCTGATTACCCTCTCTGTAAAGGACTTCTTCCTAACATCCAACCTAAACCTCCCCTGGCAGAGCTTGAGACCATGCTCTCTTGTCTTACTGATAGCTGCCTGGGAAAAGAGACCAACCCCCACCTGGCTACAACCTCTTTTCAGGTAGTTGTAGAGAGTGATGAGGTCACCCCTGAGCCTCCTCTTCTCCAGACTAAACAACCCCAGCTCCCTCAGCCTCTCCTCACGGAACTTGTGCTCCAGTCCCTTCCCCAGCGTGGTTGCTCTTCTCTGGACCTGCTCCAGCACCTCAGTGTCTTTCCTGAGCTGAGGGGCCCAGAACTGGACACAGCACTCCAGGTGTGGAGTTGGATCACGTTGCTCAAGCAAATCTATAAAGATACTAAAGACCACTGGACCTAAAATTGAGCCCTGTGGAACCCCACTAGTGACAAGATGAACCTAAGCATAACTGACATGAGCTTAGCTGCTGCCTCTGCACCAGGATTTTGCCCTTTTCCCCCTGGCTGCCATCCACTGTCAGCACCAGCAAATGCATATGGTCCTGAAGATGACCTCTGAGGTGCAGAGCCAATGTGTGTGAGATTCTGAGCACCCAGGCAACAGCCTACTTTGTGTTTCACGTGAGCCCTGCCAAATTAGTCAGTGCTGCCAGCAATAAAAAACTAATCTGTTTTGCAGCAGAGTCCACCTAAACTTACTGTGCACTTTGTGCACAGACTGTTTGTCACTAACTATAGTTTGTGGCATAGCAGGAACGTGTTTTGTAGTATGTCACGTGTTTATGCAACAGGGAGACTGTCTGCACTGGAAAAGAGAAAGGTAAAAAAAACCAAAACTGTGGGCTTCTACAGTTGCAAAGTCAAAGTTGCACACAAGTATATTGCAGAACAGCTTTCAGGATCATCTGTAGTTTGACCATGACCACTCCTATCCTGAAGAGCAGAGCTGCCCTCATCTTCCTTTCCTGAACTGCTCTCTGCTCCCACCCCCTCTGTGTCACAGCATCTCACACTCTTCCTCAGCCTTTGGAATGTCTGTCTTTGTTGATCCTGTGTTACCACTGCTTGTGAATGGCCTGGCATTCTCAGTAATTAGCTGGCGATTTCTATGGCTACGTTTTAGTAAATCGTATCACTGCCTCCAGATCCCGCATCCCATGTGCTCTTTTGTGGTCCTTTTCTCCTGTCTTGCTTTCAACTACTGGGTGCAACTCCAGCTTCTGCATCTTGTATGACTTCTGTAACCATCCCCAGCAGCTCACACTGTGGCACGCACAACCACGTGACTTTCAAGTGGGGTATCTCTTTGCATGGGATTCATGATTTGCTTGCCCACAGTGCTTATCAACCGATTTGGGAACGACAGCATGCTTAAGGACAGATGGAGTTCCTTACTTCTTGTTTAGTCTTACATTTGTGAAAGATGGCCTTGGGTTTTCAGGGGCAGTGGCATTGCTATAGCTTTTCCCCAGTTCTAGCCTTTGCTAACCTAAGTTTGGATGGCTTTATTTAACAGCATAGGGGACACTTCCAAGTCAACTGCCCTTGTCCTTATAGGGGGTTTCAACTTGCAAGAAGTCAACTGGGAGCACCACGCAGCTGGTACAACCTGGGCCAGAAGATCCCTAAAAAACCTGCATGACAACTTTATGGAACAGGTCCTAAAGGACCTGACTCAGAAAGATGCCCTCCTCAATCTGCTGCTTGTCAACAAAGCAGATCTCATGAGAAAAGTGGAGACTGGTGGCCTCTTGGCCACAGCGACCACGAAGTGATCGAGTTTAAAACCTCTGTTGATAGGAGGAAAAGTGCCAGCAAAACCACAGCTCTGGACAACGAGGAGGGCAGACTGGAGGCTGCTCATGGAATTAGTGAGTAAGGTTCTCTGGGAAAATGTAGGCGCTGGGGTCCATCAGTGTTGATCACTTTTCAAACGTCACCTCCCAGGGGCACAGGAGCAGCAATTCCCACATACTGGAAGTCAAGCAGGCGAGGCAGAAGGCTGGCTTGGCTGAGCGGGGATCTTCTCTTGGAAATAAGGCAAAAAAAAAAAAAGGTGTATGCCCAGTGGAAGCAAGGTCAACTGACAGGGGAAGAACTCAGAGATGCTTCTTGCCACTGTTGGTAGAGAATTTGTGCAGCCAAAGCTCAACTGAGGTTGAAGGTGCCAGAAATGTGGGGGACAATAAAAAGAGGTTTATCAAATATATTATTGGCAATAGGCAGTTCAGAAATATCATTGGCCCATTACAGGATGAGGATGGTCACCTCACAAACAGGGACAGAGACAAGGCAGAGATGTTCAGTGCTTTCCTTGCCTCTGGAACACAGATGATGGATCAAGGGGTTCTCAGTGCCCTGAGCTGGAGGACCATGACTGTGAGAGTGATCAAATCCCAGTTCACCCAAAAACTTTATAGGATATCTGCTGCTCCATCTGGATCCCTACAAATCTATGGGGCCTGATGGGATTCATCCCAGAATCCTCAAAGAGCTGGCTGATGTCATTGCAAAACCTCTCTCAATGATTTTTGAGTGGTCTTGTGAATTCAGAGAGGTCTCTGCTGACTGGAAGCTGGAAAATGTTGTCCTGATTTTCAAGAAGGGCAAGAAGGACAACCCCAGAAACCACAGGCCTGTCAGTCTCACTTCAGTGCCTGGTAAAATTATGGAGAAGATTATTCTGGGGCATGTTGAAAAACACCTGGAAGACAACTCAGTCACTGGTCACAGCCAATGAGGCTTCATGAGAGGAAAGTCCTACTTATCCAGCCTGATTCCTTTTATGACAAGGTGACCCACCCAGCTGATCAAGGGAAGCCAGTTGTTGTAATATTTTTGGATTTCAGTAAAACCTTCAGTACTGTCTGTCACAGTGTCCTTCTGGACAAACTGTCCAGCACACAGCTGGATAAACACACCATGTGGTGGGTGAGCAATTGGCTCACGGGTTGAGCACAGACAGTAATAGTGAATGGGGTGACATCAGACTGGTGACCTGTCACTGGTGGGTTCCACAGGGCTCCATGTTGGGCCCTGTGCTCTTCAACATCTTCATAAATGACTTGGACACAGGACTGGAAGGGATATTAAGCAAGTTTGCAGACAACACAAAACTGAGGACCTATTGACTCCCTTGAAGGCAGGGAGGCCTGCAGAGAGACTTTGACAAATCAGAGGACTGAGCAACCACCAAACATATGAAGATCAGAGAGAGAAAGTGATGAAATGTGGACCTGGGATGGGGCAATTTGATGCTGGAAAGCAGAAAAGGACCTGGAGATCCTGGTTGATGGCAAATTGAATGTGAGTCAACCCTGGCAGCCAGGAGGGCCAACAGTGTCCTGAGGGGCATCAGGCAAAGCATCACCAGCCAGCTGAGTGAGGGGATTGTCCCGCTCTGCTCTGCACCGGGGTAGCCGCACCTGCAATTTTGTGTGCAGTTTTGGGCACCACAATGTAAGAAAGATATTAAGCCATTAGAGAGTGTCCAAAGGAGGTCAATGAAGACGGTGAAAGGCCTTGAGGGGCAACTGAGGTCACTTGATCTGTTCAGCCTGGAGAAGAGGACACGAAAGATGGACCTCATCACAGTCTACAACTTCCTTATGAGGGGAAGACAAGGGGCAGACACTGATCTCTTCTCTGTGGTGACCAGTGACAGAACTGGAGGCCTGAATCATAGAATCACAGAATCATAGAATCAAATGGGTTGGAAAGGACCTCTGAGATCATCAAGTCCAATCCTTGATCCTCTACCACCACACTTACTAGACTCTGGCACTAAGTGCCATATCCAGTCTCTTCTTAAATACCTCCAGGGATGGAGAATCCACCACCTCTCTGGGCAGCCCATTCCAATGCCTGATTATGCTCTCTGTAAAGAATTTCTTCCTAATATCCAACCTAAACCTCCCCTGGCAGAGCTTAAGACCATGCCCTCTTGTCTTACTGATAGTTGCCTGGGAGAAGAGACTGACTCCCATCTCGCTACAGCCTCTTGTCAGGAAGTTTTAGAGAGTGTTGAGGTCTTTCCTGAGCCTCCTCTTCTCCAGGCTAAACAACCCCAACTCCCTCAGCCTCTCCTCACAGGACTTGTGTTCAAGTCCCTTCACCAGCCTGGTTGCTCCTCTCTGGACAAAGTTGTGTCAGGGGAGGTTTAGGTTAGATATTAGAAAAAGATTCTTCACCTGAATGGTGGTTGGGCACTGGAACAGGCTCTCCAGGGAAGTGCTGGCAGCACCAAGTCTGATAGAGCTCAAAAAGCATTTGTACAATGGTCTCGGGCACATGATGTGACTCTTAGGGATGGTTCTGTGAAGGGCTAGGAGTTGGACTCTTGTGGTCCTTTTCAATTCTGCATATTCTGTGATTCTGTGATTCTAAAGGTCGTTATAGGTTTATCCACACATTCTAGACCTGTTAGAATAAAGGTCTAACATTCTAACCTTTGGTAATATAGCAGTAAATATTAACAGAGTTGTTGTCGGTCGGAGCGGGAAGATGACACGGTGATCAGGGATACCAGCACACTTTATTGCAACAGAGCTTCTACTTATATACACTTCTGGGTGTCACACATGTACATGCACTATTGGTCTAGCATAAACATAACAACTCATGA
>JAYRBT010000093.1:26854041-26866828 GCA_036023395.1 Myiotriccus ornatus
TGTACTGTCTGTCTGTAATTAATGGGGTGTCTCATTCAGCAAAAGAGTGTGCTTCAACAATGCACAATCATCAATTGTACATGAAAGGACGGGAAATCATACAACTTCTGTGGGGTTTGACCTTTACTGGCTAATATCAATATCATGTGCTGAGGAAGTCACAGAGAACACAGCACAAATACTCATTCCAGTAATGTATTTGTAGGTCCTCCAATTCTGCACGCCCTCATTTTTGTGTGATGTCCTCAACAAGTCAAGTTTCATCAATTTACTAATAGAAGAGCAAAACAAATAGAGAACTGTTGTGTGACTTCAATTTACCCTGGGGCAGGGGATGGGCAAGAGCCAGAAGCACAAGCCTTCAGGTTAACCAAAGGCCTTGTGGAAAGATTGACTCTTAAATTCACCCAAAGGTAACAGGTAGAAGGGCGGTTTTGACAGAACTCCATACCTGAAGGTGTAGTCTGAAAGGTGTAGTCTGTCCTAATCCATTAAGAGAAGAACTAATGATCTGCTTTAGTAAATCTTTCTCAGGGTATCAGAAATTTCGAGCACAGACAAGATTTGGTTGTGCTGATTAAAGAGACTGTTCCTTAGGAATCCATTTGTACCAAAAACTCCTGGGCTGCTCTTTCCAGGGATTGTCTTGGAAGTGGGTACTTTGCAGGTGATCTCTCCAGTGTGAGCCCATAATTTTGCTTATGGTGGATTTTGCAGGATCTGATGCCAAGGGGAATCTCAGCATCAAGCATCTTGTAGATCACAGCATCCCTGAGCTTTAGAAACACAGATAAGTTTGTTGTTGATCCAGGACAGCTTTGTTGCTGGAATTTCTGCCCTCAGTGCATGAACTATTAGGTAGATTGCTCTATGGGCAAGTGGAAATGGAAAGATACACTTTCATTCTTATCTTGTTTTAGGACCTGGAGGAAAAAATGAGACAAAAGATAGTTGAGAAGATTGTACACAGACACAGCAAGGCTCTGCTGAGCTCTGCCCACTGGATAAGGCAAAATGCATCAACCAGCAGAAGGCTTCTAGCTTCCGTAGAAACTGCAGATGGCAGTAATTCAACAACTGATGCTTTCTGGTGAGATGGAGAGGGCGTTCCCTGTGCATCTGGCTGTGTGTCAGAGCTGCAGTTTTATAACACAAAACCTTCAATCACTGTGCGAATTCTACATACCGCCATTCCTCCTCCTCCCTTTTGTCTTCCCCCACCTCCCAACATGGTGTGTTTCCCCTTCGGGAGTGGGAGGCATCATGGGTTATTGCCAAGCTGAGCCAATTTTCTGCCAGTTGTGGCGAGGACAGCACAGAACAGACACAGCTGAGGACAATATTGCTGCCAGTGTGCCAGTGCTCCTCGTGGGCTGTGCGGACAGCTCAGCCTTGCTGCTACAGTGGTACTGCCTGGGGAAACCTGTTTCTTAGATGCTATCATGGATGCTGTTAATGTTGCAGAAAGCATTGAATCTTTTGTGGTCCTGCCTGTGGTTATGTCTGTGGTACAGGCATAACATCAGGTAATATACTTCCACCTCAGAGATACTGCTGGGATTGCTTTAGGTGAACTAGACTGGGAGTGCTTTTCTCCTTAGATGGGGTTGTGCAGAAGGACAGTGTCACTGTGGCAAATATGGACTGCAAATTGACAGCACATGGACTGTGTAAGGCACAGTGCTCAAACAGGGAGAGTGTTTTGCTTGGCATCCTTTTTGCCCTGTAGGTAACAATATTTTATATGAAAGCCCGAAAGGCAGACTCTGTGAAAAGGAAAGTGGTATGTAGGATGATATTTCATTTGGAAGGGCAGTTTCCATGTGAGCTGCCAAGTGAATGGCATCATTTCACTGTCAGGGCATCTGAATTATGGCAGATTGAGATGTACTGGTGTGTGTTTGCATGCAAGTAAGGCAGGGCCAGCCTAAGTATGTATATGTATCTGTGGCCACCATTATTCCATAGTACTTCACATATTTCATCTCAGATGGTGCCTACGTACCTGCTAATATTTCTGGACTCTTTTTCCTGCTCTGCAGGTTGCTATCTACCACAGCTTAGTGGGGCAGTTTTCATTTCCCTGGAAATTTTCTGGGGAGATGTATAATGTGCCTTTTGGGTGTGAACTCCAGCTGCTGTACTTTGGCTCCTGAATAACAACCATCTGTTACTCAGACAAGAAGTGCCTGTTCTGCAATTGGCAGTGTTGAGCACATATTACAAAGAACTGATAAACAGGATAATAACGTGGATAAACAAAGGGCAGAGGGTACAGAGAACACCTATTTTCAGAAAATCTCAGTTCCCAATGAATGTAGATGGATTTCAGTGCTACCTTTGCTGGGCTGTCCTAGGACAGCCCTGTTGATGCAACAGTTCGTCAGTAATCTGGTGGACAAGCAAAGTGGAAAAATAGGAAGTGAAATCAGAATGTTGCCGTAAACAGAGGTAGGTGGGAAATGATAACACAGAAAAAAAATTGTCTTTGCCTTAGTGCTATTCACAGGATTGTCTATAGCAAACAGAAGATGCCACAGAAAGAGTCTGTGGCTGAAGCGCAATGGCAGTAAGAGAAAAACAAGAAAACAAAATTAAGTCTGTACAAGATAGGGAAAGTGGGCACGTGAAATGCATAGTTTACAATGCCAAATGAAAATTCTGCATTTCCTAGCCATAAGGGGCAATCCCTCTCCCAGCTGCATATCCAGACTATGTGCTTACATTAAAACTTGCTGCACCTTCCTAGCTGTCTTCTTCCAGTCAGACCACATGATATCAGTCTTGCTTGATCTGAGCATCTCCATGCTGGATGTGCAGCCTAGATCCTGTCTGGGACAGAGAACACCACACACTAAAGAATCCCTCTCCTGCCCGTGAAAGCAGGAACCCTGAGCATCACTAGGGCTTGAGTGGGAGTTGTCTGCCTTGAACCTGGGAGTCGTCTGCAGCAGAATCTCATCTTCCTTAGCACTCAGCTCACATCAGTCAGCGAAGGGTGATGTGGTGTCATGTGCCCCAGTACGTGGCTGCCCAAAAGGGGCACTTGGTGCTGCAGATGTTGTTGGTAACTTCTTGCTGACGTGGCACGTGCCTCGCTCTGGGGCAGGAGCAGGTCTCCCGGATATCAAACTCCTGCCTGCCTTCAGAGGGCAAGTGAGCAGGAACTCTGCAAGGGTGCTGGGGGAGTGGTGTGTGGAAAGCAAGAGCATGTGACTATAGAGGAAGGAAAGGAGCAAGTTATGACTTTAATTTTCCGCTGTCAGCTAGTTTTCATTTGCAGCATCTTGCTTTGAAACATAGCTGGGAGACCAGAGAGCCTGTATAATAAAACTATTTTTCCTGCAGCACATAATCTCAAGTAAAACAATCTTATTATGTAAATATTGAGTGCCTTCTTTCAAGGGGGCTGTGGGACTGTGCTCCTCCTGTTCCAGAGGCATCGGCTTTCAGTGCACAAGCATAAACTCTTAACAGATGCTGCTAAGGTCAAGTCCATGGCTTGTACTGGGGCCCAGGTGCAAGAGGAAATGTTGTTCACCTCACCATGGTCAGCACAGAGGTACCTTATGCTGTAGGGAAGGGAGAGAAGGAGCAGCAGGTTCACAAAGAGCTGTTCTTCCAAGAGCTACAGGCCACGTTTAGTGTGTGGCTGAGGACACACTCCTCTCCCTACACTGCAGGGAGAGGAGCCCTTCTGAAGCACACGTGTCTCTCTCAGTTCTGTCAGGGACACTCCTTTTGCTCAGACCCCACAACAGGGAAAGAGAACGATTGCAGCTGAGGCTGTGCCCCTGTTCCCTGTGGGTGTGCTCACTCCCAAAAGATGTGGAGGCCATTGCCAGGCCACCGCACCCCCCTTTTCTACCTTTAATTTCCCCTCCTCTGTCTGAGGTCCCTGTGCTGCCAGCAACAGCGTGTCAGGACTGAGAAGGGCTTGTTGGGCCATATCATGCATGCCTCTGCCCTTAGTAGTTTTAGGGACAGTTGATAAGGAACAACTAGGAGTACCTTCCCAGGTGACAGCCTGGTGACGGAGAGGGGCTCTCCGCCCTCACCAACCCAGAATGAGTGTGAAGTTCTGGTGTGTTGGACTGAGTTTGGGGAAGCCTTGCCCAGACAAGGTGGCTGATCACAGTTGCAGGCAGGCCTACTGCCTCCCAGGCAGCTGTTCTGGAGAAATACTATCCTTGAAGGAAGACCCATGTCTCTCCTGCCCTTTGTGCCCCACCGACTGGGAGATCAGGGCTCGGGGGTTCAAGGGCAATGTTTTCAATCCCCACCCATGTTTCCAGTCTCACAGTGTGGCCCTATACCTGGTTGGGAAATAATACTCCAGGGCTATGTTTTTCTCTCACACACTGGCTCTGGGATACCTGAAATTGGGTCAGGATAGTGACGAGGCTGTTCTCTTCCTGCCACAGGGAACAATTGCAGCTGCCTTTTCCTTTTCTGCTCTGCTTTGAGCACTGATCCCCTCTGGGAGAACTCTGGGATCCGAATCAAGGCAGGGCCTGCCCAACTGCCCTCCCCAGTTGCACCCCAAGACCCCTCAGGAGACTTGGAGTGCAAGCTCATTGACAGCTACTTGCAGGTAGTTGAGAAACCAGTAAACTGCTTTGATCCTGGCTGGTTTCAAGCCATGTGAGTTGAACACTCTTCCCCTGTGACAGCAGCAGAACCAGGTTTAGTGAGGAACTCTGGGGATGGACGGCAGTTCAGTTAGGATCGTCTCATGGTGCAGCATTAGAGGCTGTGGTTACCTCAGGGAGAACATCTTCTGCCCTGTAACCGTGCTGGTGTGTTTGTGCCCACTTGGGCTTGTCTTAGGGGACACCTTACCCTGTGTCCTGGTTTAACCCCAGCCAGCAGCCAAGCCCCTCACTGCTGCTCACTCACACCCCCCACCAGAGGGTCAGAAGGGTGGGAGCCAGGAAACTCATGGGTTGAGATAAAGACAGTTTAATAGGGAAAGCTAGGGCCACACACACAAGCAAAGCAAAACAAGGAATTAATTCACTGCTTCCCACGTGCAGGCATGTGTTCATCCATCTGCAGGAGAGCAGGGTCCCACCACATGTAACAGTTACTGGGGAAGACAAACACCATCACTCGAAATGTCTCCCCCTTCGTCCTTCTTCCCCTCACTGAGCATGATGCCATATGGCCTGGAATATGCCTTTGGTCAGTTTGGTTCACCTGTCCCTACTGTGTCCTCTCCCAGCCTCCCATGTACCCCCAGCTTCCTCACCAGCGTGGCAGTGTGAAAAGAATTATGAAAGCTTTGGGTCTGTGTAAGCCCCGCTCAGTACTAACAAAACCATCACTGTATTATCAACACAATTGTGTGTTCAGCACAAGTCCAAAACACAGTCCCATACTAGTTACTGTAAAGACAACTGGTTGCATTGTCTTTTAAATGCCTTTCAACAGCACTCAGTAAGATCTTCCCCCAGATTTTTTCGGGTACTGAGGTTAGACCAAAAGTTCCGTAGTTCCCTGAGTCGTCCCTCATGGTCTTCTTATAATCTGGAATAACACTGACTAGCTGCCACTCAGCATGGACCTCCCCACACTCCCAAGACCTTGGTGGATGATTGAGAAGGGTCCTGCTGTAACATCTGTCAGCTCCCTCAGTGCTCCGGGATGAAACCCATCTGGCCCCACGGACTTACGAGCAATCAGCTGGTACCACTGGTCCCTGGCAATTTCAGTGTCCACAAATGGAAAGTCACTGTTCCCACAGTCATGGTCCTTGCAGCTCAGAGGACCAGGCAGCACAAGGTTTATTGTCAGTATTAAAAACTGAGGTATAAAAAGCTTTGAATGCCTTCACTTTTTCTTCATCCTTATTTTTCTGGGTTACTTGGCGCTTTAAAATGTGTGTGTTGAAAGGGTTGGCCACTACACAGCCAATTCTGTGGCACTACAAGGAAAGACAAAATTTTCATGTAAGTTTGAAGAAATTTTGACACTTTGTTAGTGCATACGATATTTCCACAACGCTGCAGAAAGTATGTTTTGAAAAGCACATTTTTGAGAGTATATTTTTCTAAAATTAGCAAGAAATGTGTACATCAATATTTTTTTCTGATAGCCTAGAAGGATTTTGCATCTTTTTAGGTTAAATAGCGGATAACTAAGACACAAAACAACTCCTGCTTTCATTTACTTTGTTAATGAAGTGCCAAAGCACAATGAGCGTTCAGTGCTAGTAAAATTAGGAGCTTCAAAATTTTGTTTTTCAGGAGAAAAGACTTGAAAATTGAATTCATGTAGCACTGATGAGACATTTTTCTAATTGTAAAATTAAATTATTTAAAATATACACTCCTCCCTTCACCCCTACACTCAAGTATGAGAGTGGAGTCAGAGCTTGCATTAGGAATTTTTTTAATACAAAGAAATAGAGAATACTATGGGTAAATCAAAGTCAAGTCTTCGTGTGTTGCATGCTGCCAGCTTCACACACAAACTTTAAGAAATGCACCCCTAACTTGCAGAAGGCTTATTAGATCCAAAGTCCGGAGAAGGAAAGTTGTCATTTCACCTCAAAACTTAACAGATGAAGACTCCTAGGCATTCTGATCCCACCAGCTCAACGCACCTTCTTCCCCAGCTGGCTTTCACAATGAGATAGTGCTGAACCAAGAAAATGTTATAACTTCTTCTTTTCTTCTTGATTTAACTCTTCCTTCTCTCCACTGCCTGTGCTGGAGGATGATTCTTCTGGGTAAAACCAGCCTGAGGTATGCTCTGAGGCATTTAAACCCTGTTTTGAGAGATTAAAGTTGTTCCCTCCGGAAAGATAAATGCAGGATGCAAAAAGCATCTGCTCTTCAGACCTCTCGTAAACACAGTGCAGCAGCATTTTTCCCCAGTGTGAGACAATAAAGTACTGGGGCAAAAGTACATCTTATTTCAGTGCATTATAGCAGCTCCTGATCATCCAGTAATGTTTACACAAGCATTATTTAGCTTTATTGCAACTCTGACCTCCATAGTAAACAATTTAAAACTAAAATGCATAGATAATCCAGCTCAGTAAGTTCATTTGTGATAGGAAATGTCCTGGGTACCTGCAAATTTTAACCCTGCAAGTCATGGGCCCTGACAATGTCCTTACAGACAAACTGGTGATGTTTGCACAGATAGACTAGAACACCTGAACTGCTAGGCACTGAGTGCTGTCATCAGATGTGCAAAGTCCAAGTGGCAGCTGGTTATGAGTGCCATTCCTCAGGGATTGATGTTGAGCCCAATGTGGCCTAATGTTCCTATTAACAGCCAGTGCAATTGCACGGAATATGCCCTCAGCAAATTTGGTGTGATAACAAAGAAGGGGGCACAGCAGGGGATGAGGAAAGACAGAGTGGCAGGCAGGGTGACTCTTCTGAGGGACTGTGATGTGCTGCAGAAATGCACCAGCACGAACTCCACAGAGATCAAGACAGGGGGCTTATCCAACCCGTGAAGTAACTCTGCAATGATTAAGGCTGGGCACCAACAGGCTGGGGAATAACTTTGCCAGAAGAGGAACCAGAATCCTGGACTGAGTATCTTCCATTGGTGCTGTGTGGCTTTGTGGTGACGAAGACCAGGTACGTATCGAGGAATATATTTAGTGCGGGTAACTTGGTGTGCAGCTGCAGTGGGAGCTGAAGGTGGAGCTCTGGGTGGGAGCCCCAGGCAAGAGGCCAGGAACTGCCGACCCTCTGCACAGCAAAGAGCACAGGGACCTGTGACCCAGCCAAGGACACTGAGAGAGACAGCAGGAGCTGATGACTCATTAGGAAGACCCCAGACTTTTGTGCACATAGACTGTGAGGGTATAAAAGCCTGGTAATCTTTTATTCTGGAACCCTCCTCGGACACACCAGTTTGAGCTGTCTGTAGCTGTTACTCTGTTGCTGAATGATGATTAAATTACTTAAAGCAACCGGAGGTTTGAGTGCTATGGGAAACCTGAGGTCAATCCGGGGCAGTCATGGGCTCACTGGAGCCACCCGCTGTGAAGGGCTTCGGTCCCAGCAGTGACAGTCTCTTGTAGTGGGTGTGTGACTGCAGAGTGCTCCTGAATGGTCAGACAGGGAAGTTTCCCTAACAGTTTGATAACCCAGATGGAACCCTAGGCCACTACTTTTGAAGCCTCCCTTCTCCAAACTGCTGACACTGTGTGAGTTCACCCGGCGTCACTGGCACAGAAAAGAGCTAAAAGGGTGAGTGTTAAAATTCCCTGATGTTGCCTAAATGGCTGTGGGGTAAAAAGAAAACTCCAAGGTATCACTGAGCAGATTCTGTGTAAATCATAATGGTGGATTTGTGTCTTCCTGTTGTTGCAGCATTTTGTATAGATACGGTGAAATTGCTGGTAGGGGGCTGAGTACGGGTGTTCAGCCTGCCCAGTGTAAGGAGCAGATAGAGGAGGTGTAGGGTCCCTTGTAAGAGGCAAGGTGGTGATGAAAGCTCAAGTCTCTTGTATGACACAGGGAATTTGCAGCCCCTATTAGCATTTGAAATGATGGAAAATGAACCCAGCACAGAAAAGGAGATGCCCTTGACTGAGGCTGTGCAACACTGGGAGAAACTGAACTGTAAATACTTTCACCTTGGAATAGCTGATGGGCTAAAGCCATGACCTGGGGCTAAGGACTGTCTCTAAGGGCTGGGGCATGAAGCGGGGCCAGGCAGTGACTGGGCCATTCCCAAGGGTCACCCCAGCCTGCGTCAGGCACTGTTGCTGCTCACCACCACCCCTCCCCACTCTGCCCTCAGCCCTTTTGGTCAGCATCCAGCACTGGAGCCCGGAGGGCTCCTGTGACAGGAGCAGCCATGGCTGCCCTTGGTGCGGTTCCATAGGACTGGGCCGGTACCCAACCTCAGCCAGCACCCAGCAGCTGACTCAGAATTGCTGCAAACCAGGGGCTGTGTAATGGGAAAAAAGTGTGGCAAAGGCCCGCAGCAGGTGCAGGCATGATGTAATTCCTGCCCAGTGCACCACCAGCAGCAGCTGAATGTGGGTCAGCAGGTTATAAGAGACAGTCAAGTGCCATTCCCAGCTCCCTGACCTCTGCCAATCAGACTCAGGAGCTGGGCTCAGACCCCTGAATCCAGAGTGGCAGAGATGGGTGCTGTGAAGTGCCCAGTGCAGTGACAGAATCCATCAAGAGAAGCCATCAGGAATATCCAACAGCACCCCGTGAGCTCTCACAAGCCCATGGCCATTGGGGAGGGGGTGTCATATCTGCACCAGGCTGAATCCGTATCCACAGCACGTCTTCAACGTGGACAGCCCATCATCTCCTACGATTTCTTTGTGAGGCAACTGGTACACAGACAGAACATGTCTCTGGAGAATGCACAAGACACCATATGAAGTAGTTCACTCTCTGTTCCTATTATGTTCACTAGTCTGGCCCGGTCTGATACACAAGTACATGACATACAACCTGGGCATGAAGTGTTAATCAAGATGTTCTCACAAAAATCCAAACATGAACCTAAATAGGAGGGGGCTTATACTGTCTTACTGTGCTCTTATATTGATCTTAAAATTTTGGGTTAGGAAAACTGAATACACCAGTCTCATATCAAGCATGCAGTGAATGATTAACCAGTTTGTCAATAACAGACTTCTGTGGATCTTTCGTGATGTTGTCTTGATAATAATTTCTGCCCTCTGACAATATCTTATTAGCCTCAATTCTGTTACTTTTAATAATGCTGTATGAAAGGGCAGTGGGAAAACGCTGTGAAAGCTTTCTTTTTCCCTTCTAATGTATTAGCAAGTATGGTGAATCAGAACAAAGGGAGGACTTCTGAGGAATGCATTCAGTGCGGGTAGCTCGGTGAGCAGCTGCAGTGGGAGCTGCAGGTTGAGCTCTGGGTGGGAGCCCCAGACAAGAGTCCAGGAGCTGGCACTGACCCTTTGCACAACCAAAGGGCACAGGGACCTGTGGTGACCGACACCCAGACACAGCAGGAGCCAAGGACTCAGCAGGAAGATCCCAGACTATTGTATGCTCAGACTACAAGGGTATGAACACCTAGATATTTGCCCAGGGTCCCTCCTCAGTGAAACCTGCTCAAGCTGTTACTGTGTTACTGCACCAGGAATAAGTCACTTTAGGGATCCAGAGGTATGAGCTCTGCAATGGGAAAACTGAGGTCGATCCTGTAAGGAAGCCTCGTCTGACTGTGTGAGAGTGGCGTGTGTAGGGAGTCACCCAGCGTGAGGGGACTTTGGTCCCAGCAGCGACAGCCTCTGGTGGTGGGAGTGCGACTGCCAGAGTGCTCCTGAATGGTCAGACAGGAAAATTTACTTAACGCACACACTCCCCCGGAAAAGACTCACACTGACTCCATTAAACAAACCCTCCTGCAGAAGCCACCAAGACAGTAATGGAGCTGAAGCTTAACATTTTCAAAAAGACATGGAAGGAACAGGACTTGTTCAGCCTCCATCGGAGAATGCAGTGCTGTCTACGGTTCCCTTATGGGAGTAGATTGGGAACACGAGGCTGAAAGTCTCCTTGGAAAGGCACAGTTAAACTACACGTCATAATGAGAAAATTTGACATTATGAAAGGTTTTCTCTGTGAGGATGGTCAAACACCACAACAGGGTCCCCAATAGTCTGTGAAATTCTCATCTTTACTCATTTTTCTTTTTTCTCTGTGTATGGGATGAGACTGAACGATCTGCAGATATCCCCAATGATTCTTAACATTCTGTAACTCTAGCATGGAGTCCTTATGAAGGACTTTTTGAGAAAATCCCTGACTTTCATACACACAAAGCACATTCTGAATCCTTGATTATATCAACAGCTCTTCCACAAGCAAGAGATTCTGCCTGCTTTCAGGAGGATTGCCTTGCTTCTCAATGCTCCACATTCTCATGTATTAATACATATATATTAATATATATATGTAAATGCATCAAATATTTCACCAAAACTTTTATTTTTAAAAATCTCTTCCTATTTTCTTCCACACCTTTTGTTTCTGCGTGCATGTCAGTATCCTCTACCGCTTTTATTCCCAGGATGAAGAAAGCAGGTTAAAAAAACCCGTATGCATTTGGTTGAATCTGTCTAAGAGTTTTGGCCAGCGAAAGTAAGTATGCAAACTCCGTGAGAGCGTGAACACTTTAGCTGGATTTCTATAAAGGAGACATCACGGAGCACGCAGTTCTAAGTGAAAAAAAAAAAAAAATAGAAAGCGAAAAAAACCACCCCGTCCTCTGATGACTATTTGTTTTCCATTTTTGTGGAAAGTGGAACTTCAGGTGAGAGTTTTGGGAGGCTGTCACGCTGACTCCCGTCCGCCCTCGAAATCCCACGGAACGGCCGACTCCCCATCGCGGGCAGCGGGCGGGGGCAGGTCCCGCGGCGCCGCCCCTGCCGCTCCGAGGGGCAGCTGGTCCGGGTCCGCTGCAGCGCGGCCCGGCCCCGCTGCGGGGAGTGACGCGGGGCGGCCCCCGCGGGAGGGCGAGAGGCGCGGCGGGACCGCTCCCTGCGCTCCCTCCGCCGGCCCCGCCGCTGCCCCGGGCGCCGCTGCCGCCGCTCCCTCTCCGGGCCCGCGGCCGCGATGGCGCAGGGCGGGCCGCGGGCGTGCGGTGCCCACGCGGGGCGGCCGCTGGAGCTGTTCTGCGAGGACTGCGGGCGCTGCGTGTGCGCCCTGTGCCCGGCGCTGGGCGCGCACCGCGGGCACCGCGCCTGCCTCCTGCCCCACGCCGTGCGCCGCACGCAGGTGAGTGCGGGGCCGCTCTGCGGGTGTGCCGCGGGGAGCACTGCTGCCAGCAGCGGGAAGGGGGGTATAAACCGGCCGCGGGAGCAGCGACCTTCCCGGTTTGGGTGTGCGTCGTGCCCGTTTTCCCCCTTCGTTTCTGGTGCTTGCGCGGCTGGGGTTTCTTTTGCCGGGGTTGGGGTGGTGGCAGCATCACCGCATCAGCGCAGTGCAACAGCAGTAGGCCAAGTATCTTCAGCCTTCAGCCTTTCTTTGCTTGCCTTATGGACAGGTCGTGGGGTTCAGGGTTTGTTGTCACATCAGTTTCGTAGGCTGCGCTGGCTAGCAGAACAAAGTTTCTGCACTTTCTGTGCTTCGGCGAAGTAAGTGCTTTGTAAATCCCACATGGACAGGGGTCAGCCTGCTGCCACTGCACAGGGACATGCACGGGAGGGAAGGAGTTAACCAGTCACACCCGAGCACCCACGTAACAGGTGTATAAATGAAGGGACGAGGAAGTGAGATTGACTGGTAGGTCACGTGCTGCACCATTTTATCCTCCGACTTCGGCTTCATTTCTGATCATTTTCTTTGCAGACCTCATGTGTGGAATCGGTGGAACTAGGTTGCCCTGGGGAACTTGTTTTTATTGCTAGGCTGGATGCACCGTTGACAGAAACACAGATACCACAGGGGAAGGGGAAAGGCCATTTCTGTTTATGCCTTTCCCCCCAGCACTGTAGCTTGCTAGGCCACAGTGACTGCACAGTGCCTGTTCTCTGATAATCCTGGGGTAGGGGGAGAAGGAGTTGTTGTGGGTTAACCAGTAGGCAGCTAAGCACACTTCCCTACCAAAAGATGGCTAACCCACCCAACCACCCCTCCCTTCCAGTTTCATTTCTGAGCATGCCATTATATGACATGGAACATCTGTTTGATTAGTACGGGTCATCTGCCTGCTTGCATCCCCTCCCAGCCTTTTGTGCACTCACAGTATAGTCACATCTGAAACACAGTGCAATACGAGCTCTGGTGAGGACAATTAACTCCATCCCAGT
>JAYRBT010000093.1:26866875-26888171 GCA_036023395.1 Myiotriccus ornatus
TCACAACCAGACTATAGGTTCTTCCCTAAGATTTTTTTTCTTCACCTCACCGTAGCAGTCCATCGAATATCCCAAGGAGGCTTTGTGAGCTTGCCCAATACTTCCTGCTTGTGCTTCGTTTTACTCTGGAGAGCCTGCCAGGAGGCTTGCTGAGTCCTGCATACTGTGGTGCTAAGCTTGGGGAAGCTTAAAAACTTGTAACACAGAGGTTTGATGTACAGGAGCGGTTTTTTGCCCCCTTTTATCTGTCTGTCTGTTTGTTTGTTTGTTTTTTTGTTTTCCCTACAATGTCAGAGACCTCCTTCCCATTCCTTCTGTGGTATTTTGGAGTAGTGTTACTCAGAGGTTTCCTACGGAAAACAGTAGGAAAAAACAGCTTCTACAGAACTTCCTGCTTGAAAGTTCACACCAATTGGAGCAGATACACAGGTCATGCTAAACTCCTCTGTCATTTTATTGCACTTAATGTTAGAGAGCATTGCAAGGGTAGAGGGCAGTGCACTGGGCTGCAAGCAAACAGCAGCAGAGGGGTAAAACCATTGAAGACGTCTGAGCAATGCAGAGCACTCTTCCTGCCTGCTGGTGTGCGTTCATCCAGAGTATCCCTCTTGAAGCTGGGAACTCACTACAGTGTTTGCATTCCCTTCATGATGCTGGGGCAACGTACAGATACAGGTCTTGTGCTGTGGCAACCTGATTTAAGCCAGGGTAAAGTGTACAAAGCTACAAGTTGTGCTGTTTCCCTGAGGGTCTGATGGACACAGGGGAGCACGTGCTGTTGATAAAGAGTTGTCTCTGTGTCAAATTAGGAATTGAGCAGTGTGGAAACTTGTGTTCCCGTAGGAACACTCTGCCCCTAGGAGGTATGTGCTGACATCTACTGGCTTAGGGCTGCAGAGATTTCAGGGACAAACTATCAATAGTTGTAGCCTAAGAGATGGTAGTTTGGCCAGTGATTTCGTTTGCTGGGAGCAGTTACTCTGCACAGCCCTTGTGATACGACATCAGCCAGGCAGCCATTCTCCCACAGAGGATGTTCCACAGCGCTTTTAGCAAGTCCTAGCTGTGAGTGCTAAGAAGAGCTGAGAACCATTGTGTGAGGTCCATCAGCTGCCTCATCCCTGGATCTAAGTCTGTATAAAATCATCTGGGAGGACTCTACCGGTGCTCCTCAATGCAGGACATAGGATCAGCATTCTTTGCACTTGATACGTGTCCTATGAGCCTGACTGGAGCTAGGAGTCTCATCTCTCAGAAATCCTTGCTTTTATAGTGTTTTCGCTTGAATGACTTAAGGCATCCAGGCAATCCCTAAAGGAATGTTTTTGGAGTTGAATCCTCAGGGTGAATGACATGGGTTGCCTGGCAGTGTGTCAGTTGCTAAAAAAGCAGTTCTTTGATTTACCTCTGTAAAGAAAGTAATGCTTAACCAGAAATGCTTGGGATTGGCATAAGTATTTGCATATGGTCACTTTTGTGAGGGAGTGAGTGCCCTGTGTTTTAATTGCAGAGAAGGAAGATTGGGTTTTGCTCTGTGGTCTTTGTCAGTCTTTGAGGAAGGGAATGAGGTCCAGGCTGCAAAATAAACTAAAGCAGGCTGATATCTAGTAGAACTCCTGAATCTTCAAGTGATGCAGAATTCTTCTGGATCTTCAGAGATAAGACTGGAAAACTGTGGCTGGAATGGATAGCATAACTAAATTGTCTTGCTCTATGCAAGAACAATTATCTGCTTGCATGAATGCACCTGTGCCAAGGGCCTTCCAGATGCAGAGTCTCTGACTTTTGCTGGGAGCCCATTTTCTTCCGACTCTGTCGTAATCAAATGACAAACTACATGTGTTTTCTAAGGAGGCACATGTCAGAATTGCAAACTCTGGACCATGAAGCAACAGTTCATGCTCAGTTTGTCAGCCCTTCAGAGTTTAAATGCTGTGCTGCCCTGGAAATGTTGCAGTGAGATGGTACATGTGAAGGCAGATGCTCTTGAGCAGGTCCCAGCTGCAGAACAGGACACTGATAACAGGTACAGCTGGAGCTACATTATCTGGTATTTGCTGAGAGGCTCTGTTTTAACACTGGTGCACTGAGAGCGTGGGGCAGCATTGCCTGGATCTTTTAGGGTACTAATGACAGAAACGCATCAGCAGGTGCACCAAGACTATTCCACAGCCAGTTTCAGAGGGCTGTGAGTGAGAAACTGTGGGGCTGGATGTAGCAGAACACGAACAGTGCTGTGCTGGGCACACCACAAGTACCACAGATAGTGTGATCACCAGCCAAGTGATGATATTTGCTGTTGTAGGCATTCAGACTACAGCATCACTGTAGCGATAGGGGGGTATATCTGACTGGTCTTTTTGGGAAGCATCCTGAACTTTCACTGGATTTTGATTCTAGATGGAGCCTTCCACTGATCCACTGAGAAAAAGTACTTAGTTAGCTGCCCATCAGCTGCTAAATGCATTAGCATATACTCTTGAAATGCACAGCACCATAGATTTAAAGATGAAAATGTATTTTTCGCCATAGGTTTCCCTGTTCCTTAGGAAGGTGGTATAAATCTGGAGAACGCTCCAAATCTTACCCATATGACCACCAGTTGAAATGTTGAAACCCTTATGGTTCATCACTGTACTGGCCCTAATAAGCCTCATAAACTCGGTCCCCAGTATGGAAAACAAGCTGATACTGATTTCTGTTTTTTACAGATGTTGTTGTGAAACAGTGTTTTTATTTTGTTTCATTGCTGTATAGGAACTCATGGCATTGTGCTTGAGGGATCTAGAAGAGAGAAAAGAGCAAGAAGCTGGTAACAGAAGGAGTGTAGAGCTGGCTGTGAATGATCTGAAGGTAAAGTCTGGTTTCCTTCCCCACTGGATGGTCATTTTCCAAGGAGAGACATTTTGTTTTTTCTGTGGCTATTCAAAGATCCAGATACCTACTGCTTCTCAGGAAAAGAGTGTATTCCCTGTATCCATCACAATATATTACGCTATTAAAGGGAGAGAAGAGGGAGAGTCTCAAAAGACCTGCTCCTCATTCCCTGATCTGCTGAACATCTCTGGAAAAACAGTGTTGAAATTTCTGTGCAGAGGAATAGCAGATAGCCCCAGCTACATATGTTATTCTGGCTTCACTGATGTATGTTACATTGCACTGAGCTGCATTATTGAGAGTTTGAGTAAACACAAGAACAGCTCTATTGATTCTGTCTTAAGAACGGGAATGTATGCTAAGCTGCACCTCATTTACAGAGCATGAAATGCCTTTTGCCCTAAAAAGCATCTGTAAGCAGCTCTGTCACGGAAGTATCAGTAGGAGTTGGAGGGAGTTCTAGAGGTTTGATGTCACCTTGTTTTGGAGGCTTTCTCTTCCTAGCAGCTCCTTGTCTCTAGCTTGCTTTGAAGGAGGTCAGAGTCTTGGTACTGAAGGACCAGGTCTGCCTCTTGTTGCACTTAGTACCTGACACTGTAAATTCCAGCTGGAAACAGCACTCTCTGCATAAATAGGCATCTTGGAGTCTTCCCTCAAGCTTTTCCATCCACACATCAGCAGGTCAGTCCTGTCTGCCCTCCCTTAAGGGGTAGACACATGTTAATGAAGAGATGCAGAAAAAGCAGTAAAATTGAACCAAAATGCAACACTGGAAGCCTGAGAGAGAAATGTCTGAAATGTTTATGGTCCACTGAGTGAGTGAGACACTCTTCTGCTTCATCTATAGGCACATGCCAATATGATCAAAAGGCAGCTATCAGAAAAAGTGACCGAGCTCCAGTTACTTCTTCAGGAAGAAGAGAGTCTGGCAAAAAGCTTCATTGATGAAAAGGCTCAGCAAGCCCTGGGAGCACATGCTCAGCAGTTGGAGTCCTGTCAAGAACAGCTTGCAGCCCTAGAGACCTTCTCGTGTCGGATCAGACAAATACAACAGGACAGTGATCCTATTCAGTTGCTGGAGGTGGTATTGTATGGTCTCATTCTGCCTCTTACCCTCATAGTCCTTGATAAACTGCTCTAGTGATCTCTTCTGTAGATTCTTCTACATGTAAGCAGCATTTTTCTAACTGCTTTTTAATTTCCTTTGTGTTGGTGTCTTGGTGAACCAATTTGTTACCTGATTTTAGTTAGGTGTTCCTGCTATGCCACTGATTTCAGATCTGTATGAAATTAATGTTAATTTTATGGATGAGAGAGAGGTGTCTCTTAACCTTGAAGACAAATGCTCTATCAGGTCTTTCCTTGTGCAGTGTCATGCGAAGATCTGAGGAAAGGCAGCCCTGTTGGGAACCTCAGCAGGAAGGCTAAAATATCTCATCTCTTTATCTGCAAGAGATCCTAATCACCAGGAGCAATAGCCATCAGTTTACTGGAGAGGGCAACATTTTTCCTTTTGCCTACAAACAAATGTCAGCTTCTCTCTCCTAATGATCTTATGATCCCCTTCACCTTCCTTGGGAGAGGTGTGTTGCCATATGCTTATGCCCTGACACAAAGCAAAGGATGACATTCATCATGGGAAGGCCTCTGGTGTATTTTTGCATCCTTGCAATTTGGCAGACTCTCAAGAGTTTTCACTGTTATGAGCCCTGGCATTCTGCTGTGTGCGCTAGCAACGCACCTCCACACGGGAAGCTGCTCCTCATGATTTTAGGGAGATTTTTTTTTTTTTTGTGGGGAAGGTTGGATTTTAATCTTTAGATTGCTTTTAAACCTTATTGGTTTGACTTTCCCATTGTTGGGATTTCCCGCAGAGGGTCCCAGCCAGGCTAAGCTCAATTCCATCCGAGAGGGCCCTGTTTTAAACCATGACTGCTGGGTTCTCCATCTCTGGGGTAGCCCCTGGCTCCAATGGCTGGAGAAGTAATGAGCAGGCTAATGAGCTAATAGGCAGTCTGAACACAACAAAGCTTGCCTGTTACAGCCCATAGGTTTACCTAGTGATGGAGCTGTCCTTGCTCTGTGCTGGGGGGAAGCTGGGAGGGAAGAGTCCTTTCATGTCACTGTCTCTGCTAATTGGACAATTTGGCTTTCTGCCCTCAGAAGTACACAGAAATCGAGAAGGAAATGAAGGAATCCAGGCAGCTGAGAGAACAGTGGCACCCAGTACCTCTTTCATTTGAACACATACTTAACCATTATAAGCACTTCTTCAGACTTCTTCAGTCCATTCTACAGAAACCACTAGAAGCCCGGCTTAAAGAAGGTACCTGGTGGAGTGCTCTGAATTTTGCTTTTTTCTGCTCTCTTTGTAAATGAAGTGTGGTTTGTGAGTAAAAACAGGACTTTTACCAAATCAGCTGGAGAAAAGTGCAGTGTTTCAGTCAGTGTTTTGTTTGTCTGATGCTTTTTATCTCCAGTCCTATCCAGTTACTTCAGTACAGTTTCCTTCTTTGCAGGCCATCATACCTGCACAGTGTATCTGTTCTCTCCTTTCAGTTACTGTTGGGTCTAAGTGCTCTGGCACTGAACACTGGGTACCTGTAAAATTTGAAAGCTTTTTCTAATTGATGTACCCCGTGATCTTTCTGCCTCAGTCTGAAAAAATTCTGTGCTTTTTGGTACTCTAAAGGTGAGCTAACATGTTCAATTTAGAATTACTTTGTCTTTGAGCTGGTATTTCATTCTTAAGTGACCTTTGGCATGATTAAGGCAGGAGTTTCCTAATGGGACACAAGAGCCACAAAACCACGTAACCATGGGAAAACCCTGCTGCTCTTTGAGTGAGCAGGCAACACTGGGCATCACATTTCACCCAGCTACCTTTTAATAATCCCTTTTCTGAGAACTGCCAAGAACAAAATAGGAGGGTGCTGGGGCAAATGGTCAGACTAGATCTGAAAGGCCACTGCAGGTTGTGTGTAGGACTGCTAGGCAGCATCGTGGAGGTGCTCTGTGGTTAGCATCTGCAGCTGTCTTCAGACGCCTGACTGCTCTCGTGTGATAGGGGCTACTTTCTAAGGAATCAGATGTGATTACTTGGTGTTGTGCTCAGTTGTGCAGTTCTTTGGCAACACGAGAGTTCAGCATCTCCATGCTATCCAAAGAGCCTAAGACTGAAAGCCTACAGAGTGAGTAGCCCTTCCCCAGAAAACGTAACAGAGTTTGTCCATGAAGTTGGAAAATGGAAGTTGAAAAACTGGCAGACTCCCTGAACTGTCCCTTTTCATCCCTGTCCAGATGTTTTCTGTAGCCTTAATGCCACTGCAAAGAAGGAACCTGGAACAGTGTTGAAAACCATGACTCCTGTTGATCGGTTGCTTTTCTTAAAACGTAAGTATGATCACAGAATCCTAAAATCTCGAGTTGGAAGGGACCCACAAAGAGCACTGAGGTCCTGGCCTTGCACAGACAGCCCCAGGAATCACATCATATGCCTGAGAGCGTTGTCCAAACGCTTCTTGAACATTGTCAGCCTTGGTGCTGTGACCACTTCCTGGGGAACCTGTTCCACTGCCCAACCACCCTCTGGGTGAAGACCCTTTTCCTAAACCTAAACCTCACTTGGCACAGCTTCATACCACTCCTTCGGGTCCTGTCACTGGTCACCAGAAAGGAGATCAGTGCTTACCTCTCTGCTTCCCCTTAGGAGGAAGCTGCAGACTGCAGCGAGGTCTCCCCTGAGTCTCCTGTCCAAGCTGAACAAGCTGAGTGACCGTAGTCACTCTGAGTACGGCTTCCCTTCATCCCATCACCGAGAGTGACCCAGACCAGAAAGCTACAGAGGCACCAGTGTTCGTGCTCTGCCGTGATTCCCTTGGCATGCCTTTTCCAGCCTCGTTGTCCCTGGAGCTGTAGGTTCCATGGCTCTCTGAAGCCTAACCTTAACCTTAATGGCAGGTTGGTGCTGTGGCTGAGTCCCCCATCCCCTTGGTGGCCCAAATTAGAAAGCTGTGGAGGCACCAGTGTTGGTGCACTGTCACAATGTGCTTGGCATGAATTTTCCAGCCTGTGTCCTTGGAGCCTGTAGGCTCTGTAACTTGCTAAACCCCATCATTAACAGAATCTTGGTGCTACAGCTGATGCCCCCATCACAAGGGGTGACCCAGATTTGAAAAGTGTGGAGTCACCAGTGTTGGCACCTTGCCTTATTTAGACTGGAATGCCCTTTCCAGAGCGAGTGTCCTTGGACCTGTAGGTTTTCTCATTCTTGGACTTCTTCCAAGGGTCATGATAAATGTAGTTAAGTGTTTATGGCTTTGGCTGTAGATGCAAGATCACCAACCTGGGAATACGACAGCGCTCACCCAAGACTGAAATTGTCTGATGACCGTCTTGAAGTAAGCTGCAGCTGGAGGAGGATATTTTACCCCTGTGGTCCCCAGAGGTTCGATAAATTATGGCAAGTGCTAAGCAAAGACGCATTCCTCTCTGGGAGCCATTACTGGGAAGTTGACCTGCTTCATGCTGGAGCAGGATGGTGGATTGGTGCAGCCTACCCTTCCATTGGCAGGAAAGGAGATTCTGAAACCTGCCGGCTGGGCTGGAACAGAGCATCTTGGTGCCTTAAAAAGTTTGAATTTGAATACTGGGCATTTCACAAGGGGGAGAGAATCCCAATCTTCATAGAGGATGACCCTGATCGCATTGGCATTTTTCTGGATTATGAAGCAGGAATCCTTTCGTTCTACAATGTCAGTGATGGAATGGCTCATTTGCACACCTTCCACTGCAAGTTCACAGAACCAGTTTATCCAGCCTTGAGACTCTGGGAAGGGTCCATTAGAATATGCAAATTACCATAAGGAAGGAAGAAAAAAAAAAAAAGCATACTATTTTATGCTTTTTCTGTGAAAACCACTTTAGCAATTATCTATATGAATTAACCTCTGTTGTAGGAAAGTTGTAACTAGTTGCTTTTAGAAGGTAACAGTAAATTCAAGAAAACCAACTGTAATTTCTAATATCTCTGTTATTGGGGGAAGGTAACGTAGCTCTTATAAATTGGTGTTGATGTACCACCCAAAGTGCCATATGTAATATTTTTGTACTTTTTTCAACTTTCAAAGTGGAAAAAGTCTAGTTGAAAGCATATTACAGCATATTACAGCTCAGACTGGAACTGGGATATTGACATATTTTTTTATGAACTTCCTCCCCTCATCTGTCTGGAGAGGCTGCAGTTGTGTATGGTAATAGGTTTAGTTTGGTTCAAGGTCAAGTTTATGTATTGTATATTGTTATAGTTGACAAAGTCAGATTTGGATAATAAATGCAGTAAGTGAATTAGCTCATACTTACGAGTCATCTTGGAAAAGTCAAAGACTGGCACAGACTTTTGGAAAGGTCCCTTCTGAAGTAGGAGCTTTTGAGGCAACATTTAACAGCTACTAACTGGTCTTACGTGTGACAGGGCCTTGGAACCTGGCTTCTGGATGGCCCTATTCCTCCCTATTAAGTGGAAACATGAGAAACAGCTGTGTTCAACCTGCAAGAGTCTGAAATGCCTGTAAGGCTCATAGGTGCAATAAAAACACCAGCTCAGTGGAGCATTTATGCCCAACTTATTTTTCTGTCCACTCTGCAAAGGCTCTTTTAACTGCAGCTGGATAAACACATGTTCACATAAAACTAGGAGACACAGCTTGCAATTTTCTGTATATTGATTATCTTTTCCCCCAGTACATTAATTAAAGTCTTGGAAATTTTGGAGCCCATGTTTACAGCAGTCTTTAGGACCAGCCCTGCTAGACTCAAGAACCACTGCTATTTGAAGCAGGTCAGGTAATCTTACAGTTTCCAAATACTACAGGCCCTGGAGTCATCACCAGTGCTAGCAAAGGCAAGGGCTGACCATAGGCTGAAATGGAGAAACAAGAGCTTATTTTATAAGCTAAATTTATTTTTCAAATTCGAAATAAAAAAAAAAAATCTTTCAACAATTGAGTAGTTTTTTAATGTAAGGCAAGCATACTGTATCAGTCACAGCTCACACACAGTCAAGCATGACTCAATCTCTGCTTCATTTGAAGATATGAGTACAGTTTCCTCAGAATTGCAGAAGGGTAAACATTTTGAAAGTGAACACCTCATGGGTAAAAAAACACCCCCCACCAAAATTCAAGATATTTCACCACCTCATGACCAAAATAAAAGCAGCAAGTTCCAAGTAACCATCACTAGTAAATGATTCCACCAAGAAAAAGCAGATGAATTATACTGAAGCAGTTCTGTGCTAAGAGAGGTAATTGGGGAATGCCCAGTTTGCAGCTGCTTCCATATGGCTCCTTCCTGGTCACAGGGAAAAGCAGCAGGCTCATAGCAGTGGGATTGCAACCCCAGCATAACATATTTGCTTGTTAGTACCAGAAAAGGGCTGTTCCACCTTCTCCAGCATTTGGCTTCCTACCTAAAAAGTTGCCCCCCCAGGTCCAAACAGAGGTATCCAAACGCTCTGCAGAACCGATTTAAGATCCAGGCTTCCCTCAGCTTACAATAGATGCTTCTGACAAATTTTAAAGCACAGGTTAAGTTTATTTCCACTGATCCATCTCAGAGCTACTTTTCTCCCCTGCTTAATCTGTCTGGCTTGCCCTCCTGTGTTTCAGTTCACAAAAAGGGTTCTCTTGCCCCTTAAATGGGACCTTTCTATATATCCAGTGTGCTTCCTTTCTCAGTACTGTCTCTTGAAAACCTCATGAAAATGAAGCTCATTTTCCCACAGAGTCCAGATTCTTGCAACCCACTGTTTCATCTTAAGGCTTTCATCTTGAGAAAAATTCATCAGGTTGCATGTGTAGTCTTCTGTTCTGTATATGTGAACTTTCACTTCGCTGCCTTCAACTCCAGCTACACTCCTGCTTTTACAGGGGTGAGGCAAATGGCAGAAAAGAAAGGAACATCAAAAGATAAGGAGTTAGAACAACTCAAAGTTGTTCTAGTAGAAAAAATTCTTGTGATTTACTGTATCCTTAACAGAAAAAGGAAGCCAGAAAGCAGCAGACTGTGGTCTCAGATTTGGCAAAACTCCAAATTAAGTGGAATGGAGAAGGGAGGAGCATGGTATTTCCTAGGCACAAAGCTATACAGTTTCTAATAAAATGCTCTTCGTAATTTATATCCCCTTGCTTCAGAAACTTCCTACTAATGAGAACCTGAAAATGCTAACCTGCTTGGATCCCCATAATTATGCCCCTTTCTTTTAATTGACCGTGTTGCTACACTTTAATATGTTGTGCAGTAAGTACATCATGAAACATGGAGTGGGGAGTGCTTTGGTTTAGCACTTCACTTTTTTTACATGATTTTCCACGACTTGCTCAGTGATGGTTTCATCTTCTTCGATACTTTTTTTAACCTTCTGGCCCACCAGGTCGAAGATGGATTCTGGGGGAAATCCCTTTGGCTCTCCCACCTTCACTGTCAGCATGTCAAGTGTCAGGATGGCACCTTCAGGAATTGCCACTTTTGCCACAACAGACTTTCCCAGCTACAGGAGAGGTAGGCGGGGGGGAGAGAAAAGTTTTAAGTCAAACACATTGCTAGGCTTAGTGTACAGAAAAAGGATAAAAAGTATTCTGCAGTTATTTGGGAAAGGGTTGTGCCCCCTCTGCATTACTTATTCCAAATGAAGGCTGATTAGCATGGAAACCCTCACTGTAACCAGGCTGCCGGGAACACCCAGATCCTGTCTGAACCTCGATGGTGGCTTACTGGAATGTTCTGAAATCACAGTGGAGGGAATCTGATTAGAAGGACTGGTATTTTAGCTTAATGTAAAAGCAGCTCATATACAGTCATAGAGACATATTATTCCTATTAGTATTACTGAGTACTTGGCACTGGTGAGGCTGCACCTCAAATACTGTGTCCAGTTTTGGGCCCCTCACTACAAGAGGGACATTGAGGTGTTGCAACGAGTCCAGAGAAGGGCAACGAGGCTGGTGAAGTGTCTAAAGAACAGGTTTATGAAGAGCAGCTGAGGGAGCTGGGGTTGTTCAGTCTGGAGAAGAGGAGGCTCAAGGGGGACCTTACGGCTTTCTACAACTGCCTGAAGGGCAGGCTGTAGCCAGGTAGGGGTCAGTCTTTTCTCCCAGGCAGCTAGAAACAGGACAAGAGGAAATGGCCTCAAGCTGTGCCAGGTGAGGTTTAGACTGGATATTAGGAAAAATTCCTTCACCAAAAGGGTTATCAAGCGTTGAAACAATCTAGAACAGGGAGGTGGTTGAGTCAACATCCCTGGAGTTATTTAAAACGTATGTGGCACTTAGGAACATGGTTTAGTGGTGGACTTGGCAGTGTTAGGTTAGCAGTTCAACTCAATGATCTTAAGGATCTTTTCCAACCTAAATGATTCCGTATTTCTAGTTCACTTATTAACTACTGGATGATAAACACAGAACTGCATTATACTTAAAACTGCCAAGAAAAAACTGCAGTGAGAAATTTTTGGAGTGCAGAGGCAGAAACACTACTGCAATGAACAAACAGCAAGCTATTTTTCTGAATATAGAGTTATCAGCTACAGGTCTAAACGAGCTGCAGGTTTACAAGAGTCAAAAGCAAAAGTTACCTTTTCATTGCAGGCCATTTCACAGGGCAAGAGTTGTTTGATTGGAGAACCCATTGCTTTTTCCACAGTACGGATGGCTTTCACCAACTCCACCAGCTCATCTGGCTCCAGAGATGCTTGGTGGTCGCTTCCTTTCCATGTTTTGTCCAGGGTCACGTGGCGTTCCACTACTTTGGCACCCATAGCAACAGCTGCCACTGAAATGGCTATGCCAGTTTCGTGTCCCGAATAGCCAATGGGGATATCAGGAAAAGCTGACTGATATGCCTTGAACCACGACAGAGTTAGTCTGAATTACCAAGGTGGCAGTTTCAAAGACAAAGCAAACTTAACAGTGATAACTGCAATAAAAACCCACGGGCAATTACTGTGCCACAAAACAAGCAGCTGGTTATGCTGAGCGTGCATTTTTTTTACATTCAACAAGTCACGCTGCATTACCAATTGCCACGTTCTAAATTTCACTAACATTATCAATACTAACAAGAAAAAGGAGGTGTGTTCTTTTCTACAGCTTAATGTTTTTCCTTTTAATTCGGTTCTAGTATTCCAGGTCTTCCAAGCCTACATCACTGCAAGTAACAGTAATAGTGTTCTATTTTCATACAAGAACCCAGTGGACTGGTAAAACTTAACCTATATCCAAAGCAGATTTCTTCAACTCTGTATTTAAATTCTGAAGCAATCTTTTAATCCATACATAGGGGACAGTCATCCAATCCTAAAGGCAATTAAACGATCTCAGAGGCCTCTTCCAACCCAATTAATTCTACGATTCTATGATTAAATGCAGCCATGTCACATTCTGCTAAAAATAACATACTACGTGTGCATAAATCTAAGCTGGTGCTTGAACACTGGCCAATTTGGGAAAACTTTCTTACATCATTATTAGGCATATCCAAGTAATATTTCCAGTGAAGGAAACTATCCCATGGTTTAATCCATTTTTTTCTCTGCTCTGATAGTCACATGAAGCTTTTTTAACAGAAGTTGCTGTTCTAGCTCCCCATTTAGAGTTATGTTCTCACTTCCATGCACTTTCTTAATGGTAACAGTCTACACAATTTTTCTTTGCACTATAAAGCACAGGGTTAACCTGTTAACCGAGTGTCATATTTTCCTCTGTTGCGCTGTGAATACTCCAGTAATATCCTCTATCATATTTCTCAAAGATGAGTTTTGCTAAAAAAGGATCTTCTGGGTGTTTTTAGTTCAACACTTGCATGACTTAGAGGAACACAATACATCTTCTAACTTCCCAGAAGCAAATTCCAGCATGCCAAAGACCTGGAAATGTTTCTCAGCACAAGTGCACAGCCCTTCTCTGCTACTCTACGCAGGGGTTACTCACTGACCGATATAACGCGGAGATTGACGTCCTCTGGCTGAAGTGGGTATGCACTGGTGCACTGCAGGAAGCAGAAGTTTGGGTTGATGGGCTTCACAATCTCATAAACCTGATGCATTGTGTTCATTGACTGCATCCCGCTGGAAATCACCATTGGGCGACCTAGCCATTAGAAAACACGCAAAAATTTTGTCCTAGGTCTGCAAGAAAGCTGCACAAGATTAAATTAACCTCTTGTAGTAAATTAATCCAGTAAAACTAGAAAAGAATGCTGGGTGAACCTTTTTTTCCTAAGCTTGAGGGTGAGTTTCTTCTAAAGAAACTTCTGGTTTTTTCCCAAAAATCAAGTGGATGAAAGATCTAATAACGGATCTACTGAGACACAGTGATGTTTACCAAGATGGCTCAAAGAAAATGCTCACCTTTCTTTGCAGTCTTTTCCAAATACGGAAAATTATTTGTATCTCCTGATCCTACTTTGAAAAATGGAACATCCAATTCATGTAGAAATTCCACAGCCATCTGCAAGGAAAAGAAATCACTGCATTTTAACACACCAGCTGAATCAAAGGATAAAGAACTACCGTGCTGGGAAATAACCATTCAGAATAGCAAAACCAGAGCTTAGTTAAATAGGTAGGTGTTACAGATATCTCCCCAAAATACACTGCTCCTGAAGTAACATCTGCTATCCTGAGGATATTGGTTTCTGACTTCCCTCCAGGTGAAAGTGTAATTATGGTGCCTTCTTTCACACTTGTACCGTTTCTCTACAGGTTTTCGGCTGGGATCACGGTTGGAAGGCAGACTCTTTGGTCTCCCAGCCACAGCTGGTCAGCCAGCTGTAGGAACTGCTGCTTAGTACAGGACAGTTCCACTGCTCTTCTAACTTAAGGATGAACTTGTGGGCCACAGCATTCCTGCTAATTTTTTTTTTTTTTAGCACCATCAGAGAGAGCAACTACCTGCAGATGAGAGCTTGCCCTTTGAAGAAATGCATTACAGGCACGCAGGCAGTCTTCCAGCCACACACTTCCTGCAGGTCAGAAATATTAAACCACAGAGAGTTTAAAACTACAGGTTTTAAACTGTCTTTGAATAGATGTGCCACACTGAAAAATTGTACAAGCACATGAAATAAGCACCTGAAAAAAAAGAAGCACCCAGATAAGGAAATCCAAAAATGGGCTTGTGTCTAGGAGAGATACTAGAAAATAAAATATGGCAAAGAAAAGACTATCAGTTTACTCAAATGCTAATTATACTCTGTTTTTGCCTAAAAATAAGTGTGCTATATTGAAGACAATTCAGGAATTACTGAAGGCTCCCTGAAAAATAGTTTTACATCAGTAATGACCTTATAAAAATTAGTACTTTCAAGGAAGAAAATTTTAATTCCAAACCTATTAAAGGCAAGAGATATTTAAATCCTCCATTTCACCTCCAGGGACAACAATGAAGTAGTTACCCATCAACCACTCACAAACACTTTTAATTTCTCTAGCTCTTTCCTTGTTGCAGTTAAATTTACTTAGTGCCAGAGTGCTAATGTCCAGAGGAGACACTCATCTTATTTGATCTAATTTTTCTATCATCAGTATGATGGAGATGCAATTTCTTGTACCTACATGTATAACATCTCTTTAATATAGTTTATTCACTAAAATGCATCGTGCATAAAGACAAGTAATACATTATATTAAAAACCCACAGATCTAATCTCAGGAGATGGCACAAAATAAAATATAACAGAATAGACCTCATATCTAAAGCCACTCTTCATTAGGTAAATATCTCTTGAAAATTGGCAGCTTTTCTGTAGGAGATTCAAGGATCAGGAAGTAATTTCATAACAGGAATGACATTAAAGGGAGTGGTTCAATGAGATCCTGTTTTGTCTCCAGTACACACTGGAACAGAATAGATAAAGAAGTTATTCATAGCCTTTGTATTTACTTCACACATCACTTCATTGATTTCCTCATATAGTTAAACACACAATTTAACCTCTCTGACAGAGCTGGAGTTCATGAGATTATGTTAAATTTACAGAAGTTAACATATTCTCGAGGACTTATTACGTCAATTTATGCAATGTTTTCCTTAAGTTCCAAAACCATGCCTTGCAGAAATGCCACCAGAGATCTTATCAGATGTGTAATGTAATTACTGTTCAAACAAGAAGGCACAAACATGTATCAGTTCTGTTAATTAGCTGATAAGGTCACACACAAAGGAGCACAGCAGAAAGAGGGATCACAGAGGCAGAAAGTGATCTTAGCTGCTGCATATGAAAGGTGTTCTGTATTGCACTATAGCCTTTAAAAACCAGAGGTTTTAACATCAAAGAAGGAGTGTGGGTTTTTTCTCCCCCCCTGCAAAGGCACACGGGTCTTTAAGATCCCAGATACAGAAGTCCAAGAATCCTGGGTTCAATTACTCCTTTGTTAAAGGAGTACATGGCTTTCAGCAGGTCTTCTAGACATGACAAACAAAACATGTCACCACTCTCTTCACACAGATCTATTTCTGAATCCATGGCACTGAGCTTCTGCCGTACACACAAAACATCTTCTTGTCTGTCATGCGATCTGAAGTAGTTCTTTATGATATTTGGTGTTTGCACCACCTCAGCAGAGGCACAGCAATTCAAGGATTTTGATCAACAGGACAGTTAAGTTGACAGCATCAGTAAGAATGGCCAGAGGACTAGAAAAGACAGCACAGAAAAAGGCTGAAGGAATTGAAATTGTCTAGTCTAGATATTACAAAAGAGAAGAGGTGCGATAATTATTGTACTGAATTATGAGAAAGAAGAAACAAGTATAAACTTTTACGTCAGATAAGGCAGGACAAAAAATTATGAGGAAGGAGATAACCCTGATATATTAGGAATTCTCTCTGATGGTAAGAGAGTGAGGCACTGAACAGATCACCTTAAAATATTAGGTAAGTCACATCCTTATCCCATCCTGGATAAGGCTGCTTGCAGGAAACCAGGGACATTGATCTGCTGGCCATATGCAAGAGTGGCTAGCATACTTCTGCTAGGGTCTCTTTCAGTCTGCTCTTCTGTATTTTCTAGGCCACAAGGAAAATGAAAACAATCTGTAATCTCTGATCTACACGGGAGTTCAACTGTTACCTGATCTTTCCTGTTTACACATTTCAAATGTACAAATTCATCATCCACATATTCTTTCTATGCAAAAACTATCACACCTAATAATATCCGACAGACACAACAGCTGGACTCCCACTGTCATTCCAGTATGGCTTACATACCTCATCCATGCCAGAAGCTGTGAAGAAAATGCCAATCTCCTCTGCATACTTCTTTAGCTCTCTGTATTGGTCATGGCTAAACTCCAAGTGGCGCTTGTGCTCCCCATAGGTCTTTCCCCAGGAGTGTTTAGAGGTGTAGGGCCTTTCTAAGGCTTTCTTGTTGAATTTGTATTCCAGTTCACTCTTCTGGAACTTAGCACAGTCTGCTCCACATTCCTGCAAAAGAAGCTGGTGCACACTGAGTGGCAGTGCAAGAAAAACTGCACTCATCCTAAGTCTGAACACAAGAACTGATCATTTGCTGTGGAGTTTTCACACCATCATCACCAGAGCAATCACAGAAATGGTAATGAACACAGAGTGACTGAGGACCTAGAGACATATAAGCCCTTTTACTTCCACACTTAGTAGAGCAGCAGTCTAGAGGGAAATCATACTAAACCTACAAAACTGCATAGCCTCTTGCTGTGAAGGCCGCTTATTTGAGGAGCTGATTTCTGTGGTGGTTTTTTCCAGCTCAGCTGTAACTGTATAATTTTACATTGAAACAAGACACAGGATTTTGTGGAACAAGGAATTTGAATGTGAAATTCACAAGAGTCATCAAGATTGAAAGAGACCTTCAAGATCATCCAGCCCCACCGTCCACCCAGCACTATCACTGTAACCCTTGAATCAGCCAGTGCCACATCCAGATGCCTTGTGAACACCTCCAGGGATAATAATCCACTGGAAGTGACACACAGACTAAAGATATATCCTCATTACAGTATTTTGCACTTACACCACAGTTACAGCTCTGAACACACTGTGCTCTGAGCTGTTTTTCAGTGATGTGCCATTTTCTCTCTAACAGATACAACATCGAATTTCAAAGCAGCCTGGCTGTCTTCCTGGATGACACAAGCATTACCTGAAAAAAACCCCAGTGCAACCAGGTCAAACTGGAGGTTCATCAGAAACGGTTCAGCAGCTGCCCGATTCTTCCCTAAATTCCCAAATTCCCAGGGCTGCGGCTGTCACACAGAACCACAGAATCAATTAGGCTGGGGAAGACCTGAGATCACCGGGTCCAACCTGTGGCCGAACACCAACATGCCCACCGGACCACGGCACTGAGGGTCACGTCCAGCCTTTGCTCAAACAGTCCAGCCTTTCGTGAAAGGCCTCCAGGGACAGCGGCTCCACCACCTCCCTGGGCAGCCCTTTCCAGTGTCTTATCACCCCTTCTGTGAAGAGTTTCTCCCTGTGCCCAATCTAAACCTCCCCTGGCGCAGCTTGAGGCTCTGTCCTCTCATCCTGTCTCTGGCTGCCCGGGAGAAGAGGCCGACCCCCCCACCTGGCCACAGGCTCCTTTCAGGCAGCTGTAGGGAGCGGCACAACTCCCCTCTAAAAGACTCCTTTTCTCCGGACTGAACCACTCCAGCTCCCTCAGCCGCTCCTCGCAGGACGCGCGCCCCCGAAGCAGAGCCAAGGGCCCCGCTGCAGACCCTCTGCTTCAGGAATGAGCCCCCCAGCAAGCCACCCCGGCGCTCCCGAGCGGCACCACGGCGCGAAGGAGACGCGTCCCCTCCCGGCAGCGCCCCGGGGGCCCTCGCTCGCACCTTGGCCATGCGGATCATGCGCTTGGCGATGTCCAGGTCGCCCTGGTGGTTCTGCCCGATCTCGGCGATGATGAAGCACGGCTGGTCGCCGCCGACGCGCCGCCCGGGGCACAGCTCGATCTCCCTCGGCATGGCGGGTGACGCGGCGACACCCGCACAGCGCGATGGCGCCCGCTCGGCCGCCCGCCCGCGACTGCGCCGCCGCTCCCCCGCCCGCGGCCGCACCCTCCCGCCCGCGGCCAATCAGCGCCGCCGGAGGCGTGGCCGCCTTCCCCATGGGCCAGCGCCCCGCAGGAGGCGGGCGGGCGGCAGGGGGCGCCGTGAGGACGCGGTGGCGCAGGGGAGGGGCGGGGCCGTGGAGGGGCGGGGCTGGGGGCGGGGCCAGAGCAGAGCCGGGCTGGGCTGGGCTGACCCCGCCCTTGTCCGGGAGGGTGTCCGTGTCCGTGTCCGTGTCCGTGTCCGTGTCCGTGTCCGTGTCGGTGTCCGTGTCCGTGTCCGTGTCCGTGTCCGTGTCGGTGTCCGTGTCCGTGTCGGTGTCCGTGTCCGTGTGCGGGCAGAACGCCATTTCCCGGGAAACGCAGACCAGCTGGGAGCCGCACCGAAGATGCGCTGATACAGAGAGGACTTACGAGGGCTCAGAATTATAGAGTCACAGACTCGTCGAGATCGGGAGAGACCTTTGAGATCGTCCAGTCCGGCACTTCCACTGTGACCCCTAAACCCCTAAGCCACATCACCCAGCGCCAGATCCGGAGGTGACTCCACCACCTCCCTGGGCAGCCCATTCCAATGCCTGACCGCCCTGGCAGGGAAAAGTTTTGTCTAATCTGAATCTCCCCGTCTCAGGTTACAGTTATTTCCTCTGCTCCTCTCACTGCAGGCATGGTAGAAGAAACTGGTCCCCACCTCACTACAACCTCCTTTTGAGGTAGCTGTAGGGATTTGGTTCAGACAAAACTTTCAGTGATACACTGAAATAAATGGGAAAGTGGGTAGTGGCTACCTCACAAGCTGCTGAGGAGCTCCAAGATGTTGCTGTAATAGACGATTAAAAAAAAACCCAGAAATTAAGAATTAATCTTCTGGATATGATGAAGATATGTAGAGGATAGAAACAGAAAACAGAAATAGAAATAGCTCCTATTTCCCCTAGCAGCTGCCAGCTGCGTTTGGTAAGGAGCTCAACTTGATGGTTAGGTAATCGAAATCATTGAAGACAGGAAAATCCCTACAGTCATTTCTGTTGACCATAGGCAGCAATCTCTGACATGACCACAGAACACACAGAGACAGATAATAATGTGCTCCTCGTATAGAAAGGAGACCATGACAGAGGATTCATGGGATCAAAGTGAGTCTAAACTTGGAAATGAGATGGAGAGTATCAGGAAGGTCTCCAGCTACTGGTAATGTAAAACGTAGGACTGCAGCTGTTTCAACAGTTCTGCTGCTGGAAGTCCCGATATTATGGGGGAGGGGGGGGCGGGAAACACAAACAAAACCACAAGCCAACAAACAAAACAAACAACAAAACCACTCCTACTCTCAGGAAGTGGGGAAGGTGTGAAATTTACATTTTTTGGTACCTATTTTGGAAAGCTTTGTATTTCTGAACAGAAGATGTTCTGCATTTTTACACTCAGGGTGCTCTTGCTTGCTTTCTCCATTTCTTGCTCTCAAGTCATAGCAATGTATTAATTTTGTAAGAAAACTTACTATGCCAGAGGAAATTAAACAGCAACACTTCAATAGCTTGTTTTTTAAAATCTAGATTTGTCATTGTAAAACTCGAGAAGTATATAACGGATTTATTTGCATCCATCTGGCACACACACAAAAAATACATCAGAAGTATCACAAGAGGCTGTCAGGGCTATAGTAAGCAAATGGAATACAAAATTTATGGAGGTAGGAAAAATGGAACGAAATTTTCTCCTTAAAGATACCTTTCTGGGCAAGAGGAGAAACATTAATTTAGCAGAGTTATATCTGTTGGTCAAATAAGCCAGGGTAAGGTTTGCTACCTCCAAGGACCTGATTACATCTATCATAGCCTTGTGTTTTGGTACTCTTCAAAAAATACCACCTTCAGGGATTTAGCCCATTTTCTCAGCACTCCTGAATCCACACCTCAGCTAAGCAAGGTGGAGTAGCTGGAGAATTTGGCAGACATATTTCTGATATTTTGGGCCTGCCTGTGAGGTTTTTAGTGGAACTGAAAATAAGTAATTTCAATTGTTATGATTTTGTGGTACATATCTTTTTTTGGTTGGTTGGTTGGTTGGTTTGGGTTTTTTTTTTTTGGTTGTGGGTCTTTTTTGGTTGCTTTTGGTTTTGTCTGTTTTGGTTGTTGTCGTTGGAGGGAGGAGAAGCTGACCTGAGCCTCAAGGCCTCATCTAGACACAATATTAGCACCACATACTGTCCTTTGCACAGCTGCAGCTGTAGTAGTGTAGTAAGTCTTTATGCTGGTATTGGCTGTTCCCTGAGGGGGGATGCTTCTGAGAGACTGCAGTGACTGCTTGAACACAACCAACAGACTCTCAGCTGTATAGCACTACGTGAGAGACAGCATAAGAATTGCCTCAGTTTCAAATCAGAGAAGGCCTTGATGAGTGGCATACCATGATATGTCAGTGCTGAAGTGACACACTGAATGGATGCTGTCTTTTACCAAGCACTGAATTTTGTAAATAATGGTAAGGACACAATGTAAATCATTTCAGGGCTGATAAATGTTGTTTGACTTCTTTCTTGTCCTCTTTGTTATGTCTAAAGCAGTGTTCTTAGCATTTCAGTGTATAACTCTTCAAGAACCAGAAGCTGACTGCCACTCAGATGTTTATAGTCTTGTGGTTTCAGTTTTCAGCCTGTACAGACATTTTCAAGGTTTCTGGTATTATGCCACACTTAAACTCCACATTATAACAAAAGACACCTGGTACCAAGCTTCAGTTTGCACTGCAAATTCACTCAAGCTAATAACAAACCCAACAACCCACCAGTTCTTGTGGCCTTGCAATGGTAGAATTAGGTTTCTTAGTAGCAATGACAGTATAATTTTTATTGGGCTACCCAGACAAGGGTGACAGGCAGCATCCCTCCTTGTGGTGACAGCAAGGATTTGTTTTCTTCAGATTTTCCCTATTTCAGCACAGCTTCTGAATTTCCACCCAAGTTCTGACAAGCCAAGATGACCAGCATGCTTCCCTTTTGCTGTGTGCAACTTTCTCTTGCAACTTTGAAAGAAGCCTGTGTGTTGTGAATGAGTCTAGATGTGCTAATGGTTCAGTAAATTGCACCAGTGGATCAATTTAGAGATCTTGTAGAGTTTAAGCTACTGTTAAAGACTTCCATAGGAAGAAATGTGAGACTGAGATTGGATAGAATATTTGGAAGGGGTGGCTGGGATGATGTGAGTGAGACAACTTTTACTGACAACCAATTTGTCGGGGTCTGACTCGGCCACCGCCTCTCTGGGCAGTCTCTGCCCGCATTCTCCACCAAAAAATGTCGTGGTTTTGCTTTGGGTCAATTTGCTTTTACA
>JAYRBT010000093.1:26894016-26918669 GCA_036023395.1 Myiotriccus ornatus
AAGATTTTTTTTCTCTTCACTCTTTTACAAGAGAAAGGAGGGCTTCAGTGCAACACCTGCCCCCGGCCCAGGCCGGGGGAGGAGGAGGCTTTGCCACCACTCCTACATGACTGCTGCTCTTAATTTCAACTGCGCAATCCCCCTTCTCTTCCGTTTCTCTTAAATATGTAATTAGCAAAGGCGTCACTACGAGTTTTGATTGGGTTTTGTCTGAAAATCTACTTGGGCAAAACCATTTACAGCCCCAGCGACGGGCTGGTGGGCAAAACCACGACACAATTACTAAGCCCTGCAGAGGCGGGAAGGGATTCAGAAGGGAAAGGATATAAGGAGAAACCAGGGAATAGTGACAGAATAAGGAGTGACACTGGCTGATACTGGGTCAGTGGATTGGAGAGAATGGGGTGAAGCCCAAAAGCTGTGGAGCCCAAGAAGCTGGACTGAAAGCTGGGGTATAGGGGAACTTGAAAGAGACTGATTTCAGAAGAAATGCTGCTGGAAATAGCAGCTGAGAGGACTGAGTCACAAAACTCAGATTCTTTCCCTAGTGCTATGAGTAATATGACACAAATGGGACTAGAAATAAGGAGTCTGCCTGAGAAAAAGGCAGGAGAAAGACTGCGAAGGATACAGAACAGATGATGTTAAACCTAATCTTTTTTCCCAAAATTATTACATGTGAAGGACTATGATCCATTAGAGCATATTCAAAATTGGGTAAGATTAAGAACATAGGCAGAGGCCTACCATCAGCATATTCTTTCCCCTCTTCAGTCTCCCTTCTCTCTCCTCTCTTTCAGGTATTTCCTGTGCTGAAGGAACAGAGATCTCTATGTTCCAACAGTCTGTGTATCACACGGATGGACTGCTTTGATTTGACATGCACCAGGGCATATAGATTTAAAGGCTGGCTTCTCTTGGGTGTTGTAACAATAAACACATGGCTCCAGTTTGATTGTCTGAACAGGTGAATTGCTCTTTGCTCTTCCAAGGTAGTCAAAGTGGGGAGCTGGCTTATTTAAGCTGTTAATGTCAATATGAGTTATAAACTCTGGCTTAGCTTTAATTCCAGCCCCATCAAAACAATCTGAAAGCTGCAGCATGAATCTGTAGTGCAGATGGGCTTGAGCTGAAGGAAGCGTAAGCATGTTTTCTTCATGGGCTTTAGTCTTCATAAATCCATTTAATGAAACTGTTAACTGTAGCTTTATGTGCCCAAGTCACTGCGCATGCCGTTATCTCTACGAATCTGCTTTGAGGGAGCTTCCAGACTGACGTGAAGTGATGTCCAGGGTAGCTGCTGTGGAGCAGAGAGATGCTGTTAGATTTATGTGCCTCCCAAAGCAGTTCTTTCTGGCTCTTGTACTGTGGGAAGGAGTAGCAATCCGACGAAGTAGCGACCATCTTTCAGACACAGGAGTAGTTATAAAATACTAGGCTCTCACAACTAAGCTAAGGGTTTTTCCTAACTTCTGTCTACAGCATGAAAGACCCTAGCCATCAGCAGGTTGAGGGAACCTCTTAAATGATTTCAATGGGACCCGAACCAGACCTTAGTCATTATGTGCTCTCACCTTTTACTTGCCATTGACTGTGGGCTCTTGTGCAATGAGGTCTTAGATAGAGAGGCTTCCTGAGATGTGATTCATGCGCAGATGTCGGTTGTGCAATGCCTTCCTTATCTGCATACTTACAGACTGTAAGGACTTGCATTTAAATTTTCTGCTCTGGAAACATCTGCTCTACTAATTATTTATTATTTATTATTTATTACATTGAATCAAGGGTTGGACTTGATGATCTCTGAGGTCCTTTCCAACACAACTAATTATACGATTCTATGATTTCTTAATTTCTGAAATGGAAAACATTCTGAGAGAGTCAGTAAAAATCCCATTACTCTTACAATGTTCGAAGTGCAGAAATGCAAATCCATATTTTCATAAACGCTCAAAAACATCTTTTAAAACTACATCTGAAACAGATCTCAGTACATACAAAAATTGGAATTATATGTCATCCTCTTTCAAAGAATGGAGAGAAACAGAATGATCCTGAAACTCTTTTGTAGTCTGACTGCCATTTCATATTTCCACAAAGGTTTATTCATCTAATATTTCTGTAGTAAAGTCTCCTCCTTAGATCATCAGCTGATCTAACAACTCACTGTATTTTCCTTTGTGTCTAAGGCAAATAAAATCCAGTTACTTGTTCTGATGGAACGCAGATAACAATTTTCTTGGGCCATTTGAAAAATTGTAATTCTGCTTATATTTCATAGGCCTTAATCCCTGTTCTGCAATTTAAAGACAAGCAAGTAACCGGATTTGCTTTTCATTTTAAATCACAATGTTCTATTTGTGTTTGTGCCATCAAGTCATCAGAAATCCCCCAGAGGGTTTAGAGGCGGTGGAAAAGCAGAAGAGGAAGTGGCTAGACTGTAGTCCAAAATTCACTGTTCAGGGAATCAGTGCAGTATTTCCCTTTTGTTTACATATGAGAGAAGAGTGATGAAAATGCACATGGGAGTGTGCATTAGAGGAACTTATGGGACAAACTCAGCAAGTTTTTATGAGAGCATGGCACGCACTTCATGGTGGTATTTCATTTTTACGGTCTCCTGTTGTGAGTTATGGGCCTGCTTACTGCTGTTATTTTTCTTTAGTTTTCCTGTGGCAGCTGTAGATTATTTAAAATAAATGACCTTGCTGTGTTTCTCCTAGGGGACAAAATTCAGGCAAGTCTAGCCTCCTGCCATGCCAGATCCTGAGTTTTCACATGAGAAACTAGGCACGTGTTTTAACTGACTGGGGTGAAGGGAGCATTCTGTCATACTTCAGGAGTTTGCTTGTGCTTTTTTCCCCTAGCAAATAACACTGAGGGGTGGGGGAAAAGGTGTAACTCAGCATGTGGTTTTACTTCACACCGTTAAAAATCGCGTGGGAAGCAACTGTCTGTCTTTCTGAAGGGTGTTTGAACGGGACCATAACATACGCCTGGGTGGCATGACCTCTAATATACCACGAAATGTACACACAGACTTATGGCAGCATGTAAGTGGAGTTAAACAAGTAGCTCTTGCAGCAAGCACACCAGCCTAAGAGCTGCCAGCGTCATTTTCTCCTTTCTTTCAGCAGTGTTTTCCACTCCCCCAACTCTCTGCTGTGCCGATAAACTAACTGAGCGGTCAGCAGACTGAAGGAGGTGATTCTTCCCCTCTACCTTGCTCTTGTGAGGCCCCACTTGGAGTACTGCACGCAGTTCTGGTCCCCCCAAAGCAAGAAGGACATGGAACTGCCGGAGGAATTCCGGAGGAGAGCCACGGAGATGGCAACAGCACTGGAGCATCTGCCCTATGAAGACAGGCTGAGGAAGCCGGGGCTGTTCGCCAGGAACCGTAGTGATACGGCAAGGGGCAATGGGGAAATTCAGGCTAGATGTTTTCTTTACTGTGAGGGTGGCGAGACGCTGGAACAGGTCGTCTCAGTGGAGACATCCGAGAACCAACCGTGAGCAACCACCCTGTGCCACATGCTCTGGGACGACCCTGCCTGAGCAGGGACCCACACGGCCCAGAGCGGTCCTTCCCCACCTGACCCGCTCCGGGACTCCGTGCTCTACGCTTCGCAGCGCCGGCGAGAAAACACACACACACAAAACAACCAAAACACAAACCAGAACAAACCAAAACAACAACAAAAACCACGGCAGAGGGAAGAGCCGGTGCTGTCACGGAGCTGTCCCGCACGCTCGCACCGCTCCCGGCGCCGCTGAGGGCTCCCCGCGGGGCGCGGCCGCCCGGGCCGGGCCGCGGCACAGGCCCCGCCCGCCGCCGACGCTCTGGGCGCTGATTGGCTCGCGTTGCGACAGCCCCGCCTTCGCCTCTCTCTGATTGGCCGAGGGGGTCGGCGCTGGTCGCTTATTGGCGCAGCCGCTCGCCGCCCCCCCCGCGCTCTGCCCGGCGGAGGCGCGGTGCGGAGCCGCAGCGCGCCCGCCCCCATGGCCGACATGGAGCTCCTCGGGGCCCAGCAGCCGCAGCAGCCGCCGGCCGGCAACGGGGCGCCCGACGGCGCCGAGGAGGACCCCGCCGCCGCCTTCCTGGCGCAGCAGGAGACCGAGATGGCGGGCATCGAGAACGACGAGGGCTACGATATCCTGGAGAACGGCGAGGTGCCCGAGGCGCTGCAGGGTTCCGAGGGCCTCGGCGACGGTACGGCCTGAGGGGGCGGCGGTGGGGACGGGGGCGAGGGGTCCCGGCTGCCCTTCTCCCTCGGGGGCGCCGTGTCCGGGCGGGGGCGGTGCCGGCGGCACCCTCGCCCTGGCTGCTGCCCCGAGCAGGTCTCGGCTGCCCGGAGGTGGCCCCGGCAGGGTCGGAGCCGTCCCGGGGGTGCCGTGCCACAGGGTGAGCGGCCTCCCTGCTCCCTCGGGTGCAGGTTGTGTCTCCTGGAGATGCCCGAGGCGTATCCCGGTGAGAAGGGCGCTGATCTCTAATCCAGGAGCCTGCCTGAAAGGAAGGGCCGCTGAGAGCAGAATAAATCTGCCCCTTGGGTTTCTTGTCTTCAGCGGGATTTATCTTAGTCTTAAAGTATGAGAGCAGTTAAGCTAATGTTTAATTTTACTAAACCTTTAGCCTTTGTTCCTTGGTAACCTTTGTACTGAATGTGACAAACCCGACACTGCAGAGCCCTCGTTCAGAGGAGGGAACTGTAAGTCAGCGTGTTTCCAGTTAGTCAGATTGTAGCCAGAGCAGCCCTGAATAAACACTTACCATTATGAAAGGTTTTAACTGAAGTCTGACTGGAAAGGAGTTGATGTTCCAACACTCTCCTAAGATCCTGCTTCTCCTTATCACTAGGTCCACAGGAATGTATTTGTTCTCTTGTGACGTTCCTTTCTCACTGCAGGAAGGATGCCACTCTTGATTCTTCAAAATAAGTTGAATAATTTGCTCCCCAGTTCCCTGTCAGAACATCTTTAGAATGAAGTCTTCATTTTGCAGCCTTATTTCTGAAATTGCTGGTGTATCTTACGTATGAGGATGCAGGTTTATAGTATCTGTTGGAATAAAGCTCGACTGGATAAACTGAGTAATGGAGAGCTGCTGCTTCCAGTGCTTATTTAGTGGTAGCACTGCCCTTAAGACCAGCTCATTCATGAAGTCCAAAACATATGGCTTACATACTTCCTGTGAAAAAGGGGAGTTACTTGCTCCAGCACTAGAACATGAGGGTAATTGTTATCAGGCCACCATCCTGTTTTGATATCAAGCATAATTTGACTTCCGTAGTGTAGTGCAGAAACAGACATAGTGGGCACTTCGCTTCTTACTTTCAAAAGCCTTAGACAAACATTATGCCTTACATTGATTTTATGTTCCAGTCTATGGAGCATTAAAGTAGCTGTTGGGGAACCAATTTCTTTGAAGAAAGTTCTGTCACTGGTGTTTCTCACAAGGTGCTAGAACCAGCAAGAGGCATTCCCTCTCTACATGCATTCAGCATGACTATTGCAGAGTATTTCCTTGTGAAAAAGTCAATCTCTTAAATGCTTCTAGATTGGTTTGATGTCTAAAAGTGGTTCTTAAAGTGCTTTTCAGGAGGGTTTTTTTCAAGTGTAGTAAATTGATTTGTCATGAAATGCAGAAGTGTTATTGGAGAACTTTCTCTAGAAAGAGGTTCATAAAATAATAACTATGATAATACAATCTCAGAATCTGGGAAGTCTGTGTGTGAGCTGTACGTCATCTTCTTTTATGCCTTAGGTTTGCATTTGAGCTTTGGCCCGTTAAATAGCCCTGGGAGATGGTGCTTGTGGACTTTTGGTGGTCCTGTTTTTTAACAGAACATTGATTTGTTGACTGTCAGAGCCTGTACTCTCTCCCTCCATATTAAAAAGCACAGACTTCAGCCATGCAAAGTGTACTGGTTCGGGCATGGTGACAAATGATCTAATGACTTCTGTTGTCATTTGTGTTAGAGATTTTTTTGTCATCTGATCATACCTTAATAAATATCAGACAGTTGTAGTCTCTAGTGCATATTAGCTTATTAAGCTGTGTTGTAATTAAATAGGTGAATGCAAATTTCTTCTTGAAACAATGCAGATTCTTATGTAAATGCTTAAGCATCGTGATGAGGGATTTGTGGATTTACTTTTTTTAACCGTAACCTTTTTTGAACTCCTTATTCACAGGTCTGTTGGATAAGTTTTCTTTCTAAATACTGGGCCAAAAGTAGTAAATAACTTGGGCAACCCTCCACTGAAGTTTGAAGATCTTAACTTCAGATATTGTGGCAAGCAATCACCAGCTTATTGAAATACACTTTTAAGAATCGTAGTGTCTCATCAACACACAGTTTTTGATTTTCAGTCTCTTAATAAATGATTAGATAAATACATGGACAGGAGCTTCATGGATTGTTAATGGGAATTCCGTTAATTGTCATAATGGTGGATACTGGGTGAGTATGGGGGGAATGGCAGAGCGTTGCCAGGCTCGTGTGTCTCACACAGCATCACTTCATGTTGCCGTGGTCGGGGTTGGCATAGTGGCCTGATCCAGTAGGCTGTTCATTATGTAAAGAGCTGTCCTGTTCAAGCTTCCTGGGAATGTGAAAAGCTAATCTTATTTCCCGTGAAAGATGAAGCATAACCACTGCTTCAGAAAGTGGGAAGTACTGTATGAATCAAATAATACAGTGCTGTTGCCTAGTTATTAGTAACTCGATGTCTTATGAGATTTCAGTGATAAATCAATATTTACACATATTTACAGTCAAATTCTTCATTTCTCTCCAGTATGACAATACTAGGTCTTCAGGTTATATCAGTTCACTTGCTGTGTTCTCTGAGCAGGAGCGAGTGAGTTCAAGTGGAAATGTGTGGGTTCTAGGTCCTGTATGTCAATATAAAAACCTTGTGACAGTTTGTTGGGTAGCTTCCTATGGAGAATTTCATTCAAAAAAAAGCAGTTATATATGTTAACAATTGTGCAAACACAAGTTTAATGTAGGCTGAGTAGTCTCATTGCCTTCATATTTTTAAGCTCTGTTAGTTTTATATGAGCTTGACTGAATGACGTTTCTCCATCTACCAAAGACATTCATGAGGCTCCAGCAGTTGAAAAACTGTGTTTAGGGAACTGAATATCAATTTAATTGAAAATTATTTGGCAAAGAATTCATTCCTCCTGTCTCTGTAATTAGTACCATAGAAAGAGTTACTTGTCCGTGACTATTGATATTTTTTCTTAATCGCTTGAACAGCCGTTGTTCTAGGTTTTTCTATGCAGTCAGCATCTGATGCTTCAGAGGACCATAAGGCAGCACCAAGAAATGTATAATGAAGGAATGGTATCTGTTTAAGTTGTATTAGTGATGCTGCATTATTATGAAGCTCAGGGCAGAAAATCCCATTTTTTTTCTCGCAAGAGAATACTACAACTACCGGGAGATTACAGAAGCTGTTATGGCACAGTGTTATTGCAGGTGTGGTTTAGTGCTTGCTTGTTGATTATTGTGAAAATGAGGGAACTCTAATGGGTTTTGATAAGAGAGCAGGTTAGAACTAAAACACAGGAAAGAAGCACTCTTCCTAAGCTGCTTAGCTTTATTTTGCACATAGGCACGCAAGTGAGTTATGTATAGAAAAACTGTTTCTTCCCCAGATTCTTGCATAACTATCTAAACAAAAGCTTAATAGAAAAGTCAACTTAACTTACTGTCTTTCTGGTGAGAGGTAGGTAAAGGGGAAGCATGACTGTGCCCAGAAGAAAAAGGATGGGAGAGTAGACCTTGAGTGGTGAAGTTACTTAACCTTATGTCAGAATATATTACACTTGATTATGGTCTTCTGTTGCTTTAACTACAGCTACGAGTTCACTGAAAGTAGAAATGAAGTAGTAGAATACTTACTGTTTAAAAGAGATGCTGAGGGTAACTCATAAAAAATACTTTTATTTTAAAAGAGCACAAGAAAAGTGTTTCAATCGTCCGCAGAGCCCTCCCTCTGACTCTTCTGATAACAGTCCTCTTTTGCATTGAGTAAGACTTCAGAGAGGCAGGTGAACGAGGCTAAGCAAACTTCCTTTTAGGCCTAGTGGTACTCAGTGGTATTAATGCAAATGGTAGCCTTCAGAGTAGTTGATCATCATCGTGATAAGCCTCTGAGGCCATAAGTGGACTTCTAGGACTGAAGTGACAGAATGGTTGTATTTATCTTCAAACTACCCAGCCCTTTCTTTTGTAAGCTGTAGTAAATGTGGACAACGTTGGACGTGTTCATTGCGACAGTGTCCCTAGAAATAAAGCTTTGTCTTAAATTCAGAAGTAAGAAACAAGGAATATTGATCATTACTTACAAAGGGATAGTTATAAATGCGGAATGTTAACTTCAGGAGCTTCAGGGTGCAATACTGTGATAGAACTGGATGAACTCTGAAGTCGGTAGAGGGGTCTCATTGTTCATGGCTGACAAAAACGTTATGATGACAGTACCAGCTTTTTCTACAGGAAGTCAGTTATGAAATGGCACAAAAATATCTGATACACAACTGGCATTAATTATTGATATGAAGGCTGGCAAACAGATAGCTTTTCTGTACTTCATTCTTAATTATACAAGCACTGAGACTGGAGAGCTGAAATGAAGGGGTGCTTGACTATTGGTCTTGTTCCAGTTACCATACTTGTATTGGCATATGACAGCATGCTGGTGCAGTTCCATTTCCTCTTCTGCTTGCAGTATGCCCAGTCAGCATGCTGACTCTGCATGTTAATCACAAGTTCTAGGGAGCTCAAAACAGATGGGAAGTTTGTTCTAATGCTTTTAATGCCTCTGACCTGGGTGCCCTCTGGAAACAGCTCAGTGCCAGTTATTGGCTGTTTCTATGCAGAAGAAGAATGGCTCTAAAGACAAGCCGTCTGTTTCATCTGAGCTGCAGCCCTTGGCAATGATGTTGTTCCTTTTACCTCAGCAGTCTGCCAGCCTGAGTAGTGAAGACCGTAATGAATGTCTCTTGGTGTGACAAGAAAACTTCACTGTATTACCACTGTTCTTAGAAGCATCTTCAAAACTTGCAAGCTCTCTTGCCTAGCTGGTAACTTTAGTCTTCATAAAGGCTCCTGTACCTTGCAGAGGAGGAGCAATCAAAGTAGTGACCATCTTTCAGATACAGGAGAGTAGTTATAAAATACAAGGTTCTCTGAAAATAATTGAAAAGCTAATTTTTGTTAACTTGAATCTTTCCCTACTGCAGTTAGTAACTATGTATCTTCCAACTTAACTGCCGTTCTTGAACGGATGAATTTACAGTCCTCTACCGAGTACAGTTAATGGTTGCTATTCAGGGCTCAGGATAAAGACTTAAAATACTTGCCTACTTCCCTGACAGGGAGTATGAGGAGCTTCTTGTGTGCCATTAACACTGATAGCATGAAACTAGTACATACCTAGCCATAAAGGAATAAAAGACACAGCAGCATAATGCTCTTAGTTTTACGTGGATCAGCTATCTTTTTTTAAGAAGGTGGTGCTAAATAACTTGATATTTCTGCTTACTGTAGTGTGGGCTTGGTACAGTCACTTCTTTCACTGAAGGGTGTATGAAGATGGTGGAAACACTTCTGTGTGATAAGCTTATCCATAGTGGCATTACGGGTGAGAGATGCTTGGTGTATCAGGCAGGCACATGTTACATGACGCTGCTTCAGAGAGATGACCTGCTGAGATTTAGCAGTTCTTGAAAATCTCGGTGTATTTTGCATAGTTGAGAGATTATAGTTTCACAAACTTAAAAGTTTACCTCACAACTGACACATGTTCCCTATGTCTGTGTTTTAATAAGGTGAAATTTTAAGGTTCTATAGCTTATCCGTGAAGCTCAGTTGGCAGTGTCACTTCAGAGATAATAATGCTGCAGCTGAAGTAGGAAGCTATCAAGCATGTCATCGCAGATGGTAGCAGAGAGGTGACTGCTAGGAATGTTGGCTATATCTTTTGAGCTGATTAGGACGTAACCAGACTAGGATAAGAATTACCGAGTGTTGGCTGCCGGATTATTAATCTTCCAAGTAGACATTGGAACAGTGACAGTCATCCATTTTAACTTCGGAACAGTTGTATAGAAGTCAGCTTCTAAGACTTGGAGGAGAAATTGGGAGTAGCTTTGGAACACTGAAGGAGCTTCTCAGCAGTATCAGCTCTGCTGTTTATACAGTTTAAAGCAGAACCTTATGATGAAGAAATACCCTTGTATTACTGGTTCTTCAAAATGATGGCCCACTTGGTTTTTCATGCCTGTCCAGAAAAGTGTAAGGGAAAAGGGAGTGTCCTGCAGGGTATCAAGGAACACTCATTTTCAGAACTCTCACATTAGATACTCTAGTAAAGCTTTCCATACAAGTTACTGAAATCAGTAAAACTGGCTGATCTGTGTTTTCTCAAATGACTAAACAAGTCACCTCTTTGCAGATGCTGTTGATGGAGTGGTTAACGGAGATGTCACTCAGGTAAGATAGAAGTATTCCGTACTGAAAATGTTCTGTTCTACTCCCTGAGAACTTTACCTTAATATAGACTAATACTTCCTATTTATTATCTCTAATGTACTTTTGTCTCATCTCTGAAAAGGAACTTCTAGTAGCTCATCTCATAAAGTTGTCAGTGCTCTTAATATGCCCCTCCTCTGAACTTGGACTGCTGCTTTAAGTTGCCTCTGTTTTGAATTGTGTCTTGGTAGTACATAAGCACTGTAGAGCAGGCTGACAGGCTCTGTGATGTGGCTTCACAATGACTTGCCACTGATAAGCTGAAAGCATTGCTCCAATTACCTACTTTAAGGCAGAGTTTTCAGATTTGCTTGCTCTTTAAAGATAATTCATGGATCCTGGTTGTCTTACTAAGATTGGTCTTACGAGGAGCTGACTAAAAACATTATACACTTCTTAGTGCCATAGAGTTGCATGAAATTAAGCTGGTGGCTAAATAGCTCAATCAGAATATGAAAGCGTGTTAGACAGCCATGGTAATGACAAAAGGAGGAGATACCTGCTTTTTTAGTGTCAGGGAGGAATGAGGCATGCTAAGGCTACCACTGTGTTGTAACTGAATTTCACACCAGTTTGCCCAAGGCATGGTCATTGCCTGGTGTCACAGTTGGCTGGTTAGCCCTGATTAAATGAATGCTTGGGGAGGAAGCAACATATGAGCTACTTACTTCTGCTTAGTGTTTTAAGTGAATGCGGAGCTTTGTGGAGACACAGCCACTTTCACTGCTGCTGATATTTTTATATCCTCAGCATTGCTGTGAGATTGATGGGAAAATTGTATTTTGCTGGCCCTTTGTGCTTCCTTATACAACAGAGAGTAGATGAAATACCTTGATTTTGTGTTTGAAGTTCTAAGAGACCAGTTGCTTTGGTTGATAGAGCTTCCTCTTTATGAGGAAGAATGGACTGAATGGGCCATACATAGCTTTTGTTTTAGCTATTAGTTGGCTTTGCAGCTGGCCAGTATAATTTGCTTTGGATGGAATGTGAAGCCTGGTGGTGTTGCACCGGGCCAGCTCCTTCTCTTTGCATTATTCCTTCACTGAGGGCTACAGAAGGTCCAAAGAGGGGCAAGACACAGCCAAATAAATCTGTTGTTGATTGCAATCGATCTGGTACTCTCAAGAGAGGTATTTCTTAGCTCTGTTAAGAGTAGGAGGAAGAAACAGAAGTTGTTAAACTTGGAGTATCCTCTATAGCAAATAGCACAGTGTTAATTAGCTTTGTGAATTTGGTGTATTAGTGATAGCACTATTCATTGCAAGTCTTTGAGCTGTTATATAGTAAAAAGTACCCTGTTTTGATTCTTAAATATTGAAATGTCTCTAGTGTTATAAGCTGCACACAGCAATCCAAATTTTTAATGTGGTATCAGTTGGGTTTGCAAATGTCTCTGAAGTAGACAAGTAAGTTGCAGAGAATGTTTTAAACTCCAATGAACAAAATAAAAAAAAATACTTTCACAGCACATATTTAAGGTGAAATAAACTTGAATAATATCTAGGCTTACAACTGTGTAGTGAGGTGCTAGGCATTGTCTTCTGAGTTCTTAAGGCTTAGTGCTCTGCTGCTAAGCATGTGGGGCACTTGTCTCGCCGGTCATCTTGAATTTTTGTTTGATTTCTAGAGGCAGTCCTGTATTAATTTCCTTCAGACCTGCTGTAATTTGTGGCAAGATGTTTTTCCTGTTAATGGTAGAAATGTGTTATAACATCAGATGAATGGGCTCAGTTCAAATAGAGACTAATTTTGTGTAGCCTGTAAGCAGTTATCTGAAATACTCAGTTGTCATGTATAAGTGACTTTACTGTTCCTTTCCTATGAGCAGACTAATGGTCCTACAGACTGCTATGCTGCCATATCCCAAGCAGATCGACTGCAGTCAGAACCAGAAAGTATTCGTAAGTGGAGAGAGGAGCAAAAGGAACGCCTGGAGCAACTTGGTAAGGAAGGTATTTGTGAGTAACTTGGCATCAGCTTCTCTCAGGCTGAGAGAGTTGGGGTTGTTCACCCTGGAGAAGAGAAGACTGGGGAGAACTTAGAACAGCCTTCCAGTACCTAAAATGGACTGACAGGAGAGCGGGAGAGGGACTTTTTACCATTTTATAATGGCTTTAAACTGAAAGGGGATAGGTTTGGATTAGCTATTAGGAAGAAATTCTTTACTGTGTGGGTGGTCAGGCACTGGCACAGGTTGCCCAGAGAAGTTATGGATGCCCCATCCCAGGGACTTCGAGCAGTCTGGTCTAGTGGAAGGTGTCCCTGCCCAGGGCAGGGGACTTAGAACAAGGTGATCTTTAAGGCTTCTTCCAACCCAAGCCATTCTGTGATTCTTAAGCAGTGGATTTCTCAGTCATGGCTCTGCCTCTTCCGAGTCTTAACATGCTTCTTGAGTTTGAGCAGCAAGTCTGGATGAGTGTTCCAGTAAGCAGACTTAATACTGGTGTGGAAGTCAGCAAGAAAGTGCCTCTCTGAACCTGTACTTACAGATAAGCTGACAGAAAATGAACAGCTTTTGTAAGTAAAAAAAGATAGTAATAATAATAAATAAATACTGCAGTCCTCAGTACTTTTTTCCAAAGTATAAAAATTGCTTATTTTGTAATTTCTGAGGCCATCTGTTGCCACGCGGATCTTAATCTAATAGCTAAATTAAGACAGTAGTGGATTATTAAAAACTAAATGCAGTGATACCTACCCATCTAATAGCCTCTAAACTGGTATGCTTTAAACTTGCATTGTTGAGGAGCCTTTGCTTGAAATTGTTAGGATAGAAACTTCTGTAAAATGTGGTTCTGGACAGAGCTGACCCTGTTGGCTCCTCTTTTGGGCTAGTTACAGCAGATGAGCTTGTCTTGAACTGTAAGTTGTTGTAAAAGTATGCTGAGTGCCAGGCTCCCTCACTTTGTGTAAGCAGAGACTGCTCAGCTTTTTTCTAGTACTGGCATAGCAAGGTTTGAGCAGTTTGCAGACCAGCAGACTTACTGAATCTGAATTAGTCTACAAACGCCTATCCTGAACTGAAGTGGACGTTCCAGTTAATGCAGCACAGGAATTCTGTTTAGCTAATCCTTTGAATGTTCATGGTATATAGATTTCTCACAGCATAAATCAGGAAATCTCCTTACCTTTATCTGAGTAGATGGAGCAACTGTCTGCACTAGAGTGCATCCTGAGCCATCATTTGAAATGTTAATAAGTTATGTGTGGAACAAACATGACTGACAAATCAATTCTTAAATCTTCAGATGCAAACTCACGAAAGCAGGAAGCAGAGTGGAAAGAGAAAGCAATAAAGGAGTTGGAAGAGTGGTATGCAAGGCAAGATGAAAAGCTTGAGAAAACAAAAGCCAGTAACAGGTAAAGTTTTTCCAGCCTTGGGAAGAGTTACAGTACTGGATATAAAAATAATTGGGGAGGGAGGTTAGAATACTTCTGGTATGTCCTAAGGCACTAGTTCTTCACATCATTAAAGTAAACACTCCTACTAACCATCTGTTTAAGTTTATTAAGGAATCTAGATTAAATGTCCAAGAATAGCAAGAGGAGGCATTAAGAATGATCCAGAATCACTGAAGATTCCTTAAGACACAAAGTTTGAACATGGCCAGAAAATGTTTTACTCTATCCACCTGTTGGCATGCTTCTAGCAGCACAGGCCTTCAGTGATTTCAGCATTTACCTACCCTGAGACCACCATTCTTATTTGCCACCTGTAGAACATATAGGAGTGGCGTTCTAGTTAGACATTGCTTCAAGTTATTTATATGTTAAAAACGTTTTGCCGCTCCTTTTGGAAACGTTTCAGAAATACTGTGAGTCAGTTCTACTAGTGAAAAACTAAATGCTATGTCTGTGGTCGTTTGAATTATGGGCCCTGTGGCAGAAACAAATGACTTGGCTGCTGGTCCACTAAAGCTCTTACACTTTATGAGGTTTCTGTGGAATTTTGACTTCAAGCCTATGTAAAAGTAAACGTGATAGTACGGACTTAACCACTTAGATTTCTACTTCATTCTGGTCAGGTAATCATCAGGACTGCTTTATACTTTGGGAACTCACAGACTTCAAGATGAACTGCTGTTTTGTGTGGGTTTTTTTGGAAACACCATTTTTCTTATGAAAATGGCCATCATTTTGTCTTTAGTCATTTTTGTCTGGCCATCAGGTTTGTCTTTAGTAAGTAGACTCCTAGGAAGACTACTCTTCTTTCTAAAGGAAGAAGGGAGGCTTACATTGCCTACAGAATTAATGGATTTGCCACTTCCATTCACTGAGGAATCCACTATCTTTTTGTTGGGCCAGGAAAGGGAGACAGGATTGGTACTCTGCTGGTTGGTGGCCAGAGCTCATGTGGCCCCATAGCTTTATTATGGCCAATGTTTGAGTGCAGGATTTGGATTCTGGAGCAGGGCCCATTAAACAGGTGTTGTGCAGGAGCGTTTGGCATTCTAGTGAGCCTGGTGAGATCTCTTGCCTGATGGTAGTTTGTATTCTCTGGAAGTAGCCTAATGGAGCTCTAGTCCTCAGCTAGCTGGTCCAGACTTCTAGGATGTAGCAGAACTTTTGTGTTGCCCCTCTGATCAATGGCTTAATTAATACACTCCATGTGGTAACTGCTTTCCTGTTGACAGTAAGTCTAGGTGATGCAAGGTTAATGTGCTTGTTAAAACTGCCTTCAGCTGTGTTCTGTACTTCTCATCCTTATCTCTTTTCTCCTGCCTGCTTGCCTGCCTGTTGGACTACTTGCTACCTAGGGTTGCAGATGAAGCTTTCTACAAACAACCCTTCGCTGACGTGATTGGTTATGTGTATGTTGCTTAACTACTAATTCTGTTTGCTAGTCAGTGAGATAATGAGGAGGATCAGAAATTAGCTGAGTGTCTTAGGGTGAATTCTGAATATTTCAGGGCAGTACAAGCTAATATAAGTAAATAGCCTTTACTTTTTGGGCCGACTCTGTATTAAGTGCAGTTTTCCTGTATACGCTGCACAAATAGCACTTCCAGATTAAGTCTTGTAGTATACATACCACTGGAATTTTGGTAATGACTTCAAGGAGTCACTAGATATAGCGGTTTACAGTTGGTTCCAGGCCAGTGAACACTGCTTAGCAAGATGCTTTGCTGGGTACGTGGGTTAGTGGCTGCAGTTTCACATGGGTTCTGTATTTAGTCCTTCCACAGAAAAGCAGTGTTTAAGTCTGTAATAGGCATTGAGCACCTGACCTGTGCTCATTTGCCTATATCATCAGAAAAGTACTCAAGCAATGCTTGCACAAAAAGCTCTGTAAGGCAAGGAAGGTAGAAAGGAATCACCTGATGTAAATCAGGGTAGAAATGGGGGGATGTTAGAGAACAGATGAAAAAGAACAAGGTGGTATGGGAAAATCAGCAGAAGCTGCTGGGAAAACATTTAAGAGCAGCTCTCTGTAGGTGTTTTGCCAGCCCAATGGGCCATGATTTTCAAGCCCCAGTGAGTATGCTAGTTTCCAAGGGGTAGAAGGAATGCAGTGTTCATTGGCTTGTTCATGTATTTTAATTTCTTCCCTTAATTTGTAGACTTGAATTGAAAGATGGACATGTCACAGATTGTAAGGTGACACCTTTAGAAGGTGTACTGGTGAGCCGCGTTGTGGCTTTGACCGGATTAATATTGAAGGTTTAGTGTGGAATTCATTAGCTAACTGTAGGTGGATGTAAACCAAGACTTGTGAAATGATGGATTTACAGGTGGTGTTTAACTCTTCTGAAGTCTCCTGGAGTTGATTTTGTTAGATTTTTTTTTTTTCCAGTAAAACCCTTATTTTCATATGTCCAATGCAAATGTGCAGTGTAAGTGCTGCATAATAAAACTGGCTGCCTGTTTCCTGAATGTAGGCTAAAGCTACTAGTGCATGTTCAGCCAGCTAATCATCTGCATTAAACTCATTCTCATTTTCTATATCTGACTTAAACTTTCTCTCCTTGTTTCTTTTCTTCTCTTCACCTTTAAGCACAAACATAAATCATCCTTGCTACAGCCTAGAACAGTTAAGTAAAAAAATCTTCACTGCCCCTTAAAAGTGTCATGTCACATAAAGTAGCAGTGTTGTAGTGATCCTTGTCTTCAGTGGTGTCTGTAACCTTATCATCCCTGTGAATAGTGCTGAACCCTCATGGGAGAGTCATTTTCACTGCTTTCTCTGTACTGCTTGTTGGAGTAGATGGATTTGGTTTGATCTCTTGACGCTTATTGCTCTTGCTCTCAGGCAGCTACCAGGGCCCCACAGTTCACGTAAACTAGATGCTGGAGTGTTATCCTTGCTTTGAAGCAATGCTATTGGCAGCACAGAAATGCTAAAATAATACAGCTGGAAGCCACTGGCACTAACCTGTACATAACATACAAAGCCTCCTTAGAGTCTCCGTGGGGTGAGAGCAGTGGAAATGTATTTGTTCTGTGACCTCAAACAAGTCATCTCCTCTGCCAAAATGCACTGTAGTCTATAGCACTCACAAGCATGGGATTCATAACAAATTCCTTATGATTCATGCTGCTTCACTGCAGCATTGGGAATCATCAGCAGATAGTTTTATGATGGCCTGTAGGCCTTGGGGCTGATTTAAATCCTCACATGGAATCTGTTTTAAGATATGCTCACAGGCAGTTGTAAATTTCCAGCTGGCGAATGTCCAGTATAAGCCATCAAGTGGCAGGGTCTTAACTCTTTAAGACCTGGGCATTTCTCCATAAATAAAATGCCTACATAGAAGTACCTTACTTGCTGGCAGTTTGTGTGGCGACTCCTTAGGCAAAGACTCAATAACTGTTCCTAAAACCAAACACCTGTATTCCAACATTTTACACAGCAAACCTCAGCAGTGCTTGTGCATAGCATACTACTGCAATCTACTTTCATCTCCAGGATTGGGGCAGTGGGGTCTTAAGTGGCCATAATGTCCACAAGCAGCTGTCAGGTCACATTTCTTATGAAACGTGCTGAGAGAAACTGCATCCTGTAAGAGGGAAGGAGTGCCTTATATGCTGGGCATTAACACAAAGTGCGTTGCATTGCTTTTAGGGCAGCTGAAGAAGCCTTTGTGAATGATGCAGAAGACGTTTTTCCGGGCACTGAGTGGGAACGTGTGGCTCAGCTCTGTGACTTTAATCCCAAGTCTAGTAAGCAGGCAAAAGACGTGTCCCGCATGCGTTCAGTCCTCATCTCACTCAAGCAGGCTCCGCTGGTCCGCTGAAGCAAAGCTCAATGGAAACACTACAAATGCAATATCTTAACCTTACTCAGAGAAGCTATGTTTGCAGTAATTTGATTAATTGTTTCAATGTGGGTTTTTTTGGACAACATCATGATGTATCTAGATCTGATCATTGTTTGATTGCATGTTCTTCCCAATGTTTCCTTTCTGTGTCTGAAATGGGAGAACCTCCAAAACTGTAGTCTCTGTGCTGTTGTGCACTGAGGTGTCACTTCCCACATTATTGATATTAAAGATCTGTGAAACAGCAAAATGTGTTGTTGACTTCGGATGAATTAAGGTGGTGTCCTGCTCCCTGTTGACAGATGGTGTTTGAATTGGGTGTGAGCGAACATTTCTGTTAATTCCTAGTGACTTCACCTTGTTGGTGACTGTCCAGACAGCAATGCTTCTGGTCTCTGCAAGGCTGTCCTGCTTGTTTCATTAAGCTTTCTTAAAGCTCTTGAGGGCTTTAGTTTAAAAACTGCTCCCCTATCCAATTTACCATACTAGATAAAAGCTGTAGGAAACTGCAGCAGCAGGCTTGTTAAGGAGCTTATCTCTTCGAGTGGAACTGAGGACACTGACTTCTTGCAGGTAAGCAGTTCTGTATAGTTTTCTGCTGTCACTGGCTGCCCATCTTAGGCTCAACATACACCACAGGGCACTGAGTAGTTTAAAGCTTTTGATACTCTAGTGCATATTCTGTTCTGCTTGGTATTCAGTGCAAAAGATCTGTTGTGCAGAGGCTGCTTGGATGTTTTTGAACTGTCTTTGTCCTTACTAACTTTTGCAGAGACTTTCTTCCACCAGGGTGGTGAACTGGAGGGCTGGAGAGCAAGAGAAGGGAAGACTTGCTCTTAGTGCTGTTCGTCTACGAGTTGGAGCTGTCTGCCAAGGTGGTTGAATCTGAAACAAACTGTTCCAGAAAATCACTGTTCTGCTTCCTTGGCTCACCCACCATTCACAAGGACTGTATTCCAGCCTTGCTCTGTTAAGGCTTATCTTAGTTGTCTCTCCTGTCAGAACAATCTGTTCAGTCTCATATGTTATTCCACCATTTTTATCATAGACACAGTATCTTAACTAGTGTGTAGCATAATTGCTTTAATCCCTTTTACACACAAGCTGGAAGGTTGGTCCAGGCAGCTTGAAGAGGGTTGCAGATGCAGACTAAAACTAGCAGCTGTACCCCTTTGGTGGGTAAGATAGAGAACGAATGGTTTCCAGTTGAGCTTCAGAAGTTAAGCTGTACCTTACTGTTGTTTGTAGTGACTGGAGCTACTTTCCTCTTTGCAAGTGTATTCACATGCTGCTGATGAGAATGGTAGTCTGGAACTACCTGCTGTAGTCTGCTGCTGACAACAGGTCTGGAGGCTTGATTCCGTGGAATGTATTAAAGCAGGAAGATATTTCCTGAACTGCACACAGCTATCAAAGGTGAGTCTAATAGTTCTGAAACACAGAGCAAGTCCACTGCCAGCCTTGTTATGCTGACACCTTTTTTTTTCTGCTCACTCCAAGGCTCTGAAACCAATGGCTTTCAAAATGAATTGATAATCTAGTAAAGAAAGCTCCACTATGTGAAATACAGACTCTTCAAAGTATTAGTATGAATTTAGTAGGATTTGAAAAAAGAATATATTAAAGAGGTTTCTGCACAGTTAATTATGGAATTTATTGATCACTACACTGTCCTGTCTTACAGGACATTTTATCTGGCTTCAGGCATGGCTTTGAGCTGCAATCCAAGAAAATAGGCAAAGACTCAAATTCAAGGCCAAAGCAATATTACAAAAGTTAAAACAGCATTTTATAAGCTGGGATTGCAGAGGCTAAAAATGTTTTTTGCAGTTTTTTTACGTATTTCATCTAAGTGGAACATTTAAAATACAGCTGTGGGTTTGGGTTACTTTTTCTAGCTCTTGTGGTGAGATTTTTTTAGACTACCTTTTCTGCCTGAATTTTACATTCAAGTATGCTAGCTCACTGTCTCCTTTACCAGTGCTGTTACAGAATCACAGACTGACTGTGGTTGGAAGGGACCTCTGGAGATCATCTGGTTCAACCCCTCTGCTCAAGCAGAACCACCTAGAGCCTGTTGCCCAGGACCATGTCCAGACAGCTTCTGAAGATCTCCAGGAAGCAAAACTCCATCATTTCTCTGGGCAACCTGTGCCAGTGCTTGGTCACCCTTATAGCAAAAAAGAGTTTCCTGATGTTCAGGAGGAACTTGTGTTTCAGTCTGTGCCTGCTACCTCTGGTCCTGTCACTGGGTACCCCTGAAAGGAGCCTGGTTCTGTCCTCTTTGCACCCTCCCTTCAGGTATTTAAATACATAGATAAGATCCCCCTGAGCCTTCTTGTTTCCAGGCTGGACAGTCCCAGCTCTCTCAGCCTTTCCTCACAGGAGAAATGCTCCAGTTGCTTTTGTTGAACTCTTCAGCGTGTCTCTCTTGTACTGGGAGAGCTCAGAACTACACCCAGCACTTCTGGGGTCTGGACGCTTTCGGTGTCTGAGAACTATTTTGGATACTTAACACCTTGTTGCAAGTAAGCAAAAGAATATTTGGGGTTTATTTGGGCAAATCAAAGCCCTTGTCTATTTTTCTGAACATTGACTTGTTTTCTTCAGAGGTCAGCATCTGTCACTTTGTTTTGTGACTTCATGTGACAATTCTGTGCTACCTCTGGCCTAACTGAGCATACTCATTCCTCTGATTACTGGCTCTTAACTTCCCACTGTTACTGCATATCTCCATAGAAAGTTGGTCAGTCTGTGGAAACTGGAAGAAAACCCGGACACTTCCAATCCTTCAGATCTGCAAAGATCTCATGCAGCGTTGAGAGAGAAGCTGCATGCTCCTGCTGAATAACATCTTGGTATAGAACTTGCTTTGTTTAGCTTGCGATCAGGTGGCAGCCAGCAGCTAGGCAGTCTGCAATTACAATGAGCATTTGTAAGGAAGGGGGATGGAGAGGTCATGGGTTCATTAGAAAGCAGGGAGCCTGAAAACAACAGCGCTGTGCATTCATCCTCTGAGCCTGTGGAACATGGGTAGGTTTTATGTAGCCATAGAACAATGTGCTATGACTTGCCCGTTTCTTGCTGGTGTGTTTTTTTTCTGAGCAGCTGAATAAGAGGGAAACATATAGATTAATGGCTTGAATTTCAGAATGGATGAGATGGGTGTCTGTCTTTGCCACAGAGGATTCCTTCAGAAGTACCTGTTGTGGGCAAGCTTGTTCCTCTGCAGAACAGCTGTTCTAATACAAACACAGTTATCAGGAATAGTCCAAGGGGTATACAGTCCAGGTGTTTTACTGCCTGTAACCTCTCCATGGCCTTTGAAAGGGACACAGTGATCAGATTTCACTGAATCAGAGCATAAATTCTGTCTGCATCTTATTCTCTTTGATGGGTTTTGGTAATACAAAATTGCTATTGCCTCAGTTGATACCTATGAGTTTCTGACACTTTTCTTACAACTAAATGGAGGAAGGACAGTGCTCCAAGACCATCAGAAAATTGAGGCATTTGTTACTTCTGAGTGGCTGGATGGCAGATCAAAGACTCAAAATACTGAATAACTAAAATTGCTTCTCAGGGGACAAAAAAAAATTCAAGCCTTGATGCTGTATGGATTAGCTACATGGTCTGCAAAGCATCAGCAATCATCTGTAAAAAGATAGCTCAACTGGCCTCCTTATGATTCTGAGTCCTGGCTGGTTGGGTTTCTGTGGTTAAGCAGAGCTGTTGTGGACAAAACACTCATTTTCCACCAGCTGCAAGGATGTGGGATAGGAACAAGTAGAGGTCATATACTGGTTACGTGAATTACGCATTAGAACACAAAGGAACTCCAGTTTTAATTCACTTTCCAACCTTTTGGAACTCTACTGCTGCTGCTTGCTTAAGTAATGCTGACTATAAACACCCATATTCATGAGGGATCGTCTACCTGAGCTGTTGATGTCATTTACAATTCTGTTTAGAGGGCTGGACAGTGGCAATTCCTGCTTAGGCTTCAGCAGTTAAAATACCACATGCAGGGACACTGCAAAACCAGCCTCTACACAACAGGTAGTATAAGCAGATGCTGCCAGTGCAGATAATGAGAATGCACTGCTGCTTTACATGCTAAAGTACTGATAATAACTGGGGAAAGAGGGCTTTTACTCCCCCACTTTTTTTCCAGTATTGATACAAAGTCTGGTTTGCCCTCACTAGAGCCCATGATCCTCATGATAGGGGCTGATTTAAGGGACACAGGGCCAGCATCCAGTAGGCACAGTACTGCAGATGTTCTGTGAACATCTGATGTTTGCTCCCTCTGGGACTGGATACAGCTGGGAGGTAGTGTCCATGAAACCTATGGACCACATTAAAGAACCTAAAGAGCAAGGAAGGTTTCTGAACAGGGAAGGAAGGAGAAACAAAATCACTGTTTTGCTATTAAATATGATTTTTTATTTTTCTGAGTCTATAAACACACAAAATCCTTAGGGAGAAGCTGCAAGGACTTTTGCACCACTTGTACATATGTAACAGGTTCTCAGGCCGGTTGACAGAAAAAGCATTTTAAGAACTGGTTTTTTTTTTAACAGGAATAGATGTTAAAGGTGTTTAGAGTAAAACTTTTCAAATGAATTTTAGTCTATTATGTTTTCCCTGCTAGGGAAAAAACATATCTGGAGTTTGAGATATCAAAAATACAGAGCTTCAGAGGGTCTGGAAAGCAAAAGCCTGGTCCCACTTGTAGCATGGCATTCCAGCCAGGCGTCCCCTGTGATGCTAGAGGATGGAAAGATCAAATGACAGGCCTCCTCACTGTTAGAACCTCAGTACTCAGAGGTTAATCCTGATCTGTTACTCCTGATCTGAGCTACTCTCACTATAGAAAAATACTGATTTCTCTTTGACTTGCTCATAGACCTAATGGTATTGAAGTTAGTGAGAATCACAAAGTAAACCAAGACATGTAGGAAAAGGAACTAAAAATCCCTGGTGATACAAAGCCTACTAAAACTTTGAAAATAATTAAGAACCAATCTTTGCTGTTTTTGAGAAAAGCCATGGTATAGAGGCGCACAATTGTTCCTAGAGACATCAGGAAGAAGATGTGGTTCTGAAGTCTGTTCTGAAGATGTGAGATCTCAGTAAACAGTCCTTGTGGAAGAGAGAATGAAGACAATCTCTACAGATAAGATCCCAGAATTAGCCAGTACACTAATAGCTATTCAGCCCAAGATAATTGTATACCAGAGGGCAATGGTTCCAGAAGGTTGTTTCATTTTGGTTGGAGAAGTTCAAGTGTGGAAATAACCCTTTTATTCCCCTGTACTAACACATTACTGGACTTCTGAGAATATCAGTGGTTGAGTTAGATGGCAAAACAGGCTATTAATGCAGGACAGAGGACAGTCTTATGACTGTTCCTCCACAGCTATCTTTGTGATAGATAGGTTGGTTTTTGAGTTTCTCCAGTATTTTGAAAGGGTGCTAAAAAAGCAGCTGGACCTATATATCACAAAGGACTAGTTAAAGAAATATAAAACATGGTTTACTTAAGCAAGTCTTCACTGGTCTCTGACATCCAAGTGTATGTTTCCCAGGCATCTGAATGCCCTGAGGGTGAAGATGAGGGTCAGATTTGACTTTTCATCCTGAAAGCTGATGGTGAATGCAGGACAAGGACAGTATACCTGCAGCCACCAGAATGGGTGAAGGGATGCACCCTGTGACTCTGCAGTGGAAGAGTTTTCTTGCAAGGTAGAGTCTTTATCATCACATGTGCCATGTGGCTGAATTTCAGCTAACTGGCCACCAGAGAATAAGCAGTCCCCCCTCTCTGCTAATTTGGCAGACAAAGCAGTAGATTAAGTCCTTTGAGAAATCCCCAAAGAATAAAATTCAAACAATTAACTGCTGGCCATACCCAGAAGACAAAGATGCTCAATTATTAGTTTGTTTGCACTGCTCTGCAGGCTGTATGCTCACTAGACTGTAGTCTTTTTGTTTCATATGCAAAGCTTCTAAAATGGGACTCTGCCCTTTAGAGATGATTTAAAAAAAACTTGGTTGCCTCTACCAAGTCCTTCATGAACCACAATTTCTAGGTATAGCCTTTTTTTATGGAATAGGCTGCTTCCCTCGTTTCCACCCACTGAAATTACTACTTGCTATTGATGATTACATCACATTCACTTTGTGGGTGGAAGCCTGGAAACTGAAAAGCTGGTAAACGTCTCATTTCACATAGCTGGGAAATGAGATATGGATCCCCAAGTGTTACCTACAATTTTACACACCATACACATAATCCCCACTATACATCAAGAGATGCTTATAAATAATGCAGCTACACTCAAAAGTAACCTACAGGCTTACCAACAGAAGTGCTGAAAAAAACAATTGCACATCACTTCCTATGAAGTCAGATGACGTTTAGGAAAACTACAAAAAGATAATACTTCTATTAGGAAAGGCTGAAGTGGTCACTAACTACTCAGAACACTACTCTGATTCATTAGCTGCTCTCATCAAAATTTGGGGCAAAGCATTCCCTCCACCCATCAGGAATTTGAACGGTCCATTTCTATGATTATTCCAGGTACCTAGTATATTCTACGTGTAGTATAATCCAGTACCAGGCTAGCAGCTCCAAGAAGAGCAGGATCTGCTAGATTTGAGACCACCACATCCACCGTTTTAACAGAGGACAAAGCCTGTCGATTTATCACGTCTTTGACAGCATTAACATAGTGGTTAGCTAGAACTCCAGAAAGGATCACAAGAGAGGGGTTCACGGTGTGTAGAATGTTCACAACTCCAAGGCCTAATGCAGTCCCAGCTGAAAAGATAAAAGTAA
>JAYRBT010000093.1:26924365-26939121 GCA_036023395.1 Myiotriccus ornatus
CCCAGTTTAGACTCATTTCCTCTTGCCCTGTCAGTACATGCCCTCGTAGATACGTTGGACAGGGTAGGGAGGATCCAGGAGGAAAGGATTATTTTTAACCCTAGGAGTCATGCAGCGGTAATAAAAGTATTCATTATGCATGCCTATAAGAAACTAATCTCAATGCAGTGCAATGTTCATCTTGCAGGATTAAGCCAGGGATCTGCAGAAGGTACACTGCTTAATAATGTCACTCTCCCCGTTTTATCCCCTGCACAACGTATCTGAGTGAATTACAGTAAATTAATGCAACTAAGCAAAGAGGAGTAACAAACGTGGCTGAGTTACTGTTGCCAAAAGAACTCTCAATGGTTTTGAGTATTAGATGCCACCCTCTCAGCATCACATAAGCAAGAGATTTTGGGGATTTTTTATGCTTAGTTTCCTCTTCACTTTCAGTTTGGAAGGGGAGGGAAATCAGAGGAAGTAGCCCTTCATCTTTCTGCAGGCATTCTACTTTGCTCTCTGGGTAACTGCATCTAAGTGATGCAGTCATCTGGAAGTATGCAGTGTAATGGTAGGACTAACTGTCCAGTACTGCTGAGAATAAAAGCCTAAGACTTCTCGTCATGAATTTTATTCACATCTTTGAAGGGCTGCAGAGTTCAGTAAATTGCTACCCTTCTCAAAATGGTTCTGTGTGTCCATTACATGCCTGTGTAAGGCAGTGGGGAAGTAAAAAGTCTACTCTTGGAGCCTTTCACTTTTCTGCTTGACATATAAGCTGCAGGTTGAACTGAGTCACCTTTTAAGGGGAATCAACACATCTGAAAGTTGTCCTGTTCTTCACTGTCTGTTGTCAATCCACAGAGAGGAGGCAGCCATGACCTCGCACCAGCAAACAGGCTTTGCTGGTTTAACATCAGTCTCAGAAGAGCAAACCAGAAGACAAATTGCATGAAGACTGCATGAGAGGGGCAAGAAATGAGGAGAAAAAAAGAAATCTTCTTTATCCCTCAACAACAGAAGTCAGTAGGCCTACTTTGTTTTGGAGCTCTTTTGCATCATAAGCCCATATCCTCACTACAGAACAGCAAAGCCCAGTGGAGTTTAAAGAATATCTAGAAACACAGTATTTACCTTCATACTGACAATTGCTACTCGGAGGTTCGTTCCACCTAGATCCACAGCCAGAGCACTCTGTGTCTCTAGAATATGGTCAATATCTTGAGAGATATTATCTTTGACAGGAGGAAAACAGAATTTCTTCTGCAATGGTTCTTTGAGGTCAATGGATTTAAGGAACTTCAAGATCCTTGGAACAGCATTACCATCTCCATATATTTTTGAGCTGTAATATATGTATAAAAAAATCCATGTTACTGGAAAAAACGTTGCAATCTGTAAAATTTTTTATATGACAGAAGACTAACACTGTGTCATTACAAAATTATGCTCTGGCTAGTATGACAATACTGCAGCTCATACTACTCCAATATGCCACAAGACATGGTATAGAGTGATACTGAAGATTACACAATAGATTGTGCAAGTCTGGCACTAGCTCCATTTTGGAATATGAAACTGGAATGCAGAAAACTGGAAGTTAATGATGCCAAAAACCCCTGTAAAAATAAGACTTTGATGAAGGAACCTGCATCATAAAGCAAAATTACAACATAAAAATTACAGTTTATGTATGTGCTACAGGCCCAAAACAAGACGTACTTATCACACAGATAACAACTACATAGTAATAAACTACATTCATGTCAGCTTTCAACATGTACATCTGTTCCTAAAATATCATCATACATGGTGTCAAGACATTTGGTATTACAGAATTAAGCTTTGTTGCTCTATTTAGATTCTTAAGAAATACACTTTTGATTCTTGTCCTTAGTTGGACAAATATTCTCCCCTGAAGTTTACAAGAACTTACACATTAAAGAAACGAGGGTCAATACCGTAGGGCTGAAAGGTAATGAAAAGCATACTGCTATAATTCTGCACCTTCCCTGGAAGCCTGCAGTCAGAATTCTCTACATACCATGCCTGAGATCAATTCACCTATGAAGTATTGTCTCACTGTGTCAAAGAACAGTTAGGGTGGAAAGGGATCTCTGCGGATCATCTAGGACAACCCTCATGCCAAGGCAGGGTCACCTAGAGCAGGTAACAACACATCTAGGTAGGATTTTAACGTTTCCAGAGACGGAGACTCCATGAACTAGCCTGTTCCAGTGCTCTGCCACCCTCCATGTAAAGAAGCTCTTCCTCATGTTGAGGTGACACTTGTGTTTTGTTTTATGGCCTTTCCACCTCGTCCTGCTGCTGGGCACCACCAGAAAGTCTGGAACCATCCTCTTGACACCCACCTTTGAGATATTTATATGTAATGATGAGATCCCCTCTCAGGCTTCTGTTCTTTAGACAGGCCCAGCTCCCACAGTCCCTCCTCATAAGAGAGATGCTCCAGTCCCCTACTCATCTTTGTGGCCCTCCTCTGGAACCTCTCCAGTAGCTCCTTGTCTTTCTTGAACAGAGGAGCACTGGACACAGCACTCCAGATGTGACCTTACTAGGGCAGAGGGGGAGGATCCCTTGACCTCCCTTGCCTTGCTGGATATACTCTTTCCAGTGCACCCCATGATCCCACTGGCTCTCTTGGCTGCAAGGGCACACTGCCAGCTCGTGGTCACCTTGTCACCCACCAAGACTCCCACGTCCTTCTCTGCAGAGCTGCTCTCTAGTAGGTCATCCCCCAACCTGTACTGGTACTTGGGGTTATTCCTCTCCAGGTGTAGAAACTACACTTGCCTTTGTTGAACCTCACTAGGTTTCTCTTCACCCAGTTCTCCAGTTCTCCAGCCCATCATGGTCCCACAGAATCGCAGCACAGCCTTCAGGTGTTTCAGCCACTTTCCCAGTTTCATACCATCAGCAACCTTGCTGAGGGTACAGTCCACCCTTACGCTGATACACAAGTTGAGTAAGACTGAAGCCAGTACTGATCCCTGGGAAACACCACTAATGCAGGCCTCCAACTGCATTCTACTGCACTGATCACGACCCTCCGAGCTCTGCCATTCAGCCAGTTCTTCATCCACCTCACTGTCCTCTAACCCACATTTCCTAAGCTTACCTATAAGGATGTTATGTGAGCAGTTGTCAAAAGCCTTGCTGAAGTTGAGGTAGCTCTCCTCCGCTCTCCCCTCGTCCATGTCCGCATAAAAGGCTATCAGATTGGTCAAGCCTAATTCCCCCTCGGTTAAATCCATGTTGACTGCTCCCAATGACCTCCTTTTTCTTCTACATGCATGGTGACGACGTCCAGAACGACCTGTTCCACCACCCTTCCAAGGATGGAAGTGAGGTGGACTGGACAGTATTTTCCCAGGCCCTTCTTCATGCCCTTTTTGAAGATGGGAGTAGCACTGGCCTTCCTCCAGTTCTTGGGCACCTCTCCCAGTCTCCGTGATCTTTCAGTGGTGATGGTGAGTGGCTGAGCAACATCTGCCAGCTCCATCAGCACCTGTGGGTGCCTCCCATCAGGGCCAAGGGATTCATGGGTGTTAAGTCTGCCTCGCCAATCTCTAGCCCAAACCTCTATGATCAAGGGAAGTCTTCCTTTCTCCAGCCTTCTCCTCTTACCTCTGAGGTCTGGGATTTCTCAGGGCCATCCTCAGCAGTAACAACTCAGGCAAAGGCGGCATGCAGTAATTCCACTTTCTTTGTGTCTTCTGTCACCAGGACACCCATCTGATTCAACAGCAGCTCCACATTTTCCCTGTTCTTCTTTTTGCGGCTGATGTACTTGTAGAAGCCCCTCTTGTTGCCCTTGATATCCCTTGCCAGACTCAATTCCAAGTGGGGCTTGGCCTTTCTTGTTGCATCTCTGCATACTCTGACAATGCTCCTACAATACTTCCACATGGCCTGTCCCTTTTTCACTATCCCATAATTTTTTTTCTTCTGTTTTGAGATTTATTAAAAGCTTGCTGTTTATCCACACATGTCTCCTGTCCCCTTTGTGTGATTTCCTACTCGTGGGGATACACTCAAGCTCGGCAGAAGTGGTGCTTAAACAATGACCAGCTCTCTGGGACTCCCTTCTCTTCTAGAGCCCTAATCCATGGGATTCCTCCAGACAGGTCTTTGAAGACACCAAGGTTAGCTCTCTGGAAGTTCAGAGCTCTCGTCCTGCTTACTGTTTTGCTTCTCCCACTGCACCCAAGGCTGCCTCCAACCTTCACATCTTCAACCACTCCCTCCTGGTTTGCTAGTACAAGGTTCAACCTTTCATTGGGGAGCCACTGGCTCCTCCACCACTTGCAGTACAAAGTTATCTTCAGTGATCTACAGAACTTCCCAGACTGTGTGTACCAAACTGTGTTGTCCCTCCAATGAACACCAGGCTAGTCCAAGTCCCCTGGGAGAACTAGGGCCCGTGACTGCAAGGCTATTTCCAGCTGTCCAGAGAAAGCCTCATCACCTTCCTCCTCCTGACCAGGTGGCCTACAGTAAACACAACAATGTCATCCTTATTAGCCTGTCCTTTAATCCTTACCCATAAACTCTCAACTTGTTCATCTGCCCCTGCATAGACCTCCATACACTCCAGTTGCTCTCTCATATGAAGAGCAACTTTGCTGACCTGTTCTTTCTAAAAAGTACATATCCATCCAGAACAACATTCCAGTCATGAGGTATCCCACCACCTCTCAGGAATTGCAATGACATCATGGCCTATGACTGCACAGAGATTTCCAGTTCTTGTTTATTGTCCATGCTGCACTTGTATACACACATTTGTATACAGGCACTTCAGAGAGGATCAGGCACTGGGGTTGCTTGAAGGGGTGTAAGAGGATTCACCATTGTCATGAACACTCTTGATGTGTTTAGCCCCATGATTCTTATCTTATTCACTGTTTGGTATGACCTACTCCCCAGGAGGAAGCAATGGCACAAGCACTGCCACTTTGGACCCCATCCCTGAGTCCTTCAGTTTAAAGCCCATTTCACCAATGGTCTTCCTTTATCCTGCTCATTTTCTGGCTTGTGGCATCATCTATACCCACATTAAAAAGTGTCCTTGAAGCACAAGTCAGATGTAGGTACACGGGATGTTCTCCTCCCATGCTGCTCCTGTGGAACAAGCTCTCTTAATCACGCTAAGTTAACATATGAACTATGTCCTCTTGACTTTCTGCTGGATGTTAAATTACTCGTTATATCAAAAGATCACAAGAAACATTTTGCTCTACAAATATGAATCTGCATACCAGACATTGCACTATGATTCAGAAACAAAGTATAATTTGCAACCTCAGATAAGAGCGTTAAAAGCACTCCAATCAAATACAGAGAACCACCTCAGGGCTAAAGGCTTTTCACTCCACTGCTTTAACATCCCCTCAGATGAATTAAGACAATTGTACTCACCATGGATATTGCTTACCAAACTGAAGCTGTAGAGCATGCAGAATCTTATCCTGTGTATCAGCATCACGAACGTGAAGAACATTTTCACCTAGATGACAGAAGTCAACAAAACAGGACTGATCAGCTACTCAAATTACATTAGAGTGTTAAGAACTGCTTTAGAAATGAAAAAGATAATTATTTTTCTTTCCTCCGATCAACACCAGACAAAAAATTGCTCCGTATCAATTATGTGCCTCCCCTTGCTCCTGACAAAGCAATGGTGACACTTGTGATACAATATCCTGCATTACAAAACACTAGCAAGCAGAGTATTTGTCTTCCGGAGAACTCTATTATTAAAAATGCACATATGAAAATGGGATAAATGGCTATTTGTGTCTTGTCTGTATACCTGAAATCTCACAGTCCAACTACTTCCTGAAATGGTGAAAAGTTCGTATTTTGGAAGTGAAATTTTTATGCTTATCAAATATCAAATTAGCCACAAAGGAAAACAATTAGTTACCTGTTCTGCTAAATGGAATCACCAGCAAATGGAGATATATTTTCACTTGCCTACAGATAAAAGCCCCATTATCTTATATATCACATGTAACAGGACTAAAGTGATAGAGGAATAGCAAGTAAAGCTTTAAAATGGGTTAAATGAAGCTTTAAAATCATGTTGCACTGATACAGCAAGATAGCCTCTATTAAGCATTCATTTGACTTTATCCTGGGAAAGTAAAAAAAACCCTCAGAACCAGAATGAAATCAGTCAAGCAAACATGTACCTGTTTCTCTTCCCGTCTGACGCGTCCCCAGGTTAATGACAGGTGTACCAAATGCTCCCACCTCCCTGACACCACAACTGCTGTTACCAATCATACAACCAGCATGAGCAACCAGCTGAATGAACTGGTCAAATGGGACATGCTTTACTGCCCGAAAATTGGGATGATGTTCAATCCCCTTCTTCCTCATCACGCGAACCATCTCTTTGCTTCCTGCAGAAAAACAAGGTAGAATACATTATTCGAGTTCTACTTCTAAAATGGAAGTCCAGACACATAAAGGAGCAGTGGCTACCCATTCACTGAGTTTCCAGCTCTGAGTAAGGTTTTGTTCTCTTTTTATGCTTACAGTGAAAGTTGCATAGCTAGGCACCTGAGCCCATGTTTGACCCAAAAATCCACTACAAAAGCCTCTTCATAGCTTGAAGTTAATTTAAGAGGAACTAATACTGCTCCTACGTGTCACATGGTTTCACTTCATTTTCCTTCCCACACCGAAAAGATGAAATGTCCTCCAGCAACGTGGACATGCAGCTGCAGCAGATGCACACGTGATGCTGACACCATCCAGCTATTTCCATCTGGCTAGAGTGTCTAGGATAAAAACACTCTCTTCCGTGTCCCTTTGTCATGAAGGTGTTCTACTCACCTGCATCCACATTAGGGAACAGAACAAGTGTTCTCTTGTTGAAGGAGATGAGTGCATCTAATGTCAGCTCGAACATCTTTATGGAATGTTTAATATCTGTGGTCACAGGATGTTGCAGAGCAACTATATAATCTCTGGTTTTGACATCTTCACCTGTCCAAATGGAGGCAAAGAAAACATTTTTTTTCAATTGGCATAGAATACCAAGAGGAAGGAAGGTCATACTTTTGAAAATATTGATGTGAAGCCCTGAAGAGTGAAGGCACTGAATGGGGTATCTAACATGTAAGTATCAATGCTACAATAAAACTCAATGAGTTACAGGGTGATCCACCCTGTTATTTGCCTCTCTAAGCGTATCACATAACTTTATAGAGACCACTACCTAAACCTCAACAAACTGCTAACTTGCAAGCCTACTTCTAAAGCTTAGCAAGACTATACCACGATCAAGGAATTGTTCTCACCACAGTGTAAATTTAGAATAAATCCTGAAGCTGCTCTGGTTTTCTGTCAAATGGCCATCCTCAAGCAAAACTTCATTTCCATTTCTTTGAAATAGTCAGTCATAGTTGTTTTAGCATACTTGACTGAAATTGATCTGCAAAACATACTGATCAAAAAAGACTCTGGCTTCCAGCTACACAGGTTAGTATGCCCTATAGGAGACTGCTTTGTTAAAGATAAAAAGAAAACACAACTCCCCATTGTTTACAGGATTTGTAAGTCCATGAATATGAAACACCAAAAGCCTTTGGTGCATGTTGCCTTGTTGCAGAGCATTCCTCAAAAAAAAGTTCATAGTACAAATTCTGTTTGATTTCTTTTTAACAGTAGGCCTGAACAGCTTTGATTCTATTTAAACACATCCATTACACCACAATAGTTGTTTTTAAGTTGTTCAGCTCAGACAAATTACCCATTTAAGGAGCTACTTTTTTGACTTGACAAAAGGACCAGAGATGTTCACTAAGACAGGTTTGGAGCTATACAAGGCAGATTACAGAACAAAAGAAAAACGAAAAATGGAAAGAAAGAAATACCAGGTACCATTATCAAATATATTAGTTTTTTGGACTGCTAAGCTGGTTACTGAGTCTGTCTAGTGTTGAAAGTCACAGGAAGAACATAAAAAGTGGACTGCTTACCTAGCCACACGCGTATAATACTCATGTAGTCCTTGTTTTTGGCAGAGAGAAGTTTGTCATACGAGGGACAGCCCGCCAAAAGGATGCGGTCGTGGTCTTCACACATGGCTATCAAATGCTGCTCTGCACTCCTCGTGCAGCACACGTGGTAATGGGCCAGCTTGGTTATGGCATGCCTGATGGAGTCATCGATGGTCCCACTGACTTCCCCACCCTCAATGTGGAGAATGCGGATGTTCATCAGGGCTGCAGACGTGGCCAGGGCCAAAGCGTCGAACCTGTCCCCGTGAACTATCATTATGTCGGGTTTCAGGCGGTTGAGGACATCTGGCAACTTGACTAATGCAAGGCCCACTGACTCCACCATAGCTGCCTCATCCTCCCCTCTCACAATGGTGTGCAATCTCGTATGAATATCGAAGTCATCTTGTTCAATCATGCGATAGGTATTGCTGAAGGTAAGAGAAGAAGGGCGAGAGTAAACACAGCCTGGTTTTACAGCAACACAGCCTGACAAAATAAATGCAAATTGGAACAGCTGCGCCGGGGTCTGAACAAAGGCTTGCCTATCACATCTCCTTCATTAAGAAAAATTAGGTTTTAAGATTTTAACACAATATTCTCATCCATGTGAAGATCCTCCCTCATATTCCAAGGATCAAGTTTTTCTGACACCTTTAATGAGCAGCTTGGCTGAACATGTTCTGGAAATCCTCAAAAATCAAAGTCTTGGTTCACGTGTTTGCAGAGCCTTTCAAAGAACAGATGTGGTCCAATTTCCTTTCAGAAAGGGTATGTTTACTGACTTTGCTGGACAACTGTATAAATACAACAGAGATGATGCAAAGCTGAGGCCTGTATGCTCAAGGAAAACATACTGCAGCTAGGATATATTATTCATATTCTGTATCTGAGCTGTATCAAAGACTTCTGCATTCACAGACTTGAGCAACCTCTGCACAAAGCCTTAAGTTCAAAGCAAACAGGCTTTCACACCAAAGAAAAAAATCTTATCCACACATACTACCAGCTTTAGTCCAGAATAAGAAAGTTAAAGCATTCCTTGAATACTAAGAATTATTACTGTTACAGTTATGTATGTGAAATAGAAGAGATCACACATCTATATAAAATTACCTGTTTACAACATTCACTAAAACTGAGCTTAGTAGTCTGCACACTTACCGGAATTCCTCTCTGGACGGTGAGACAAAAAAACACAGAAGTTTTCCCATTTTGTTTCCAATCCATCTGATACTCATTCTCTTATTCAAAGGATTACATTTTTAAACTGATTTAAACTGGATTTAATTTTCATTAAATCTACTCTTCTACTCATAATCTGCAAATCGGTATCTCACAATCTGCAAACTGAGCCGAGACAGCAAAGACTATAAAAGTGCTCCAACTCAGATAAGGAAGTGATCCCCACTCTGCATAACTAAAGCAAACCCTCTATCTATTTATCTATTTGATTCTGCTCACTGCTGTAACACACAGGATATATTGCCTACAAGTAACTCGTCAGGTAATTTGTATTTCGTTTTGGTTTTTTGTTTTGTTTTTTTAAAAGGCAAATCCTTTTGGTTTTACTGAGTGAAGTGGCTCAGATTTTTATAGCATCAACTGCATCATATTTCCAACTCCACTTACAAATACCCTTCATATACCTGCCTTTTTCCTTGTTATCTCAAAAAACCATTCTTTTATCTTGAAAAAACTTCCTTTTCTTTGCTTCTATATTCTTTGCCTTTCGAAAGGTCAAAATCTAGGGAATAAATGATTGTGCATTTCTGGTGATTTTGTTTCTTTTACTATCCTCCACACATTTCAATAACAAACATTTACAGGATCACTGTCATTTGAATTCTGCTGCTGTTGACTATCCTCCTCACATCCCTACAACACATATCCCTAGGATCCCCCAGATTAAGGATTGCAGGGCTAGGCCCTGAAAAAAAACCCCCAAGCAATACCTGGGTTTTAGGATACTTATCACAAAGCAACTAATAGCAGCATCATTTGTCAGATGAAAATCTCTATTGATTGCTCTGTGCATTACAAACCATTCATAACAGAAACAAGTGTTAAACACCTTGGAGCTGGGAAGGAAGTATTTCATATTATTTTGCACAAGTCTTGCAGACAGCAAAGGATTATGGACTACAGAAGAACCAGGTCAATGTTTCTCCTCTTTAGCAAATGAAACGGGATTAGTGTATTGCTGTATTTCTCCAATCAGAGAGGCTGCAACACAACAAGCTAAGCTGTCAAGAAGTTTGACTGGTTTTTTTTCTTGTCTGGTTTTCTTTGGAATCAGGTTAGTTTTGTGGTCTTGAATTCACCTTGCCACGTTATTGGATGGAAACAATGCCCAGGACAAAGCAAGGAATAGAGCACTATAATGTGCAGAAAGAGAACGGTCACCAGTGGAACCTCCTGTCTTAGCAGTCTGAGATGACATAACTTCCTCCCATCCTAACTTATAAAACGCCAAAATTTCTCACTGGAAAGACCAAAAAGTGTCTTTACTTGAAGACATGCTTATACACTTCCAGAAGTTCAGAAATGCTGATACGCTGCAGATTTTAAGCTGAAGTCTGGTTCTGTCTTGCAAAGTAAGTGTTTTCCTATCTACTGCACTTACTGAGCCCAGTCTGGCAAATGCAGCCTGAGGAAAACCAACCACAATCCCGGCAAGAATATATGCATGCCATTCCTTCTACCCTTTCACCTGGGATGTGGGAAGCCCTTCCAAAGGAAGGAATTTAGACCGAGACATTTAATTCTCCCAGGAAGGTGATCTGACTTGCTTACTGATGAAGTGTTATGGAGGTGGACCCAAAGCTTCCCTGCCTGACCATACCTAATACATCTATCACTTGTTCATTTTGTCAGAAAGAAACAACCACCCTTTCCTACCTCCACAGTCCTGGGAGTGAGAATTAACAGTATTCCCCTGGGATATGGAATACACATTTTGACCAATAACTATGCAAAGTGGAAGAGCTGCAACTCAACCAAATGACTCAGGAGTATCTTTTCTCTGTGAAAATTAAAAAGCTGTAGCACATTTTCATTCAATATATCACCAGATTCTTAGAGAAAAACGAAAGAATTGAGCTTCTCACTTAGTACAGTCTGTGATCCTGCAGAAGACCTCAATTACAGCATTTAGAGAAAACTTTCCAAAATTCCAAGACTGGTTGAAAAAAATCACAGAAATATGCAATCTCATAAGGAGCTGCAAAATAAAATGGAATCTGAAAAAAAAATTTAGAACTGACAATGCCGAGACTTTTTTAACCTAACATTCATGGTATCATTGTTAACGCCCCAGACACAGACTGGTAGAAAGATAAAAATTCACCTTACCCATAATCATCAATCAGGTGGGAACCAAGCACTACGACATCAAGCTCAAAAAACTGTGGTTCTGCTTTAATACCAAACATAATGGGAGCTAATTTTGAATAATCAGCACGGTTGCAAGTAGCAACACAAACACGAAGTTTGTGGTTGTGTCCATTCTTCTCCATGACTTCCTTCTGTTTCTGTTTTGAAAGATTCTTGAAGTACACTTCCTGGTGTAACAGAGAAAGGAAAGTGTGTCATTAGTGTCATTCACTTGCAGCAAACGGCACACTTAATGAACAGTACACACAAGTACAGTCCAAAACTGTGGACACACAGTAACAGACATGTGGACACACTGATAACAGACAATTAATACCTTAAAATATGTATCATCAGAAAATTTTAGAAAATAACAAGCTGGGTTTTTTTAGTTAAAACTCATAATCTCTATTTCTATAAATAATATATAAAAATTCTGTATAAACCATATTTAAGTATTATGAAGTTCAGCTGTAAATAAACAGCAATTTTCCCTGTTCAGATGGAAACCTCTAAGTAGAAAAACTACTGTGCCTTAGTATGAAAGAAAAAAAAAATCTCAGAAGCACGCACTGAGAAATTCCGTGAATAAAAAAGAGAAAGTTTTTGACTGAGTCTGTTTACATGTCTTTGTATTTTGGTCAGGTAAGGCAAGTTAAACATTGACTTCTAAACCCTTTCGAAGTGTTTTGTAGGCCAAAGTACATTAAGATATTCAATAATACAGTACTGCGTTACAATAAACCTGTTAAAAAAGGATACAGCAATATAGACATATATAAAATATCCCCAAATACCCCAAATTTCCTCTCCCCACAAACAGAAATTACAAAGGTGTTAGGAAGAGTTTATCAGACCCACAATTTATAAGCTGGTGGGATTTTTGTTGCTGTTTTTTTTTCGTTCTCCTTTCAAACATAATTGTATTTTAAGTTAGTATCATCCTTTTGGTATGAAATCTAATGTCAGATTTTTACTCCATTAAACGGCAAATAAACTTCTTCCATATTAATGCACAAGGGTTGCTTATCTCTGACTCAGAGCAGTATCACTCTCCACTGGTTTTGTCAGCTAGGGAAGCTCTTTCTGAGCAGTTGCTACACAGGCATGACAATACTAAGAGAAGCATGAAATTGCTCCTTTTAGTATTGTCATGTATGTATTGTCATTTCATACTCCTTTTAGACTACATTTAGATTTTTTTCAGTGAAGTTCTAAAAGAAAGGCTCCTGTGACATCTCACTCTTCAGAAACTTAAGAAATTCAGCAATTTTTCAAGATTTCCCTATTTTTAAGCCAGATTAGTTTAGGTTTTATCACACACTACAAGAAACAATGCTTTGGTATAACAGTAATGTTAGGGTGATCAGGAAACTATGCCATGTTGTTAAAGGTAAAAGATATTCCTAATCTCCATTTACAATCCATGATGGCTCTACAAAACTATGACCGGTTGTCATGTTTTTTCTAATTGAACTCCAAAAACTGATTCCTGAACAAGTGGTTTAAGCCAGCATTCAGAATGAAACTGAGGTGACAAAAAAAGCAAAGATGGCTCCTATGACTAAGCTCCTGAGAAATGGCATTTACTTAAACAAAGCAGCCATGGCTACTCCATACAAGTTCAGCCAAACAGATACAGCCTGGAATTTCAGCTTTTGATGACTATGACGACTAATTAAGCTGAGTTCTATGGACTCAGCCATAAAGCAATAAATATTATTTGGTTTATTTCAAGCCCCTTCATTTGAATTTACATTTGAATGTTATATCAACAGTAGCATGTTAATTACTGTTTTACACTTCCAAAGGATCGGATGATAATCCTTCAGGAAACTTAATTATTTATTCATGCTGAAAATATCTGCAGCTATGTGCATATACGACAGCTGTTTTGATTTAATCTTGCCCTTCTTTTAGTCCAACATGCTTGAAATATTTTAATGTATGAAAGAAATTCAGTAACTCACGCTGAAAATGTAGGGAGAGTGTCTTGCAGGACTTTAGATGCTGTATAAACGTGAGTCAGAGAGCGTGTTATCCTGTATCACTGACTGAGATCTCAAATCATGTTAGCCAGACTCGGGTATAACAGAACCACTGCTTTTCCTCATTTCTAAAATAACCTCTTCCTGAAGCTGGTTCTGAGCAGGACATCCTGTCATTATATATAATTTATATATGTAAAAGCAGCCAGTAATTCAAATAAAATCATGTTCAAGATGTGAAGGCCACTTCTGATACATTTATAAGCTTGTCTTTGAAACTGCACGAACAGTATTACCAGCAAACCTCTCACAAGACCCTTCTGCTGCAAATATATTCTATATTGTATAAACTGAGAAGCTAAAGTAAAAGGGCACAGAATAAGGAAGTGACAAAGCAAATTCACCCAGAGTTTGCTTACTCCAAATTACCTGCCTGAGTTAGGGCCACCATGTCCCCTCTGACAAAGCAGTTATCTTTTCATTTATGCAACAAAGGCCTTTAGGAAGCAGAAAAATTTCTGTCCTCCTTTATCTTCAAGCATTGCCTAAATTCTAGAATCCTTCACTTTAAACCCAGACAATGCCATCTCCTACAACAGCAAGTCTGTTAAGTTGTAAAAAAAAAGTACATCTCATGTTGCACCACACCTACAGATCCACCAGAACTGAATCATGAGACCACACATCTCTCCAGCCACACAGATCACATTCAATTACAGTTGGTACTGGCTGCAATAATGGTCTCTTGAAATAATTTTGGAGGTAGATGTGGAGACACTTCAAATACATATGAATTGACTAGAATCAAAAGCAATTTCTGGTATTTCTGCATTTCAACTTCTGCTAAATTACAGTTTCACGAAGCCCCAAAATAGAATTATTTTTAGTACAGCCTTGTAACTCTGTACCACAATAGTTTCAAAAAGCTGCCAAGTAAGCCATGCACTGCCCTTGGTGCAGCTTTTCTATTGCTGTTCTTTTTAAACACCTGGTTACATGAAGAACCACAGTATTTACCCTAGCAAAAGGGGAGGTAACAATGCAATAGAAGTGTTAACTCCATGTGGAAATTTACCACTAATTAAACCAGTCTACTGCTTTTCAGGTTAAGCTGGACATTTTCTAAAGAAACATGTGATGTATTGCTACATCCCAGTTCAGCAACACATATAATTCTATCCTGGCTCTGACCTATTCTGAACATAATGCAAAAATTATTCTGTATTTTCACATTCCTTCCCCAGATGGTTAAATCTTCAAATCCCACAATGTAACAAGGTTCTATATTTGGACTAATGGAACTTGCTAGAATGTGTCAAGAATCAAAATTTATCTTTACCTCTATTAGGTTGCTGGTTCAATAGGTGTGAGT
>JAYRBT010000093.1:26955540-26965899 GCA_036023395.1 Myiotriccus ornatus
TACTACCATGCTGTGATGGGGTATAGCAGGGAGGCCAGTCAAGACTCAGCACATTCCAATAAACCTTGGTTCTTCAGAGAGCTGGCTGTTTATGAACAGAGCACCACGGTGAGGTATCTGAACATGAGAGAGCTCTGGCTGGTGCTCTTTCTCAGAGCTCCCTGTCATCTCTTTCCTGACAGAGCCGTGAGAGGCACAGAGCACTTCTGTCCGATGTCTCAGAGTGTTGGGAGTAGGAGAGATGCAAGCTCCTTTGAAACGTGGAAGGCGAGCGTCACAGACAAGCTGGACTCCGAGATAGGAGAAACATCTTTTACTCAGTGGAAGGCACAAGCTATGGAAGGCAGCAACAAGAAAAATGCACCCGTGGAAGGGACATCTGTGTGACGGACTCGTACCCTGTATTTTATGTTTGGAAAGAAAACCTAGTGATAGGTTGGATGGCCATTTTAGTTTCGACTTCTTCTTCCCAGAAGGACCTGGTGCCTGCCCTGGCAGGCACAGCAACAGTTTACCCATTGGTCAGGTACCCTGAGGTACTGACCAATGCATGTGTTTGGCGGGCTTTCCCTGCTCTGTTGGTGGGAAAATCCCCAGGTTCCACCCCTGTTATGCATATTCATTACCCCCTTCCAATCACCTGTGGAGGATTTGCATGCTCCTCCTTCCCTCCTCCCAGTTTCTAGATCCTTCCCCTACCGACCCTATTTAAACCCCTTCCCTCCTTCAATAAAGTTGGATCAGAGATCAGCTTGGCTTCACCACTGGCCTCACTCCTTGCTCGCTCCATTGTGTCTCCTGCCTCTTCTCTGAGCTCGGGCTACCTCAGCTGCTGCCAGCACAAGCGTGCTTAGCTACATCTCTCCCCTAAGAGAACAAGCTGCCGCCGGCTGCCCTGTGCAGTCTCTCCACAGCTCAGAGATCAGCGCAAGGACCCCCAATGCTGGTCTGCTCCTTTCCCAGAGCAAAGCCGCGTCATCAGAGAGGTGCCTGCTCACCCCTGTGTCAGCATATGTCTAGGTTTGAAGGTTGCCCTGGGAAGATTTAGCCAGCTGCTTTGGTGTGATCCTGACAACTGCCCAGTCGCTGTGCTTGGTCAGAGCAGGGGAGACATGAGATTTTCTTCCACAGCTCAAAATATCTGAGCAGCAGAAGGCAGCTAAGGGTCAAAGTGTGTAGGTTTTTTCCTTAATAGCAGATAGACAAGAGAAAAAACATGCTCCTATCAGAAAACATCAGTAATCCAAATTTGCATGGGTCTCATCTCTGAAGAACAGTGGTCACTCCATAGTTAGCAACAAGCCTCTTCCCAGCCCTATCGGGAAAGTGTCATACTGAGCAAACAGGCCTGGACAAGAAACAACCCTTCCTGTTCTCCTATTCCTGCTGTTTAACTGAGTTGTTGATGCCAGTGGATTTGTGCACTTTCCCAGCTCTTGGGAACAATCAAAACAATCTCTCTTGGGTGACGAGTAATGAACTGAGGAGTTCAGAGTTGGACATGGGAGTCTGAAAATGGCACTGATGTATTGCCAACAGTCAGAAAGCAAGCCTGTGCCTTCATCTTCTTAGTCTGTGTTCAGTAAATGATGGCTTCCTCATGGCCACAGTATGACTACTTGCTTGTTAAGCACGGTAGAAATTAATTTGTTTAAATGTCTGTGAGACTAGGAGAAAGTCTGAAGGACTGCAGGTCAGTCAGCCTCATCTTGACTCATTAGACAAGTGGATTGAGTGCATCCTCAGCTAATTTGCTGATGACATCAACCTGAGCGATGGGGTTGAGACACCAGAAGTATGGGATGCCTTCAAGAGATACCTGGACAAGCCCAAGAAGTGGGCCGATGGGAATCTCAAGAGCTTTAACAAGACTAAATGCACAGTGCTGTACCTGGGTCAGGGCAACCCCTGGTGTCAGTACAGTCTGGGGATGAACAGATGGAGAGCAGCCCTGCTGAGAAGGACCTGGGGGTGCTGGTGGATGAGAGGCTGGACATGACCCAACAATGTGCACACACAGCCCAGAAAGCCAGTTGTGTCCTGGGCTGCATCAAAAGCAACGTGAGCAGCAGGGAAAGGGAGGAGATTCTGTCCCTCTGCTCTGCTCTGGTGAGACCCCACCTGGAACACTCTGGGGTCCAGCTCTGGGGTCCTCAGAACAAGAAGGACGTTGACCTGTTGGAGCAAGTCCAGAGGAGGGTCACCAAGATGATTAGAGGGATGGAGCACCTCTCTCTAGGAGGAAAGGCTGAGAGAACTAGCATTGTTAAGCCTGGAGAACAGAGGCTTTGGGGTGATCTAATTGTGTCCTTCCAGTACCTAAAGGGAGCCTACAAAAAAGTCGGAGAGGGACTTTTTGCAAGGGCATGTAGTGAGAGGACAAAACAGAGTGGCTTCAAACTGAAAGAGATTAGCTGTTAGGAAGAAATTCTTTACCCTGGGGGTGGTGAAGCACTGGAACAGGTTGCCCAGAGAAGCTGTGGATACCCCATTCCTGGGAGTGCTCAAGGCCAGGCTGGATGTGGCTCTGAGCAACCTGGTCTAGTGGAAGGTGTCCCTGCCAAGAGCAGGGGGTTGGAACTAGATGATCTTTAAGGTCTCTTCCAATCCATTCTGTGATTCTATGTCTCCTGACGTGATGCTGAAACGACTTTCAGGAAACTATTCATTCCTGAAAAGAAGGTGACTGGGATTAGTCAGCATAGTTTACAAAGAGGAAGGGCTGCTTAATGAAGTCGATAACCTTCAGTGATGAAATCAGTCATTTGGTAGATGAGGGAAGAGAAGTAGATGTTGCCCACCTTGGCTTCAATAAGGCTTTTGACCCTGTCTTCCATGAGATCCTTTAAGCTGCTGACATATGGGCCTCATGAGCAGACAATGTGGTGGATTGAAAACTGGCTGAATGGCTGGGCCTGGAAGGTAGTGTTCAGTGGCATGAAGTTTGAGGTCAGTAACTAGTAGTGCACCCCAATCAATACTGTGTCCAATACTCTTTAAACATCTTCATTAATGATCTGCATGGTGGAAGACCAATGAGGAAGGCCAATCTGCATGAAGAAAGGCCAGTAGGGTTAGTGTACTCTCTCAGAGAAGGCTCAGTGGGAAATCTCATCGATGGGTATAAATATCTGAAGGGAGGGCATAAAGGAGATGGAGCCAGGCTCTCTTCAGTGATGCCCAGTGACAGGCAGTGGTCACAAACTGAAACACTCGAGGTTTCCTACAAACAGCAGGGAAGAAAACTTTTTTTCTGTGAGGGTGATCAAGGTGATAGAATCTCTCATCTTGGAGATCTTCAGAGGTCATCTGGGCATAGTCCTGGCAACCAGCATTAGATGGCCTTGTTTTAGCAGGGAGGGTGGACCAGAATACCTCCAGAGATTGATTCCAATCTCAGCCATTCTAAGATTCTATGATAGATGTTGTAAAATATTGAAGACATGTAAAAGATCCTACAGGTTGTGTACTGGCAGCTGCAGGCCATGAGAGATGCTTAAACGTCTTTAAAATTACATCAGATACCTATATTTAAATGCCTGAATTACTTCTTGGTATGTCTTGGCAGTAACTTTCCCACAGAGCAAACGTTCCACTCAGTGTTGTATCTATGGAGGGGCAGGATCAGGATGTGGATCCTGTTGAACAGGAAAAAGATATTTGTATTACTGGTGTCAGCTTGTTTGGTGAAATGACAGTCACAGAAATTCTTTCCTTCTTTTTTTTCTTTTCCCAAGCATGAACTTCTTAGAGTTGTTCTTTTAAATTTTTTTTTCTTGGTCAGGTTTTGATTCTGTTGTTTGGCAGTTTGTATGCTTGTAGGACTATGTGTGTGCTTAGCTTTTATGTTGGCAAGGGACACTTTGAAACATGTGGCCTCAAGTATTAAGGTAGGAAGGGTGTGGGAGCCTAAATACCTTTATTGAATTGGGCCTTGCTCCGTGATATTTCAGAGGTGGAGATTACAGTCGTGGTGGTCCTGAGCCAAGTGCTTGGGACATCGTGTTTCTGGAGAGGTCTGCATCAGGACACTTTGACAGAAGTTTTCAACATCAGGGTTGGGCACTGCTGTCTCTGAGCTGAAGACCTAGGCTTGGAGTCCATTTGGGATTTGGGGTAGCAGGAAAAAACCCCTTTATGGATGAGAGAAAATTTTCAGGATTGTACTACCGTTGCCTACAGGCACTCTATCTTTACATCCCAAATCACCTGCAATCTCATCATGCTTATTTCTGATTGTAAGCTGGACTAAAACAGAGAGCTACTGGAACAGATACCCTTGTACTGGATTCTTCTCTGTGGAGAAATTGAGATCGTTCTTTGATTTTTTTTTTCCTGGTGCAAACTAAGATTTACAGGATAGCCTTGCTTTCAGGATCCTTTTTTACTGTCCCAAAACCAAAAGGCCTAATTCTGTCATGAGAGTCTAAGTGAGGATCTGAAATGTGTTGGATCTGAAATGTGTTGGATCTGAAATGTGCTGGATTTACACCTGCAACAGATCTCTGAAAATCCAGGGGTAGGAAAACAGGACGTGAAACGTGCAGATTTCCTATATATAATGGATAGAGTATAGCCAAATTCAAAGGAGTATTTATTAAGCAAGTTTTCCTTTGAAGGGAAAAAGGCACAGCTATCTTCTTCCAAGTCATTATCCTTGCATTAAATGGAAGAGGAACAACACAGATTGTACCATGTGAGAGCAGCCCTGAAGGTGTGTTCATACTTTATGTTTGACATGAACAGGGGACAGAGCAGGACTTTTTGTTCTTGGCAAATATATTTGTCAGCTGTGTGGCTGACACTCTTCTGCAAAGAAAAGACAAAGCTTGCCTACATACTGATGCTAGGGTTTTTTAGTTCACCAGATGAACAAGTGAGATCCCTACTTACATCAACACTTTGTTCACCCAAAAGTACAAGATGCTGTGCCAGAAAAGTGCTTTTGTATCGGTGCAGCTCTGTGAACATGCCATACACTTGTATTCCTTTTGCTCTAAGAGCAAGTTGTGGTATTCCAGTGAAAACCCAGAACCGTGAGACAGCTGAACCCCTCCCATGATATTTAACTGCTTTGTTAACAATGCTCTTTTTTATTAATGCTCTCTGGCACACCCCTGCCCTCAGAGCTGTGACTACCCCACTGAACTGAGTGAGATCTTTCCTGTCTGAGCCATGGAAAGATAGAAAAGCTCTGGAGGACATTCTAGTTTATGTTCTGTTCTTACTGGAGTTTTATTTCAGATGAGGACCCTAGCAGTCTCCTTTCTTTAGGCACCTCTTTCACAAATTTTACAGTGACATTAACTGCAGTACAGACCTGAGCACCGAGAGTCCTGAGGTAAATTCCCTTCTAAGCCTTCAAAGCAGACTCTTTTCCCAGTGCTTTGGGGCATTCATCTTCATACATGTCGTGCATGCTTCTAGAAAGCATAAGAAAGCTTGTGTAGAGTGCACAGGTTTCAAGAATTCCTAGCATTAAACCTCTTGAAAAGTTTTAGTGCTTTGTATGTTTGGCAGTTACTCACGTATGGGCTTTCTGGTACTTGAAATGTTTCTGAAAATGTTCTGTTCTTTCTATTTCAATTACCCCCAAACAGCCAAACTGAAATACTTCACAAAGAAGGAAAATAAATAACCTTTGAAAGAGTAGACTGGAACCTTGCAGACTGAAAGAGATTTTGTTTGAACAAGTAATGTACAATGAAGAAAGTCACAAACTTGTAGTAGGCCTAGCTGTATTCTTCTCAGCCTAGTTTGGAAGCCGTTTTTAAAGCTAGGTTTTGCTGAATTTTAGTTGAGGGAGGCCAACTATTTAAAAGCACTTTGGCACTTAAAATGTAGAGACACACCACGGGAAATTTTGAATATGCACTGGGAGGGACTGAGATTCAGAACTCCCTATCCCTATAGTACCTATTCAACTGGGATCTAACTCAGCCAAGACCTTCCTCCACCCACAGAGACCACAGTGTGTTTGAGAAGCTGACAGTGTGATGTCCGCTTTTGTCCTGAAACAGAGGGCTCTGAAGCTGTTAAGAAACTGAGAGTGCAGTCATTCTTGACTTCATCCCTGGCTGAAGACAGGGAAAGTATTACCAAACCTGAAGGAGGGCTGGCCAGACTTTGGGACGTGGCACCATTTGTGTGGGCTGTTGCTCCTTCCTTTGTGTCAGAGGACTTTCAGGGGTGCCACGTCACTGCCCAGCGGGAGGCAGAGCATCGTGACCTGCACATCTTTTGCTTCCTTGTTCCCTTTAGGTCCTGTAACAAAGAGGTACAGTTCTCACACCAAACCACAACTCCACCCTCTTGAGTATGTAGCCGCACAGTAGTCTCCTTAGCAAACTGTTGCTGTGTGTTTTGCAGCCAGGCTTAGAGAAAGAGGATGTGCGTGTTTGTGTGCTTTTACTTCTTGCGTATGACTGTCTTTTCTTAGGGCTCTGTTTATGCTGCAGAACTCAAGGATGCACAGTTCTGTTAATGAAGGAACAGCAAAGGATAAGCTGTATGGCCACAACCTGCAGAAAGAGGGGGAAAGCTGTAATAAATATGTGTGAATGGCATGCCTAGCATGCAACCAACTCAAGATATCCAGTGTTTGGCCAAAAGCTGCAGCATATAATACCTGGCCTAGAAAGACCTTACCAGTCTTTCTCTTCTTGAAAAACACAGATGAGAACAAGTCAAAAATAGGTCACAGAACCTTCCTCAAACATTCAGGGTGAGCAGGTCAAATTCAGCAAATTTAAAATACGTGGCATTAAAATCCTCCATTATCTTTTTGGGTAATAAGAGAATAAAGTATCTGGGATTCTCACTGCTTTCTCTGCTTTCCATTGCTCTCTTTCAGTTCGTTTGTGCCTTGCTTCTTTTTGGGAAATACATTTCCTGAGACTCTGAGTAACCTGTGATCTAAGCAGACTCTCAGGGATAACCTGTGCTGTATCCTGAAAATCTGCATACCTACAGTTGGAAGAACAAGGGAGTTCTTCAGTGATTCCTTAATGGACTAAGCTTAGGGACAGTTAGGAAGGACATGAACACCTTACCATTGGCCTTTTGCAGAAAAGATTGCCATAAGTGCTATGTGATAGCATAGCTATCTCTGTCAGTATGAAGTACTCTCTAACTAGTCACAGCAACTGGTCTAGTAGAGTAAAGCTGATGCAAAGCAGCAGGGCAAGTACTCATATTTGTCACCTGTCTCACTCTGAGAAGCTTCATGGTGTGTTTTATTCAGGTCTTGCCAAGTAAACTGTGCTAGGATGTAAGAAGTCAAAGTCAAGCTGAGGTGTGCAAGGACCAAGAAGGCCTGTAAACAAGTGTTCAGAATTCCTCTGCAGCAAGCAGCAGTGAAGGGACCAGGAAGAAATGGCTTTAAATAGAGAAAGCCAAGACCCCTTTAAATTGGCTGGCTCTGGCACTGTTACCTCTTTCTTGATGTGGCTGAGCACAGGTCAGTGAAGGCTAATGGGAAGAGTTCACCACAGCTGAATGTTTCACTACTATGGGCACAGCATTTGAAGCCAACAGGGTATCATGACATGTTATGGTAAGCATGGCCTCCCCAGAAGATCAAAGGATAGGCTGTGGACAGAAAGCCGGGTATCAAGGGAAGCTGTAGGCAGCTTTACCTAAATCATGCTGAGTCTTTCACATTTGGGAAATTTGGGTTGGTTTTGGTGAAGGCCTGCCTCCAAGGAGAGTCACCAAGAAACACAGTATTGTCAGTGTTAGAAGTCTAAATGCGAGTCTCATGGTACTCGATATCTGGATTTGGACTTCAAAGAACTGTCAAAATGAGTTTGTAGCTCTTGGGATTGCGATTTGAGAAATGGTCTCCAAAAGTAAGGGGAAAAGTAAAACGTAAAAGGACTCAAAATAATGAAAAAAAAAAAAAAATCTGTGATCCTATTCTGTTTGCATCCCTGGATGACTAATCCTCATTTCCTACCCATATATTCCAGTCCTGAATGAAGCAAATACTAACCTTCAAGATGAAATTGAAATCCACACGCTGGACCTTTGGACCTCTGGCATGTATACATCTGATATGGAAGAAACATCATACAGTCCAGGTGTACAACAGCTCCGTGTCGCTGGCAGAATGGTGAGACTTTAAGTAAGCTGAGAGGTGCAGTGTGCTATGGGGCCTGCATATTGGGAGTGCACTAACTCAAGTACTCTACCACTGCTCCTTTGATCCAAGGATTTTGTTCCATCTCCAGCTGCAAGCACTGTACAGCAGGAAAGCTGCAGTGATACTGGCTCAAGGTTCAGAGGACTCCTCTGTGTAGAACAATGTGTGCTTGAAACTGATGGGCCGTAAGGTCTAGGTATTTTTTTCTTCAGCACCTTCCTTCTGTTTCCAGGACACTTAATGAGCGAAGCAGTGATGAAACTGTATGGATAGGTGATAAATTCAGCTCTCATAAGTAACTTGGGCTTGCAAACAGGAGCTTCCACTATATCTGCTGGCAAAGCAGAGTGCTTCATACAAAAACTGCATGTGAGCCTGTGGACACATATGCTTGCTTAGCAGGTGCTAAAAACTGTAATACATTGAAGCAATAAATGGCTTCCTGCTCCATAAAATTTATTTTTCTTGATTTTTTTCAGATGTTTCTTTGGGTCTGTATTTTTTGCATTGATTAGTCAGTCTTACTTGCAAATGTCGAACTACATTTGTTTTCCATTCTGGGTTTTACTAGTCTTGTATTTCTGAAGATGATGATGATGATGTCCTGTGGTGCAAGGTACAGACTGGAAATTCAGGGCACAGCTCCTGCCTCGAACAGAAATCATGCTCATTATTAGTGCTGACATCATGTGGATAGGCCAGAGGTGAGGTGAGGGCGGGAGAATGAAGTAACACACAGACCTTGGCAGGAGGCAATGGGGACCATGATCAGCTGTCTAGAAAGTGTGAAAGTATTCTGAAATGCTGTGTTTTGTACTGTTCATTCCCACCACTGAACAGTGCTCAGCTGTCACAGAGATGATCTAGGTCAGCCTCACAACTATCTGAAGACTGGGTGCTACAGTAGTTCATGTATTTACCACCCCGTGCTGTTCCAGGCTCGAAAGTGCTTAATAAATAATTCTGATGGCTACTGTGGCTGTCACTCTCCTATCCACCAGCTCAGAGTAGCTGATTATTGAACTCTGCGAGTTAAAAATAAACACACAATTACAGTAGTTCCCAGAACACCATCTCTCTTAGACAAGGCAGCTAAAAGGTGTTTCTCAAGCCGATGGCAGTCATGCATGCAAATTTTCTGTGCAAGCCAACCTTAACTGGTCTTTAAAGGTCATTATATCTGTGTAAATATTTGTTTAAAAGTTTAAGTGTGGTTTCTGGCTCTGAACCTGGCTCTTTGTCATCTATTTCCTGTCTGTTCATAGAGGTGAGGTGATGTCAGACCTACATTAGGCAGGGAGCGGAACCTCAGCTGCCAGCCAACAAGCAGCAGTCCCCTCTCACGTCCTGTGCTGGGGTTAGGAAGGCAGCAGTGGGACAGCTGTCCTGTCTCATGCCATGCAGAGCAGAGATAAGGGCCGTAGGCTGCAGCTGGCTGGTTGCACATGGGGAACACCCAGGTTGGCATGTCCTTTGTAAAGTCAGAAATGTGTGATGTTGCTTTTTTTGCCGTGTTGGCTGGATCACATCTTGGTGGGGTGTTCAGAGCTGGCTCAGGCTACATCATTAAAGCTCCAGGGCACATATTTTCCCTGTATCTATGCCTATATGGCTGGTTTGCCATTTGATGAGTTTTTTTTTATTTGGACTGTCTTCAATTCACACTTAGATCCTCACTGCAGTCACTACAGCTCCTTTGAAGCCCTCTTAATATTGCTCTGAATTAGCAGATTGGAGTCCAGATGCCAGAGCAAGTGATTTATTTTTAGCTTGCAGATTTGTGTATGACCAACCATAACTGACCTGGGATTCATGAACTTTACTAGAAACTGAGTGTCTTATAGTGAAATGACTTCTCATCCTCACAAATGAACAGAGATCTTTATTTTTCTATACCCAACCAAGCTGAAAAATTTTTTCATTTTAAGTTGACTGAAATCTCACCAACCGAAAAAAAAAAAATTTCTGACCATCCAATGCCCTTAAGAGTTTCCTTCAGGGACAAAAAATTTCCGTCAAAAGCACAGCATGTCTCTCATTTTTTGTTTATTGAAGATTCAGCTGAATTAAGGCAATGAATCCTTGCTACAGATGTAAAATGGATTTTTTTTTTTTTTTAACTATAAGTATATGACATTTTGGGAGAAAACAAAACATTTCTTTCTTGTGGCCCATATAGATTTGCAGTTGAGCAAACAATTTTTTTTTTTACATTC
>JAYRBT010000093.1:26966961-26995724 GCA_036023395.1 Myiotriccus ornatus
TGTAATATATAACATTTTTGATACTATGCCAAAATATGCATTCTGATTATTCCTAAATATTACTATGTTAATCTCCCCAAAGAGTTCCACTGTTGTTGTTTAAAAGAGCGCAACATACCAATTATGAAAGAAGATAAAAAAACCAGTAACATGAAAAAGAAAAATCATGGCTGAAATCTCACTATTTGTTAGTGATATTTTAAAATATTCCAAATATTCAGCTAAAATACTACAAATGAAAAAAGTCAGTTGGCTATTTCTGTTCCATTCCACTTCTCAGCTGGGGCTTAAGAAAACATTCATAAGCTCCTTCTGCGAACAGCTGCTAAAATCCTGCCTAACATGGTATATATGGTTTGTTGAACTATATTCTAGTCTCTGTAAATTCAGGGAGGGTGATGCAATATAAAAAGCTCCCTCTGAACACTGCAAAGAACCATGTGTAATTAACCAAACCAAGCCCTATGCGGTTATCTCATATGGTTTGCTGTTCCGGAGACTAAGCTACCCAGGGAGACAGTGGAAGGGTTACTCTGCAGGGGAATTGGAGAATAGTGCCAACTTTTCCTCTAATACTCCCCCAGTATTCCTGTAAGTTGAGTCTCATTCCTATAATTCCGCTGTTATCACCCCCTCGTACTGTGTTTTTGCAGGCATAGTAGGGATGGTAGGCAGAGGCTAGTGGGGGTAGAGAGGAAGGACCAGACCCTCTGACCTTTTAATTCTGTCCTCCATTCCTCCTGCATTCTTCACTGACAACCTCATTCATGTATCAGTTAAAAGGGGCTTTTCCTAGCAAGATAACTGGAACTCCCTCCAAAATGTTCCCTAATGTGCTGTGTGAGAAATTTGCAGCCAAGTCCAGCAAACCATATAGGAGATTTTATGAACATCTCCAGTGATGCAGTATATTTTTATGAAAGCCTATAACAGAAGTCTGTCAGGATTGTACTAGATGCTATAAATATGTGTAATGAACCCTTCTGAAAATGCTTCACTTCAAAAGAGAGTTAAAAAAAGGGAGAAGAATAGCAGGAGTGACATAAAGCCATAGAGAGATTAAACCATCCTCTCAAAAATTTAGTGATCGCACCAGAAGTGTGTCCTGGATTTCTAAACTTCACTTGTCAGTGTCTCTGCTGAACTGTGTTTCCCCGTGGTTCTGCGTTAAGATTGTGTCTGAAGCCACTATAATCACGTACACCTTAAGAAATCAGTTGTGTTGCTGAATCAAATCAGTGTGTTTGGTGGTTTAGGTTACCGGGTGAATCTAACTGCGTGTTGACTAGGTAGGGAGATACCTTTGCTTGTGGAATTTTTTTTTCCTACTGTTAGACCATTGAGTAGAACTTGATAGAACATTTCCATCACAGCAATACCCTCTGGGAAATAAAAGTTTAAGGGAGTTAAAGTAATCCACTAAGCTGTCATAGTTTTAAGAATGTTTGGTTGAAGAAACCCAAATGTAGATTTAAATTTGACCCTAAAAGCTGTGACATTCCATGTGAATCTGGTTTATTTGACTAGATCCAGTTGAAGAAACAAGACTAAGTGGATCAGGGTTGTATGAAAGTGCTTAGAATTCATAGAAACTAAAAAAATTAATTACATCCCTAAAATTTTTTTTCTATCTCAATTTGAGATGAATATGTGAATAGGAAATATGAAATGTCAAGCATTTCTCACAGTTTTCTTCCCATTGTAGGTCTGAGTAACTATAGCAGGGTACCCTTAAGATCCATCTGCCTTCCTAGAAGTGAAGGCCCAGTGGAACACTTCCTCATACAGCACTTAGAACAACAGCAAGTTTGCAACAACCGTTGCATGTTGCAAGAAATGCTTAATGAGGATTAAGTTTTAAGCCTTGAAAGGCTAAGTCCTTTGAATAAGGAGAGAAGCACTCAGCAAGGATGGTTTGATGTATATTTCTTCCCTGCTTTCTCTGCTGTGTCCACAGCATTGAGTATTTCCTTCTTTTGCCGAAATCCATTCACAGCATTGTGTGACAGCACACAGCATGAAATCTCCAACCAACTACTCGTGTAGAAAATGAGGCTGTCGTTGGTTACCTTGTTCTGCAGAAAGCAGTGATGAAGGTGGTGCAAACATGATGGGTCTGTCATGCTGGTAGAAGCTGGGTAGTATTTCTCAAGTGATGCTGGGGTCATCATTCTAGGGTGATCCTGACAACCATGGGTCCAGGAAGGCTGGTTTATCACTTGACCCCAGCAGAGCTTTTTCCTGTGTTTGGCACCTCTATGATGAAGCTGGAGCTTTCAGGCTTCTTCAAGTGATTACAGAAGTCCAAAGGTTGAAAATTAAGTTAAACTCAGCAGAGACGACATCACTGCAAGAGCAGCAAACCTCCTGCTGTGCAAGGGGACTGCTTAGTAACCTATTGTTAGCATTCTTTGATGAACACCAGGGAATTGTTGTAGATAGCCCACATCTTCTTATGAATGAATAATTTCTTGATAAGCGAACTAAGCTGGTCCTCTGTGGGCCAAAAAGTTGTTGTTTTTTTTTTTTCCCCAAGGGAAGCACCATGTTTCTCATACGTCTAATCAAGATGGAAGTTGCAAGGGAAAATGTTTGGTTGTCTGGAATAGGGACAGAGAAAAGCTAACCTCTGTAGGCAGGACACCAACTTTTATCCAGATGGACCTGAGATAAAATCAGACAAGGCTTATTTCACCTTTTGATGCTCAGTTATCTTGTCACTTGACAGTTTCAGCCGACTTAGTAGGTATCACCTTTGGTCTTTCAAGTTAGACATCTAAATTTTCATTGGTCCCATTCTTCTTTTTGAGTGGAGTAGTGGGATTCTTTCAAAACATCTGTCCTCCTTGGCAGGCTAAACCTTTCTGTTGTAAACGGGATTTTGCCATGAAGTACCAAAATTTTAAAAATAAAATGGTGTTAAGGTTAGATAATGATTTTGTTATTTTTTGTTTTATTTCCAGTGATACTTTATTCCTTCTTCATCTCTTCCTGCAGTTTGTTTCTCCTACTCAGTCAGTAGACTACTCTGTTGTGACAGGTTTGTGTGAGAAAAGTGCCTGAAACTTGGGGTGGGTTTTTTAAGGCTGGAAAAAGCATGCAGTTGTACTTAATATTGCAGAAAATGATTTAAGTAATTCCGGCGTGCCTTAACAAAGATAAAAACATGAGTTGGGTGCAGAGAATGTGGCAGGGTATCACATGCACTGTGCTGTCACTGCAGAGAAACTGGCTTAACTGGTCTGTGATAGCCTGGTGTAAATATTGGGCATTTTTGATACCATCAACCCTCTCCTAATCTAATAAAAAAAAGACAAAAACCATAAGGAAGTAGACTGGTGGAAGCCTGCATGACATCTGAATGTCCCAACACAAAGAGAGGGAGAACAGCAGTGATGCTTTCCAGGAAATGGTTTCTTACTGTGAGAGTCTCTGAATCCAGTGTCAGTCTTTGTTAACATGGTAGGTACCACCAGGGATGGCCATTACTGCCCATGTGGCAACACAAATGTTCCTCTAAGGACACAGGGCAATGGGCGTGTAGTGTTGAGGCAAGATGTAGCCTCCTTCAGTTCAGCAAGTACGGGGAGATTGCATAAGCTCCTCAACGCTTGCTGCTCTGGTTTTCTGATGGTGGGGTGTGGTTTAGAGGGAGTGGTACTGCTTTTGGCCACTTTACCATCATGGGGACATAAACAAATCCCTGCTGAGAGGAACAGCTGAGGGATACAAACAGCTGTGTTCACTGCAAATGACTCCGAAAGTTGTGGGGATTCATCAGTTTGCTGGGGTTTTGACATGAGAAATGCTAGACCTAGAGGGAGGCGCAGTCAGCAAACCTGTGTGCTGTAAACTAGAGGAACAGAGAGCATTTTTGGAGATTTCTTCGGTCTTTTCTTTAGGAAGACTGTTTAAATGTGCATAAGTTGAATTCAAAGTAATTTTAAAGGGTAATTCTAGTAAAATGAGACAGTTTGGCTGATTGCAAATTTGCTTTTGCCCTTTTCAGTTTGTTGCTATGAGTCAAAACATTTTTTTGTTTTGTTTTGTTTTGTCTTTGATGAAGTTGAAAACTTTTATTTGCTTTGGGAAAGCTGACTTCCTGCCTAATTGGCAACATGTATTTCCTCCTACCTCCAGCCTTTCAAAAGACCATGAGGGGAGCTCAAAAAAACCCCATTCAGCCCACCTAATTCTGATCCTTCAGAAATTTACGCTCCATTGCCAACTGAGAGAAATCCTGCCTTTTAGTTTTTTAGAGAAAGCAGAGTAGTTCTCCAAATTGAACCCGAGATTTTCTTAAAAATTCACAGTATTTATAATACCAGTTACAGACAGATGAATGTTGTTTTAGAGGACCAGGCAGGATATGAGTATGTATCCCACAGTCTCACAGCCTAGTCTCTCTACTTGCACTGAAAGGCCTTTCTGTAACATTTTCCCTAGCAGAAAGAGGAGGGAACTTAGCCAGTTTTGCAGAAGCTGAGTCCAGGACTGAACTTTGCTTTTCTGATTCATTTCCCTTGCTTCCAGGCCCAGGGGACCAGATTTCTGCTTAGAAACTCCCATGTCTGGCAAATGCAAGGAATACAAGGCTTTCACAAACCACCTGCTCTTATTTCTGCAGCTCCACAGTACAGCAAAGTCTTCTACTTCTGGAAAACATTGGACCAGACAGGTGGCTGGTCGGGTCTGCGTGCAGCCAGGCCAAGGCACACCTCTCCTGTGTCCCCAAAGTCAGTGGGAAGACGAAGCACATAGAATAGCATGACATTCACCTTCAGGAAATAAGCATTCCCTGTAGCCCTTACACCTCTCAGCACTGTCTAGAGCAGGCTCTTGTCTGCTCTGTGTGATTCCAGCAGACACCTGAGTACTGAAAGGACAGGAAACAGAAAGTTTGATGCCCTAGGCTGGAAAGGCAGGGCTCCTGTTGGAGGTAAAGTGGCAGTCCCTTTTGCAGCACAGTGAGATCCTCCTTAAGTGGAAAAACAGAAGAGCCACGTGTGCTTAGAATTTCCCATCACAAATAAGGCCTGTCCAGGGAGAAGAGGAAGGACAGGTCAGCCTCAGCGGTTCTGTGTGTCTTAGTTCTGCTCTTGGGAAGGGTGGTTCTGTTCCCTTCAAGTGTTAGCTATCTTTGAGTGCAATGAACAACACAGGGATTACAGAGCCAGGGTGGGGAGCCAGGGGAAAAGTCTGGAGGGAACTTTTAAGTCGTAGGGAGGGGATGGGACAAAGCAGCAAACAAGACACAGGGAGAGGTGTTAGGCTCTTATAATAGCCAAGGAAGGTACTAGTCACTGTGTTCCTGTCAGCTGGAACCCTCCCTTGGCATACTGAGCCTGGGGATAGCTCATTTGGCTTGCAGCCAGAAGGAACAAGCAAGCAATACTCATTTCTTTATCCAAGAGGAGCAGGAGGGTTCAGCTTACACCAGAGCTGGAGAAATTCAACAAGACAGTGCACCAAGATGAAGTGGGTACAGAGACGAGACAGCTCAGGCCAGTAAGAACCCTTTCCTTCCTTGGTTGTCCCACTGCTGTAGCAGAGGTGGAGTAAAAAGAGAGTCTGGACAATAGACCTTCATCCACCAGTTATCCTGGAGGGCCCCCTGGCCTGGATGTTACTTGGATCATGGCTTTTAACAAACCACATAATGGCTAGACTGGGCTTGAAGACAGTTCTGGTCACCACCCTTGTCTGACAGCTGCGCACTCACTGATGCAGTCAGAAAACTGGAATAAAAGTGGCATCCAACATGGACAGGGGAACATTTTGACCCACAGCCCAGGTAGCAATTTCTGGGAAAGGCAGAGCTGTGCACAGACTCCTGGCTTGGAAGGGAGATGAGGGTGGGGATAGTGAAGCAAGAAGCTGAAAGAGTATATTTTAAGTGTTGGCTGAGCTGAGTGATTTTGGTTAACACTCCCATTTCTTACCTCCTGTTGTGGTGGAGGGTAGGTATTCTTTGTGTCTTCTTTGGAAATGGAAATGAAATGGAGTTACCTCCCTTCCCATGTCCCTTCTTTTCTTAATGAAGTAGTTGTCAAGGCTCTAGGTTTTAATAAGTGACTTCATTTAGAAGTAGACAAACATACACTGCCAGAGGCTGTAGGTAAATAAAAGTCAAGAGAGGCTGGAGTGAAAAGCTGAGCTGATCCAAACCAGTGAAACTGAAGCTATGCTGGCTCCTGTTGAGTGAGAGGCTCTATGTGTTCCAGCAAGAATTTCAGTCTTACATTTTGTGTTATTCTGCCTCTTTATGGTCTGTTACTAAGTAGAGGAGTTGTCACCTCTGATGCCCCATAGCCTTTGGCCTCCTAAAAAAGTATTACAGTTGTGAAGCTAAACTGTTGTCAGGAAAAGACCTTCCACCATACACGCCAGTGGTCAGCCACTTTGAACTTCTCACGTAGCAGAATCCAGAAGCAGCACTCAGCCTGGAGTTCATTCACCACCCAGGCAAATTCTGCCCTCTCACTCTAACTGAATGCCATGCTGAGATCTGCTGTGGTACAACTTAAAATTTTGGTTGCATGAATGCTGTCCTGCATACCATTACTCTTGATTTGTCGGAGTGGCACTCTCACCTGAGTGATGAGCTTCTCCTGACTGTTGCAACCCATTCACTGCCAAAAACAGAGCAGGGTTCTGGGCATCCCCATTATCACGTTTGACATAAGGAGGGGATGTTTTGCAGTTGAAGAAGGATGTATTGAAAGAAGGTGATATATTGAAAGAAGGTCATGGGCGAGGAATGGCTAATTGACAAGGCCAGAAGCATCTTGTGAGGCCTTCAGCAACAGTCTGTTGAAATGAACTCTAGCAGCAAGCTGGACTATTTGCTGTGTGGCTTAGACAGGCTGGTCCAGTGGCTAGAGCCGCGCACGAGGAGACCCAGGCTGCTTCCCTGTGCTGAAGAGGCCAGCCTGAGCAAGAGCATGGCTGCAGTCTGTGCGTCTGCTGCATGGTTGCTGAGCACGGCTGCAGTCTGCAGCTTGCACAGCCTATGCTGTCCTGGGACATGCATGCACATAGACCACACTGCACAGTGCTAACAACAAGGCTACAGTCTCCTAAACTGTGTGTCTCTCCAGGACTGTCCATTTTTCCACTGCTTATCTGCTTGAAATCCCCATTCTCTATGGCAAGGTTAACATTTACCCCACCTTGAACTCCATTGTTCTCTGGGAATCTCCCTACCCTCTTCTTACTTCACAAGGAGCTCTCTTTGCAAGGTTTTGTTCATTTCCAACTCACCTTCACCCCTTATCAAGCTGTCACATCCTTTTAAGAAAAAGATATCTGCTTTGAGCGGGTGCAGAAGTCCCTCAGTTGCCTGTTCCTTGTTCTCTTTGCCGGTGACAACAGGAGGGTAACTGAAATTCCGGACTGGAATTGACAGCCCTTGTTACTGTGCAGGCGATCATCTGTGGCGGAGTAGCAGTGACACCCGGTGGCCGTTAAATAAAATCGATTATTTAGTGAGTTTCACCTTCATCCTCTCCTTTCCTGCCCTTGGTGCATTTGCAGGTACGTTAAATACAGGGTGCAGCATCATGACACTCACAAGCTGCGCACTCACAAGACAGACTCCTTCATCTCCTTTCCACCCCTTTCAGCTGTCGAGGACAAACCACGAGCAGCAGATTTCTTTGTTCACCTGAGAACTGTGGAATCAAGTGCCAGGTGTGTTTGCTACACTATGTAAGAATAAAACATCTCTGGGAGATGAAAGATCAGATCCTAGGAATGGGGTGTGTGCAAAGGAAATGACTCCCCTAAATAAGCTGTACCCAGTTTATAATCCCTGACAGGTAGCAGAATATTGAAATTATGGTGATTTGTAACCACTACGTTTGTAAGTAGCATGTGCTGCCCAGAACATCTTGGCAAACCTGGAGGAAGACAGGAGCTAGACTGTGCTGTACACAGGCCAGCCTATCCTTGCAGTAGCCAGTAAGTATTTAATCACAGATGGTCTGATCATGAGTAGATTTTATTCCTTTTCCTTTCCACTTTGAGAAAATGGTGCGATGCGTGTGAGCAGGAGAACACCTTTCTGCAAAATTACAGCCAAAGCTGGCAGATTCTGTGCAATTTCCTTAGCCTACAGCTGTCCACAGAAGTGTTGAGGCTGGCAGACACCACCCGATATCATGCACTCCAACCTCTCTGCCTAAGCAGGGTCAGTTGAAGCAGGCTGCCCAGGACTGTGTCCAGTCAGATTTTGACTCTCAGGGGTTGAGTTTCCAAACTTCTCTGCACAGCCTTTCCCAATGGTTGAGCACCCTCACAACAAACAAGTATGCTCTTGGGTACAGGTAGAGTGTCCTGTGTTATAATTTATGTCCATTGCCTTTTGTCCTGCCAGACGTCACTTGAAAGAGCTTGGTTCTGTCTTCTCAGTGGTGCCAAGCAATAATACAAGAGAGAACGGACAGAAACTGATGCACAGGAGTTGTAAACTGTTCAAAGCAATTTGCAAACAGAAAAAAAAAGAGAAGTTATCAGCTTTATTATATCAACTATAACATTTACTCTGAATTATTTGCTGTGCTCCATAGAGGGAGCTAATATTCCTTCTAAAGCTCTTTAATGTCTGCCTGTTGTTTCTCACTGCCAGTGCTGTATCCTCCAGATAAGAGTAAATTATGATTTACAGTGTAAAATCTATATAGCAGAGTAAACTCATTTCCCCCCACTCTACTTCATGAATTGCCTGTGAAGTGATAATGAAAACCTCATTATTTTGGCACGTAGTAGGTAGGTAATCTTTATTCATTGTAGATATTCACAGCCCTCTTTGATCAGTCCTGAAGGCCCCATAGGAATATTTGAGTTTCTTCCCCAGGTGACTTAAATAATGAATAGTTTGTGAGAATTTCAGATGATACGCACGCTTGACTTCTGAAAGGAAAGGGAACTAAATATAGATACTTACCTGTAAAAGTAACTCCATAAATGGAGTTCGAAGGCTGGCTGGGAGTATTTATGGAAAAAGAAGTTGAAGTTTAGTAGGTTTAAACAAACTGTGTTGTGGAAGAATGCTGAAATAATTAGAATAACAAGTAAAGTCTCAGGCATTTATGATTAAATGTGGGCAAACTGTAGAGATGATATTACTTGATAAAAAGGGAACACAAAAATATTTGCTGTGGCGTATTAATTTTCTGTCTCACTTTCTCTCACTCTGGATCTCTCTGTCTGCTGCCTTTCTCTCCCACCCACAGCCTGTCTTGTTTTGTCTTTCTCTCTTCGCTTGTCCTAACCCATGTTTCTATATTCCTCTGTCAGCCTCTCTCAGACTCTTTGGCCTCCCATCTTTCCCCTCTCTTTCTTCTCTCCCCTCCTCCTGCCCATTCCCTGCACCCCTCTGCCCCTTCTCCTTTTCCTGTCTCTGTTGTTTTCTCTGTCTCTTGAAATGACTGTCCTAATATGAAGAAGGACTTGTTCCTAAAACTTCCCTGTTCTTTCCTGCGGTATTACATGGCCTAATCAAAGATACTTTTTTCTCCTTACACATTCTGCCTGGCTAAGTGCAGTGCAATGAAACCACCAGTCATCGATGTTTTAAACCCATAGGAAAGCAAAACCCCACTCTTTCAGTCAAAGTACCTGCATTAAAGAGAAAATCCCCAGAAAGCAAGGGATACTCAGGACCGAGATGCTGCAGCTGAATTAAATTGCTTGACGAAAATTGACAAGGTCAAAATGGACTTTGAGAAGGAAAAGATCTCTTCTTTTTAGTATAGACTGTCTGATAAAACTAAAAAGCAGTGCACTGAAAAGTGATTTAATAATTCACTTATGACCTGAGGCCAACTTATTTGAAGAAGCTAGGGTGCATGCCTGGAACTGTTGCACATAGTTTATGTGACTGAAGAGTTATGAAAATTTATGAGGTCCAAAGAAAACTGAGAAGAGATTTATCAAAACCTTTGTTCTGTGATCCTTTGCATTCACTTGCCATGTGAAGGTAGAATTTGAATAAACTCAACACAGCAGATCAGGAACCTTGGTGCAGATCTAAATCCTTGTCTAGAGGACGTTCACTGTCTTTGTGATGGCCTTGTTCTGATGTTTGCTTCATCATACAGCCTTGAGTCAGGACTTGTATGAAATCGGTGCCTGAATTTCTTAAAGTGAATCGATTTTTTTACATCTACCTATTATAAAAACTTCAATTCTTTTTTTCCCCCGTCTTTCTTGTACAGACTTTTCTTGTATTAGATAAATGCATAAGGTTTAGGCTGTAATTTCATAAACACATTAAGCTAGTATAGACTAGGACTCTAAGCTGAAAAAGTTGTCAGACACTAAGCCAGGTCACCTTCCAAATTCTAGTTCTCCGTGTGTTTGAAAGCATGTTTTTTTGCTGGTACAGCAAAGGAGACAGTTCTAGTGATGACAGAATGAAGAAGAAAGTGGGCTGTTTCTTTTGAAGCCCCAGTTGTGATACATGATCTCATAATCAGATTTCATTCTAGACTCTGATCATATTTTGGTTGTGATGAAGACCTTCAACCAAGCTTATCTGTTCTCTCTGCAATGTCTTGTGACTGTTAGCTTGCCAGTTCTTAGATACTGTGATCATGGCTGAGAAAATGGTGAAAGACAACACAAGACTCATTTCCTTTCTCTAGAATTAAAAAGGATTCAATGGTCTGTTTTCCCATGGTTGCTGGATTGATTTCGATGACCAGAGAAGTCCGCTTTGTGTCTCTTGTTTCTGTAGCCTTGAAAAGTACACCTGCAGAGATATGGCCTTGAAAAGCATACCTGCAGAGATGTGGCCTCAGGTTACAAGTTTGTAGAGCTGGAATCTGCTGACAAGAAGGGTCAGAAGGATGATCCAGGGAACCAGGCCTGACCTGGGTGCTGATCAAGTAAAGTGGAAAATGAGTGGTCAGGTGAGTGGAAAAAGGGAATCATTGTAACCATGTTTAAAAAGGGTAGCAAGGAGGACCTTGGGAACCACTGGCCTGTCAGCCTCACCTCTGTGCCTGAGAAGATCATAGGACAAGTCCTCCTAGAAGCTGTTCTAAGGCCCTAAGAGAGCAGGGAGGTGCTTCAGGACAGTCAGAACAGCTTCACCAAGGGCAGGTCCTGCCTGACCAACCTGGTGGCCTGCTGTGATGGATTGACTGCATCAGTGGACAAGGGAAGAGCTACAAATGTTGTTTGTCTGGACTTCTGTAAAATCTTTGACACATTCCCCCACAACATGCTTCTCTCTAGATTGGAGAGAGATGGATTTGCTGAGTGGACTGTTTGATGGATAAGGAAGTGGTTGGATGGTCACATTCAGAGCTCAGCAGCTCAGGGTCCCAGTGGACATTGATGACAAGTGGTGTCCCTCAGAGGTCTGTACTGGGACTAGTGTTATTTAATATCTTCATCAATGACTCATTAGATGAAGAGATCGAGTGCATTCTCAGCATTTCGCAGATGACACCAAGCTGAGTGGTGCAGCTGATACAAGTGAAGGATGAAATGCCATAAAGAGGGACCTGGACAAGTTCAGGAAGCGGGCCCGTGGGAACCTCATGGAGTTTAACAAGATCAAGTTCGAGGTGCCGCTCTTGGGTTGGGGCAACCCTTGATATCAGCACAGGCTGGGCATGAATAGATCGAGAGCAGCCCTGCTGAGAAGGACTTGGGGGTGCTGGTGGATGAGAGGCTGGACTTGGCTGTGCTTGCAGAAAACCAGCTGTATCCTGGGTTGCATCCAAAGCAAAGTGGCCAGCAAGTTAAGGGAGGTTGTTCTGCCCCTCTGCTCCGCTCTGATGAGACCCCACCTGGAACACTCTGGGGTCCAGCTCTGGGGTCCTCAGCACATAACACTGACCTGTTGGAGCATGTCCAGAGGAGGGCCACCAGGTTGATTAGAGGGATAGACCACCTCTCTTATGAGCAAAAGCTGAGAGAACTGGGACTGTTCAGCCTGGAAAAGAGAAAGCTTTGGGGTGACCTACTTGTGCCTTCCAGTGCCTTAAAGATGAAAGGTGGAGAGAGACTGTTTACAAGAGCATGTAGTGACAGGATGAAACAGAATGGGTTCAACGTGAAAGACAGCAGGTTCAGATTAGATGTTAATAAGAAATTCTTTGGTGTGGGGGTAGGGAGGCACTGGAACAGGTTGCATAGAGAAGCTGGGAATGCCTCATCCTTTGGAGCATTTCAGGCCAGGTTGGATTATGCTTTGAGCAATCTGGTATCTTTAAAGTCCCTTTCAAACCTAACCATTCTATGATTCTCTGATACCAGGAAAGATTATGGAGCAGATCATCCTGAGTGCCATCACCTGGCATGTACAGGAAAACCAGGGGATTAGGCCCAGTCAGCATGGATTTACAAAAGGCAGGTCCTGCTTGACCAACCCTGTTTCTTTCTATGACAAAGCGACCCACCTAATGGATGAAGAAAGGCTGCAGATACAGTCTATCCAGACTTTAGCAAAGCATGTGACACCATCTCCCACAGCAATCTCCTGGAGAAACTGGCTGCTCATAGCTTTGACGGGTGTACCCTCCTCTGGGTGAAAAACTGGCTGGCTGGCTGGGCCCAGAGAGTGGTGGGGAATGGAACTAAATCCAGTTGTTGTCTGGTCACTAGTGCTCAGAGTTGGGGACAGTCCTGTTTAACATCTTTAACGATGACCTGTATGAGAGAATTGAGTGCACCCTCAGTGAATTCACAGATGACACCAAGCTGGGCAGGAGTGTACATCTGCTGCAGGAAGGGAAGGCTCTGTAGAGGAATCTGAACAGGCTGGATTGATGGGCTGAGGCCAGTGGTATGAGATTCAACAAGGTGCAGGCTGGAGAAGATGAGCCAGCTGTGTGGCCAGGTGGCCAAGGAAACCAGTGGTATCAGCGGGACCAGGGAAGTGATTGTCCCCCTGTACATGGCACTGGTGAGGCTGCACCTTGAGTTCTGTGTCCAGATCTGGACCTGCCACTACAAGAACATTAGACATGCTGGAGTGTGTCCAAAGAAGGGCGACAAAGATGGTGAAGGGTCTAGAAAACAACTCAAGAGGAGCAGCTGAGGGAGCTGGGGTTATTCAGCCTTGAGAAAAGGAGGCTGAGGGGGGACCTTGTTGCTCTCTACAACTACCTGAAAGGAGGTTGTAGCCAGGGGGGCTTCAACCAGTAGTTGGCCTCTACAACAGCTGGCCTCTACTGCTGTGTCTGAAGTGAAAGAACAAGAGGAAATGGTCTTTAGTTGCACCAGAGGAGGTTCAGATTAGATACAAGAATTTTATTTTCACTGAAAGAGTGGTTAGGTATTGGAATAGATTGCCCAGGGAGGTGGTGTCACTGTCTCTGCAAGTGTTCAGGAGGTGTCTGGATGTGACACTTGGGGATATGGTCTGGGGTTATTATGATCGGGCTAAGTTGGTGGTTGGACAGATGATCCTGAAGGTCTCTTCCAACCTTGATGATTCTGTGCTTCTGTAATACTGGTCACTGTTTATTTCCTACTGAATTGGAACCTGTTTTCTGCAGTGGTGGTCCTGTGATTTCTGACTGAGACTTTCCTGGCAGGCTTGTGTCCCCACTGCCTCTTCCTTCTCCAGACACTAGCCAGATCAAAGTGCTGGACATGTCAAATCACTTCTCAAATAAGTGTAATCCTGACACCAGTTTGTGACTTAGCTATTGGTGAAACGGTCAGTGCTCTGAGACAGGGCTCAGAATGGAATTCCAGTATGGAAACTCTAGGGTGACCTCATTTCCTTCCATCTGACTCTGTTGATAGTCTGAGATATTGGTTTATGGGAGGGTGAATCCCTTAGCTTCCACTTTGCAATGCGATATGTTTATTCTACTTTACTGCAAGGAGCCTGGAAAATCTCCCTGGATTCTTGCTTGCATCTTGACAAGTCAAGTGCCAAAGCAACTCAAGCTTGAATGTTTCAGTTTGGGGATATTTTGGGAAACATCTGCTCCCACACATGCTGACAACCTGTTGTATGTCCCTGAGTTTGTCTCTGCCAGGAGAGGACATGGGTACTGAAGATGTCTTCAGGATCATAATAACAATTCTGTGAAGGACTCAGCTCAGCTTTCCTTTCCTTTCTGCACTGGTCATCCAGCACTGGATGAAACAGCACAAAAAGGTGAGGTTCTCATTTTCCCACTCAACACATCACAGCACAGGAGAGTAACCTGTTTGTGCAGAACTCCTGGGACATGGAGCATCAGCTTACCACTGACTTTGTTGAGGAAACTTTCCTGTCTGATCATCCAGAAGCCACTGTGACAGTCACGCTTGCACCACGTGAGCTGGAACCGAGGTCCGTTCACAGTAGGCGGCTCCAGTGAGCCCATGGGTGCCCTGCTCGACTATCTGCACACCCCACTCTCACACAGTCAGACCAGGTTTCCTTACTGGATTGACCCCAGGTTTCCCACTGCAGAGTCTCAGATGTCTGGATTCTCAAAATATCGTAATCATGGTGCAGCAACAGAATAACAGCGCAAGCTGGTGCCTCTGAGGAAGGACCATGAAAAGAGGAAACCCTGGGCTTTTATACCCTCACAGTCTATGCTCAGAAATCTGGGGTCTTGCTACAGTCCTTGGCTCCCGCTGTGTCTCTCAGTGTCTGGTCACCTGGCTGGGCCACAGGTCTCCATGCCTGTTTTTATGGAAAGGGTCGACACCAGTTTCTGGCCTCTTGCCTCGGGCTCCCACCCAGAGCTCAGTCTGGCTCAGCCACTGCTGGCACTGCAGCTGCACACCAGCTACCTGCACTAGATGCATTCCTCAACAGCTTGCAAATAGTGACCCTAACTCCTCTGTTTGTTGAGAGACTTCTATCCTGCATTTGTGTTCCTGGTAGCAGCACCCTGACACAGTACAAGGCAAAAGCAGTGGTCTGCTTATGTGGATGGATCACCCCCTAACCCATGCTGGCAAATGTCAGAGAAACGTGCAGCTGTTATGTTCCTGGCTGTGGAAACTTGCATTTTGCAGGAGCCTCTTCATGTCTGCAGCACTAGCTCTGGTCATCCTTCAGTGGCCAGTCAGAGAGCAAAATCACCCTTTAGAGAGTTCTGGTAATATCGATGGATATGTCTGCAGTGGAATTGTTTAGAGTGTATCTAACAACTTTGTGAATTTTTCAAGGGGATGCATCATCACTAAGATTTGCGTGAGTGTAAAGGTCACCCTTTTAGTACAACTGGTATTGTTATTATTGATTCCTAATGCCACTGTACATGAATCAAATCTTTTATCTGAATAATTCTCTTCAGTAGTTTGTCCTCAGGGTCCCTCTCACTTTTCCAACTTAAAAAATCATGACAATTCTTTCAAAAGGAACTGTTATTTGTTATGCTTTAATATTATTCAAGTGAACTATGAATTAAATTGTTATGTTGTGCCCAAGAAATATTAGAGATACTTGAAGTCTTTTGGCAAGTAAACTTTCTGAAAACTCATAGACTTGGGAAGGTGAGATCTGTTGGCAGAAAGTATAAAGAGAGGATTTTCTTCTTTACAGAAGGGGGGATTCAAGTACATTCAGTCTATTATTTGTAAGCCACACTGGTAAATCAAAAGAGAAAATCTGAAAAAAAAAGAAGGAATTTATTTAACACAAAGAAAAAGTGATTTTTAAAAATATCTCACTCAGAAACATCACCTTGCATTTCAACTTCTGAATCATTATTCTCAAGTTGCTGGAAGTGCCCAGTGTGATGGAAAGTCACCATGACAACCACCACACCTTATTGTATTTTTGTATCAAGGGCATTAACATCCTGCTATGGTTGTGATTTTTGATTCTTGGGTTGATATGTGAAATTCCTTTAGATATAAACCACCTCATTCATGGACTGCATCAAGCTGCTTGTGTAAGAACTAAAAGTTGTGCTCCATTTGGTGCCTGAGAACAAAGATACAAAATAAAAGACACTCAGGTCATTTGTTATTTCAGTCCCACAGAGACATTCCTTCTGAAAGCAAATTTTGAAACACTGAATGTACTTCATCTAAAAATGCCAAGGGGAGACTGGGACTTCAGCAACTTGGGTTCTACAGAGCCTATATTCCTGCTTTATGTATGCAGTAGAAAAATGCAAATAGCAGTTGGTGGCACAGGCAGAGGGGTGGTTTAATGAAGCAAAGAGCAGAATGTGTATGAAAGATAACGCCTTAACCTTAGGTCAAATTCAAGTGCTGTGGTGAGTCTGCATAATGCATCTGCTTGAAATTCAGGTCTTTATTAGAGACTTTGGTTATCCTGCCTGTGAACATCTGCAGATTAGCAGTGAAATATAGATGCTGGGTATTTCTGCTTATCTTCTCTGCTGAGCTGTTGCTGCCTGTTGGGAGCACTCTGTCCTTAAACTGCACATGGGATAAAACCATCAAAAAGCCTGTGTGCAGCTCCTGGCACTGCCTAGGTCTCTCTCTCTCTCTCTCCCCCTCCCCCTCTTTCTCTCTCTCTCTGTATGTAAATATACTTTAAAAAAAAAAAAAAAATGCTAGAAGATCTCCAAGTAGGTTCTCTATTGATGACCTCCCTGACATAGGGAAGGGACACACACCTTCTCTTGTTTTCTACCCCTGAAAGGAATGTAAGCGCCAAATTTCAGACCCGTCCTTAGCTATCTTCTTGAAAGGGAAAGCTTACTGTTCATGTCTGTAGCCTTAGAACATGTAGTTTTTATTAAACGTGTCTGGAAGCCTGAACACACATTTTAAGTGACTGAAAGAATGTTCTGAGGAAGGATTGCTCTTAACTTACCCTGTTTTTTCAACTGTCCTGCAGATATCTACCTCTGGCCATAATATGAGATGACACCCTGAGCCAGATGACCTTCTGATAAAGAGGTGTATTGGGGTATTATGTTGTATTCTGTTACTGTGTAGCCCTGTAATCTGGTATTGCCATTGCTACTAACCTTTGGTAGGAAGTTACTGCCGGACTTACTTTACCTGAACTTAAAGAGATGTGCCTGCAGCTTGTTTCACCTAATTCAGCTTGAACAGGGATTTTTCTAATTTAGCAGACGCTATTTTTCTTACTTTTGCTTAGCTTTGTATGGTTTTACCACTAACATAATGATGTGGCATAGAGAAAACAGATTTGGTGTGACAGTAGAAACCTTGAGAAATGAAGACAGAGGATGTTGAGAAGAGGACTACAAGCATGGGAAGATAAGAGACAGGGCACAGGGTTGACAATGCAGATGCCACAGCTGCCTTCTCTGCCCCTGAGTTCCGTACTGGAGGTTGCAGTTGTAAGGCAAACACTGTGCAGGGAAGCCTGGGATTGTCTGGCTTGATGCTGGCCATGCAAATCAAGCAGCTGTAATCCCGTAGTGCCACAAGATGAGGCTGTGTCAGAGCATTATTGTCTAGACTGGTGTGCTGTGAAAGCGCTTAGCTAGTGAGTTTGTGTACACAGGAAGTGCTGACAGATACTAAGATTTCATCAGACAGCCATCCCAGTGTGAAATGCAGCTTCTATAACCCTGTTAAAGCTCCAAGACAACTGCATCATGGTCTAGCTTGTGGTGTAAAAAATTACGACTTGGGGCATGTGGATGGGATGACTGATATTTGGTGTATAAGTTCAGACAAGAACTGATTGAGCCTGTAGCTGTGCAAGGCACAATTGATTCTTTCTAAAGCGTTCCTGACAGTTGATTTTCTAATGTTCTCTTTCTGCCTTCTCTAATGGGGATCATCCTTTCTCAGACAGCAGCTTTTGGATCTTATTGTTATTGCCATTAGAAAATATTTCCTCAAGTCTAATAAAGGTCTACCATGGTGCAGTTGCAGCACACAGGAATTATCTCCTTTTTTTATGTGTGTGTGTGTGTATCTTTTAGTGATGGAGGATTTTGCTTTTATTTTTGTTTTTGTTTGATTAGTTTGTTTCTTTTCCCCTCTCTGAAGCATTTATGGCTTTTCCTTAGCGTTTCTCTTGGCTTTCGATCTCAATCACAATCACAAGAAAATAACTTTATCTTAAAAAAAAAAAAAAAAAGATTGTGTTACTTCATATCAAGGGGTAAGAACTATAGAAACAGCTCAGTGCAATGTTGTAGTCTAGGCCACTTAACAGGTACTTCAGAATTCTGCTTTGGCAAAGACAATCCCTTTGTGGCTGGAGCCAGGCTCTTGAGTTGTATTTGTTTTGCTTTTGTTTAGCAAAGCCCATGTTTCTTCAGGATACTGTTTGAAAAGAGAATAAGACAACAATGAGAAATAGGCCTATAAACGTTGAGGTCTGTATGTAGCTCCTGTTCAGATTCCCAGCTCCTACTAGAAAGAAACTTGGAGAATACACTAGGGTAGAAAGACGCTTTCAATGCCATTGCCTGACAATGCCACCGGAGCCTTTGCCGTGTGACACTACTATGTTTGGGCCTGAGTAAAGAGCTAACAGAGTCTGAGGGTGGGTTAAGTCAGTGCCAAACTGGATCAGTATTGGTCAGCCTTCTTGATCCCAGAGTTGGAAGAACATGGCTACATCCCACTGATAGTTAGCTCCAGCTTACAGCACATATGTAAAGTTCTTTTTCCTCTTAGACTCTTGGCAGATTTCTGATCTTCTTCAACTCCTTTAATGCGGTTCTGTACCCAGAACCCAGTATTGGTGATATTGGTCTCCTAAATGGAGATGCAATAAAGGACTTAAAACTTTCTTCACCCCTAGTAATGCATATGGAGAGCTAGCACAGAGCCTGCCTATAACCATAGATTTATATTGCTGAAGTAGCATCCTGACTCCTTCCCACTGGCTTCCTAGATCCAACTGGAAAAGACAGTGTTGTGACACCAGGATAGCACCTTGAATAAAGTTTCTAAAGGTCATTTGGAGTTGGGTATTTATGCCTAGCCCAGAAAGATTTAAAGCAGAATAATGCAAGTGTTTGTGCACCTGTGCTGTCACTCTGCTCAGGCTGCTGCTCTAAGAGCCTCCCTAAAATACTCCATCAACAAAACTGTGCCAGCAAGCTTCAGCTCTAGTTAAAGGGGCTGCTTATTAGACAGCAAACATAAACCTCTCGAAAATTAAGGAGGTTTTAGTCTGATTCTTTTGGCAGTGACACCTTGCTCCTTCTGGTCCTCAAGAGAAGTTTGGTTCATCTTCTTGGGGGGTTGTTTGGAGAACAAGGGAAGAAAGAGCATTCCATCTGAAGGGACTGCTTAGACTGGCATCTTCCTAAGTGAGAGTCTACAAGAAGACATAGGTTTTTGAGGGCTCATCCCAGTAAGCCTCTGATTGAAAGCTTCCATGGAAAAAATTAGCCTAGTGGAAACCTATTAAGAGCAGTGGCAAGCCATTGCAGAAGGAAGGAAGGAAGGACAGGAGGTAGGAAGGATAGGAGGGAGAGAGGGAGGGAGGGAAGGAAAGAAAGAAAAAGAAAGAAAGAAAGAAAAAGAAAGAAAGAAAGAAAGAAAGAAAGAAAGAAAGAAAGAAAGGAAGAAAAAAAAGAAAGAGAAAGAAAGAAAGAAAGAAAAGAAAGAAAAAGAAAGGTCACCAACAATATCTTAGATGCTAATATTCTATCAAGAGATAAGAACCCCAGAAAATAGGTTTATCTTCATCTGAGATTAGAAATCAAGATGTTTTCAGGAGTTTTAAAGCAGAGCAACTGAATGAGCTTTATGTCTCTATGGAAACTAACAATGAGGATATGTCTAATAAGCAAGAGGTACAGTGATGTGACTGTATTTGGTACTGGGCAGATGGGCTTGATGAGAGCAAGAAATATAATCTTGCTATTTAATTGTGGCACAATCAGTCATGAACTGGGAGTGGGAAAGCATGTAAGAGTCAGAAGGCAGGTGAACCTGGAGAGCTGACCATGGGGATTGGATGGTGCATTGGCAATGTTTCAAAACGCATTGTATTTGATGAGTCAGTGATTTGGAACAGGCCATGTCTGCCCATCTGACCTTGTACTTAAGGCACAAGCAGCCATACACTACCTTGACTGGCTTCCTGTATGGGAACCTGCAGCAATGCCCAGTGCTGGGCTGGACTGTGTGTGGTGGGTGCTATCACAGAGATCCCAGCTTGTCAGGAAACTACTAGCTGAACAGGTTTCTAATAGAACCCACTGAGAAAGGTGAACTGTATCTGAAGCAAGGGGTAGAATGTACTGCTCCTCACCAGATGACCATTGTTATGTTGTGGAGTTAGTGATGCAGTTAACAGCCCAGGCTGTCCTCTGCTGTGCTGCACATACAGTGTGGCCTTGATGCTTTTGTGGTGCTGCACAGTCCCTTGGCTGCAGGATAAGCTCAGCCAGCTCACTGCAACTGCAGGCAGCTCCCACTTGGCACCAGTGACTGCCACACCTGCGTGGTTTGCCTTTATCTGTCAAAGCAGCAAGAATTTCCCATGATAACAGTTTTTACCAACAAAATTGTTTTATTGTAGGAAAATAATATCTCACAGAATATTCTAAGTTGAAAGGGGCCTACAAGTATTGTCTCATCCAATTCTTAAGTGAATGGCCCATACAGGGGTTTAACTCGCAACCATGGCATTATTAGCACGATGCTCTAACCAACTGAGCTAATTGCAAATGACCGAAGAGGCAAACAGTTCTCTCCATGAATGGGATCTGCACAGAGTGCCATGGGAAAGTCCATCCAGAGACATTTCAATGCTTCACAAATGCAGGGTTCTCAAAACTTGAGGGAATGTAACATCTACTTACATTCTTTATCTTTCTTTTTATTCTATCTTATCAAAACAGCTATTTTATTGCATCATTTGTTGTTGGGCGTTTCTTATTGAAATCCAGAAAAACCCCGCACCATCTCTGCCCCTCTCAGCCCTGGCCACGCTGGTGCAGAGCAGATGGCAACTGTGAGCTCTGTATGGGTAGGCTAAGTGAGTAACACGTGGGGAAAAAATGTGTGGGTTTACAAAGTACGGGTTGTGGTACACCCAGCTCACTTCTTCTTGACTGCACAAGGATTGCCTTGAAATGGAAGCACCAAGGAATTCCCATTTCTTCAATGGACAGTTGGTAAGCTGGCTTCCTGAGGTAACAGACAATACTTTTAGGAAGGGCTTTGGAGTACGCTAAGCTGAAAGCGGAAGAGTTACTTTCATGCTGATACTTAAATATGGGAAGTGCTGTGGAGTGTGTGCTGGTAAGTCAGCTGAGCATCAAACCAGCCATCTACCAAATCTTGTGCTATTCCATCTTTCCAGTTAGGTGTGTTTTGGTATATACACACACACATACATGCTGCTTTCTGAAATGATACATTTGGAAAGTGAAATCATTCAGGTAGCTGAGTACAATTGGTTTTGGTACGGAAATTGCTTCTCTGCTCCTTTGTCCTCCATGTGCAAATATATCTGCATAGTAACTAAACAAGAGTCACCCATTAGAAAGCTGTTCCCTGTGACACAATGTCATGCCTGAGCCTACAGCAAAGAGGATCTTTGTAATGTAATGTAGTTTACATTTATGCAATAAGAAACAAGAGCTAGGTATTAAGTAATAACTAACTAATGCAACTTGGGAGTACTGTAGCACGTTTTCATTTTTCCCCTTCACTGACACAGAAGTTGCTGCTGCAATTTCATTTACTCCCATACTTGCTTTTTGAGGTTGTTTATGCCATTATCACAGCAGACAGAGTTCCTACTGAGAATCTTACAGCATAATAGGTATTAAACTCCTAGACCTTTAAATTCCGCTTTGTAGTCTTGCTACCTGTCTTGAATCATTTAATCTTGCTTTGTGTCTGCTTCCTCCAGGGAACTAATCCTTGTGTTTTTTCATGGCAATTGAAATCACACAGCCAGCCAAATCGAGGCTGGGTGCTGTGTTCTTTCTAATGTTGTTTGGACTCAGTAAGGCACCGCAGCAGATTTTGGGGATGGGGATAAGCGAGAGCAGGTAAGTAAAGGACGTGCCACCATGGGATCTGTTTCCCAGCTTGACTTGGTCCTGAAATAGAAACAGAACAGAGCTGGACTCAGTGTTGAGGAGCAACTCCTGTCCTTCTCTACCAAATCGAGCTCAAACAGAAAATGATCAATTAAACCTGTATATTCCCCCTTGGACAGTTTAGACACAGAAGATCTTCAGAAATGCTATTAATCATAAGAATTGGTGCTCTGAGGCACACTCCATGTGCTTCTGGGGTAAATGTCAAGGCATCAGAGATGAGCTGAGCTGCTAGTGATTGATATGCCTGCACTGTATTTACCTGTCGTTTCTGGGGAAGCTGGATTTCTGATCATCTCTGCCTTGTACTTCTTCCCTGCACATGATCACTGCCTTCCAAGACAGAATATTCAGGCCCTATTCTGCTAGCATTTTAAGTGAGTGAAGAAGGCAGTTGTGCCACGGACAAAAGGGAAGCAGAGGAGAACACTGGCCTTCTGTGTGCTGATCATCTTCAGTGCTGTGCCACTGGGAGGCTTCAGTGAACGCTCTGCAGGCTGCCTGCTAGTTTCAGTCACTCAGCTGGGAGCTGGTACCTTGTCCAGGATCATCATCCACTCAGGAATTCCTGGTGGGTGACCTACCATAATACTCCATCTGCTGTTAAGGAGAGTTATGATGAACCCAAATGGGAATACCGCAAATAATTATCTGATCACTGTGTTTTTCCACAAGCTCTTGTGAGCGGGACACATTAGAAATGAAATTCAGTTGTGAAAAAGGAACATTACTTGACAGTAGGATTATTATTCTGGATTATTACTCTTCAGAAACTGCATATTGCTTTTAAGTCCAAGTGTTTATTAGGTTCACAGACAGCAAGGAGCAGTGATTTAGGAGCCTCAGTCTTGTGTCAGGACTGCAATGGCCTATTCCATTTGTCAGTGATGAGGAGAGCTGGTGACAGACAGATGTCCTGCTTTCTAGTGTGTTGTTACTATGTTTACAGATCTTTCAGTTTAATAGGAATTACTCTCCTTCCTAGAAGGGACAACGGGCTCTTTTTGTAACAGTTTATGTAATTTAACCGTGACTAATACCCTGGTCTTATCTGCATACTTTATCATCCTTGTAGGGAAGCTGAAAGACAAGCACTTTGATCACAGTTGCTAAGCTGTGGTTCCCGTCTGCTGATGTGTCTTCAAGCTGTTAAAAACGATCAGAATTTTTCCACTGCAATACTGGTTTGTCACAAAAAATTCTTTTTGTTCTTTTTTTTGACTGCAACTGAGTTAGTTTTGCTGGATGTGTCTACTCTCTGCAGACCAATTCAATTTCTCAGTTGCAAATCTAGGCATAACAATATAGGAACATATGTGTTTTGGTGCTCCTCAGATGAAGGACCCCCTTAGCTGAGCAGCCTATCTCTAATCGTGTACAAAGCTAAGAGAATAAGAACAGGGCACGTATATCTTATTTTTCCCTCAGGAATTTCCCATCTTCCTGCTATTTTTTCCTTAGGAAAATCCATGAACGTGATGTTGTCTTTCCATTTAGTCTCATGCAAATACCTAACTATATTTGCTTTAAATAGATGCCCATTTTTGTATTCACAGCATCCTTCAGCAATGAATCCCACTAACACCCAACTTGTAATTTCAGCTGTAAGCATCACAAATGTAGTATTTCCCCCCTGTTTTATTCTGTATTTCTGTGTATGTTAAGGTTTTATCTAAAGTGAATACATTTTCTGCAGCATAAACACAAAAAGTCTAGTGTACTTCAGGGAAATGTGAAAACTAGGGACACTAAAGTGAGGAGGGTGTGCGACACATTTACACATTTCAGAACTCATTAATGTTCATTGATGAAATAGAACTATAAATGAGGTGAGAAGGTGAAGTTTTCATGATGCATCTTTCTCTCTCGTCCAAAGAACAGCAAGAGGAGGACTGTTTCACAAGGAAAGGAACAATGAATTGTTAGAATTACACCTCTGATTTTATCGCAATGGGAACACTGATTTTCAACCCCCTAACAAGCTACTTATTTTCAAGAAACCTGTGGAAATTAAATATATTGGATTTACCTGTAGTTGAAATAAGTTGAGATAGACAGATAGTGACATCCTTGTCTGATTAAGCAATCAGGACATCTGCTTCTTAAAGTGTACCTTCGGTGTTTGTTTTGGTGGGCTGAAGTTCGCTGAGGAGATTAAGAAATTGCAATAGGGAAAAAAGAGTGACTCAGCTATTACCTCAATCTTCTGTCAGTGTGGAAACACTAGGGATGTATGCACTTTAGAGAATTCCCTTCTTTAAAGGAGGAGTAATTGCTTGGTCCAGTGAGGAATGGTGAATAAACTGGTGCTGGCCATCAGTTAGTTATGCAGTCTGTAAAGGTGCCAGGTTTTGTGAGCACTTTGGCAGCTTCACACCAAATCCCAGCACAGACTTAATCAGAGTGCTAGGGAAGAACTACTTGATTAGCAACTATCAGGCTCATGTGGCTTCCTCAGTATACCTGCTAGTTGAAATTATCACCTTGGCCTTGCAAGACTGCATCAGGTGAGCATTTTCTTTCTGTATATCTGAACTTGTTTCTTCAGATCCAAGTGACAAAAGAAGTCAGCCAAATTTGTGAATTACTTTGGTGGCCTCTGGGTCATAGAAGACTCTAGATGAAGACTCTCAAATACAGGACTACTACAGTGATCAAAACATTTAGCTTGTGCAGGTCCTCATCTCCCATCACTTCCAAAAGTTACTGGAACCAGCCTGTGAACCACCTCTTGAGCGTTACACCAAGTCAGCGCTGGTTTGGTATTACAGATACTATCCCCTGGGCTTCTTTCAGCCTCTCCAAGCCTCCTGTCTATTGGGTACCCTGGTTTGGTCTCCCTTTCCCACTTAATGAATCTCTCTGTCCTGGGAAGGTCTGGGCAGATTTTTCTCCAGCTGAGGCTCTCAACATGCTCACTGAAAAATCAGTCTCTTCTCTCTCTTCTTTATGGCTGTGGCAGGCATCTTCTAGTGTGACATCAAGCCTAAACAAGTAGTAATTTCATACTTTTGTATTTTGCCATGAGTACAAATAGGCTTTATCTTTGTTTGGGTAGAGCATGTTTGCATACGCTGCAATTATACAAAGTGGGAAAAAGCAAGAAGAAAGTTTTCCAATTAAACTGCAGCCCTCTCTTTTTACAGGTGGCTAAAAATGACCAAGTTATATTGGGAATAACCTGAATTATGCACAAGTCTAATTTTATAATTCTATTAATTTTGACACTGAATAAAAATGACAGTATTTTCTCAACTTTGTATGATTTTCCATAACTACATACTCTGCCTCTTTGCTAACTATTAATAGCTTGAAGAATATCATTGTAATGAGGATGTAACAGTCTCTTTTCATTGGAAAAGTCCTTTAAGCAACCTCCTAAGCAGTATATTAAAATTACTAGTCTGTAATCTTAGTGGGAGTTAGACCTGAAATCCTATACATGACTTCAAAATAGTTTAGAGGGTGACCACCATAGCCTTTCACTTTTCTCATGAAACCCAACGCATATGTAGGGAAAAGTATTTTCCTAGACCACAGAAAACTGTTGAAGTATTCTGACTGCTTCCATATTAAACAAGGCCTCTTGAGGCAAATTGGTGGGGAACTGAAGGAGCTTTGCTTTCCATGCCTCATGCCATCTACCTATTTCAGATAATTTCTCAAAAGCTTTCGTTTTCTTTGTTTCACTGTTGTTTGTGGTGTGGAAGGCAGAAAGCCACCCATCTTTGCTAGTTGCAGGAGTCACTGATATGAAGTTTTCATGGATTAATGATGTAAAGGAGACAACACAGGGGGATGAGGAGAGGCCACAGTAAAGCATTGAGGTTATAGCATACATATAGCATATTCAAGACTTGGACTTGAATCACATCTCTACTTGTCAGTGCTTTGGATCTGTGAATATTCTGTCCTTTTAAAACAGGCATCTAGTGGTGCTTTAGAGGTGCTTGTGTATCCAACCTTCTAAACTGTCGAAGATCTAGAAAGATGGCTGTTGCCCTTAGCCCTTTGTCATGCCTCTGGGGCCCTTGTGAGTGACTTAAAAATGTCCAAAGTGTCTGAAGATTGTCATTATACAGGATACTATTGACACAGTGCACTGTAAACTGTACAGTATATTTAGGTAAGTGTGTCCCAGCAGGCAGCATTTTGGTAAAAGCATTTTGGTAAAACTGTGTACCTACTATCCTATGTTCTAATATGTACCTAGGCCTATGTCTCAGTTTTGGAACTCCACTGGGATGCTGACTTGCTGGGTTAAAGAAAACTCTGTGGTTCAAAACGGTTGTGGAAGAGTAATAGTAGCAGAAGAGCAGCAACAATCAGAAACAGCAGTATTAAACCCTCTAGAACTGTGCAGAAAACTCAAGCCCTGTACGTGACCTAGGTAGTGAGAAGTTCTCACAACCTTCTTTTGCTCACTGAGCTCAGTTATAAATCATATTGCTGGAAGCTTTCCCAATTTACAAAGGGAGAGGGGAATGATTTGGATTCCTCAGGCCTGTTGTAATAAAATCTAGATCAATACATGGGGATAAGAATGGAAATAAAACTATGCTGATACCAGCGCTTATGAAGTTTGGGAAAGATTAAGGGCACTGTGAATGTACCACAGTAAAATGTTTTTCAGGTCTTTAATGCAGATCCACCACTTGGACTTCTGGACGCATGACAGTACTAATTCTTTGTCTCTGTGAGCAGAGTAAGGTAGAAAGAGAAGTGGAAGTGCCAGCGCCAGAGAATGGTTTGCCAGGAAACAAGAAAGCTATACAGGATAATGTGTTCCTAAGTCCTGACAGAAATGATGGGAGCAGAGATCCTCCCATGGAAGACAGCAGCAAACAGCACTTCAGAGTGCTGCCTGGTGACGTGGTGTGGAAAGAGCTGACCACCTGGCCAGTGGAGCTCTGATATGGGATGTCCTGCTTGGGAACAAGGTGGAAGTCCAAAATGATGTACCACTGTGTCCCCTGAAGTCCCGTGGTGGTGTCTCCTAGAGGAGGATTGTCTAGCCCTCTGATTCCCACGCCTGGCGCTGAAACATGGGTGTTGGGAAATAGTTTCCTGTGAATGGCCTGTTATCTTGATAAGTGATGTTAAGGGTCATGGCCTGGGACAAAGACAACATTCAAGGACCATTTTTCCTCTACCTTCTATTTTAAACTGGCAGTTTCATTATCCTTTTCACTACATAGATTACCTTGGCAGCTTCCTGAAATGAACTCAGACATGCTTATCAAGTTCTGAGGATATTTCAGGGCTGCTTTGAAGAGTAATTTAAACCAATTTTTGTCTGGCTTTTCTGGAACCATGAGACAGAACCCTGTCTCTGGTTATTAAAAAAAGTATGCTGGCAGCTAGTAATACTTTATTAGAATCTCTGATTTACAAAAAGAGGTTTTATTTAAAATGCTCTTGGCAAGGTTTGGAGGGCTGATTAAATCCCAAACAAAGATTAAAGTCACATATGTTTAATTATTTTTTTTAATAATAAATGGTTTTGGATCTCTTAAATAACAGAAGGGCTATTTAAATAGATTACTTTTACGAGTTCAAATAAGTATTTACTTTGGTTATCTATTGAATTTGTAAACTCTCGAGGTTCTGTTGCAAGTACAGATTTATTATTTGGAAGAGAAAGCCAAGTTGATGTGAAGAGTGATTTCTTTTGTTCTTCCTCTGATTTCACTATCATGTTTCTAGAAAAAAAAGTTAAGCTAAGGCACTAAACCAGGAATGGTAAGAACTTCAAACAAAATCCTACTTCCTTGGGCAGATTGCCTTTTCGTCTTAAAGATGTACAAAAGCAGAAAAACATGCTGGGAATAGCATGATGTACTTAACAGACACTGACCCAGTGGCCAGCAGCTGGAGTGAAGTCTTCAAGGGTCTTGGGTCTTTAAACATGGCTTACAAAAATAGAAAAGGCTTATCTTTTTACAATTGTATTTTTTCTTCTTTGTCTGGAAGACAAGAATGCCCTTGCAAAAATTTTTGTCAAAGAATCGGCTCCTGGTTTATTGACGTCCTTTCCACAGCCAGAAACACTGGTGAGAAAGGGGAGGTGGGATGAGACTTTAGTGCCTTACCCTAAACATACAGAGATTGCTCATGTATCTCCAGGACTGTGTGGGAGAGCTCCAGGTCTGCCTCCTCTCCCTGTGCTCATCTGTCTTCTCACCTCTTGGCTGCTCAGCCACAGATCTGTGCCCATTGCCCTCATGCTACCTTCCTGGACAAATGGTCTGTAAGCTTTGCCTGGCAGTACAGTCTTCTTTCTCCTCCTTGGCAGATGAATAGAGTTAGGGATTACATCATCACCCCTGTCTTCTCCTCAACACCATCCAAAGGGATGTGGCTCACCGTTGCGGAATAAGAGCAGTTTGTCCTGGCTTCTGTAGAGGAGAGAGCTGGTAATAATTAGCGCCTGCCTTTTCTCAGTAGGAAAGCTTTGAACATTTTGGAGAGGAGACCAGGTCGCCAGGCTGTTTCTCTCCCGTGTAGATGCAGGAACATGTCACAGGCTGCCCAGGAGCTGAGTCAGCACAGAATTCAGGGGTCGTGAGTGCCAGACCAGCAGTACAATCGGCAGGGGACAGGCATCCTGTGCAGACTGCCTGGGCATGGTGGGAGCTGAGGGCTCCCAGGGGTTTTAGGGCTGGGTCCTGAGGGGAACAACACCACCAGGAGCTGAGCCCACTGCCCCAGTGAGAGGCCAAGACAGCTGAGGGTGCTGCCCGTAATGAAGACACAAACTAACAAAGTGTCAGTTTATGCGGTGCTTTATTCAGGGCCCGGGAACCTGCG
>JAYRBT010000093.1:27017259-27034201 GCA_036023395.1 Myiotriccus ornatus
ATCACCTCCCTCCACCTGCTGGCTACACCTCTTTGGATGCAGCCCAGGATGCACTTGGCTTTCTGGGTTGCAAGTGCACACTGCCAGGTCGTGTCAAGCTCCTCGTCCACCAGAACTCCCAAAACTCCTTCTCCTCATGGTTGCTTTCAATGCATTCTCCACTCAGCATGATTTTGTGCTTGGGATTGCCCCAGTGCAGGTGTAGGACCTTGCACTTGTATTTGCTGAACTTCATGAGGTTTGCACAGGCCCACCTTTTGAGCCTGTCAATGTTCATCTGGGTGGCATCCCTTCCTAAAGGCCACATTGTCTTTGAAAACGTTTTTACTATGTTACAGAGATCATATACATGATTATTTTATCCTTATAATTATATTTTTTGTGCAGGGTGAATTGTCTCCTGGGTTCAAATCCTAAAATATCATTGGGTTTTTTTTTGTTTTGTTTTGTTTCCTTTTATTTTGTTCCTTCCCCTTTTGAAATATGACAATCCAAGAGGATTATTTTGGTATTCTGTAGTCCTGCCTCCTAAAATAGTTTAGAGAAAAAAGATAGTTTTTATTCCTAGGTTTTACCCAAGGATTTTAAAGAAATGGGACATCCACGAGAACATCAGCTCTGTTAATGTGGTTTTTCATTAACTGCCAGACCCTTAAAAATGGAAAATGATGGTGGGAAAGAGGAAGTGTGGAAAAGTCAAACCACCAGGTAACATGGTATTAAATTCTTAGAAGCAGATGTATCAGCCCTTGAGACAAACTCTGCGAAATGTCTGTGTGGTCATTCGCTACAAACTGTATAAAGATTTCTATTTTCTTTCTGCTTCTACAATTCATCTTGAACACAGTTTAATTCAATCGAATTTAGGAGATAAAACATTTATTTTGCCTTCTCATATTCACTTCTGTATAAATCTTTACTTCTTGTTTACTGTATCAGAGATATTTGCCCTCTGAGATAGAAGTGAAAGCACATAATAATACCTTTCTTCATTTTCCATGTTCCCTTGTTCTCACTTTTAATTTGACAAGCTAAATGAAAATACTTCTTGATACCTTTGAGACAGTCTCTTTCTGTACACATATGTAATTGAACACTGCTGATATAAACTAGTTTTAGAAAGTTTGCATGTCTAGGGAGTTTTATTTATCTCTTGCTAAGAAACTAGTATTTCCATATAGAATTTGAAACTCTTGCAATCGTCACCTGAAGTTAAGACAAAAGTAGTTCAGGAATGTTGATGATCACATTAAAGACCATAATTTGAAGTTTCAGGTGAAAAAAGTGAAAACAAGCGTTTATTTTGCACATGCACTGATTCTGTTTATAAAGAAAACTGGGCACGTATACAACCAGATTACCAAAATTAGTTGTTTGCTCATGTGGGTAATGAGACAAATAGAAGTTATAAAGCATACATATGCAACTGCAGCAATGACCATATTCAAACCACGTATGCAATTCCTTCTGTATCATTTCAAATACTAAATATTTACGTCATTTTTACTGCTTGACATAGATATTTTTCCATTACTACTAGTACTGATTTACACTGTAACAACTGAAAGAAACCGATTATCCTATAAAAGCACTTCCAATTCTGAGTCCATGACATCAAAAAAAAAAAATCTCCTCGATTCAATAAAACAGAATATTCAGAATATTTGAATATATAAAATAGTATCTCTTTGTGCATTTTAGTGTTCGGTAGAAATCTGCCAACACTGCATCTGAAATGACCTCAGCAGGGCAAGTTACTGGCACCTAGGCTGAGAGATGCCTTTGCAAAGTCTGTGTGAAAAGTCTTTTTAAAGCCATTTGGTTTTTTTCTGACACATTGAAAGATGATGACAAATATCCAGAACTGGGTATATATATCTAAAAGAAAGGGTGAAAATTTTTTCAGCTGTCTGAAAATCTGAGTAGAATAATACGTTCAGTCTCAGGCATTGTGTTTGCACTCCGTGAATGTAAGTGGTTGTGTATTTTCATGTCTGTTTTATGTGATACAGAGAAGCAATAGCCTTCAACTCGGATCAAGACCACTCCATGCATATAAGCAATAATTAATGCTAAAATTCAGTTCTAGTCTCTACAAATATTGGTACAGAAAATGTTATTTTCTGTGGTGAATGAGATTGGTGTTTTCCCTCCTCACCCATATGCAAAGCTTTCTGAGCAGCAGGCAGGGTTGCAGTTGAGGCACTCAAGCTTGGCACTATCTGGTAGTCTTCTATCAGGAATCTTGCTTGTATATTCTTTGAGCATTGCATCATAATGCATTATCTGCAAATAGATAAACTTTTTTTACTGTTTTACAGAATTGTTTTTTTCATGAGAGAGAGAAGAAGAGCAAAAAATAAGCCCCTTCCCTTTCAGTGACCACTTTTCAGGTGGTTCATTTAGCTCGGTTGCACTGTGGGATTTATTTTTTGTTGCTCAAACTTGAAACAGATTTGGGATTTCTAAATCTTGTAGGTTATCTGTATGTTGTCTACAGAACAGTTGGGGTGTGTGCGTGACAGAGTGTCAAACTTCATATTGTCCTCCATAGTCAAAGCAGAGTATTACAGAATAACAGGTGGGTTGGTAAATGGGAACAAACTCTTCCATTTCTGAAACTACCTATTCTAGAAAAATCGAAAGGGTGTGCAGCAGGTATGATACTGCACCAATGGTTTTACAGACCAACATTCCAGATCAGAGTGAATCTGATGTGAAAATCAGGGAAGTTAACAGGTATACAGGTTATATGGATACTTCAGAGGTTATTGTATCTTATACATCCTTTTCAGTCCTTGGAGATCCTCTTGGATTTGCCCTCAGCTAGGAAGTTTACATATTCCTGAAAGGTTCAGGAATTCCTTGAATGCTACTACCAGGGCATTAATTTGATTATTTCTTTCTTTGATTTGGCCAATGTCAAGGGGAGATGATGTCCTTAAAGCATCAGAGCCCCACAAAACAGTGACGTGTAAAATAACACCACATTCAGTAGCTGGCTGAGTTGGATTAAGGAGAGCAGAGCTGCCATCACCACACACTGTTGACTTTTTGCATGTGAAATACATGCCTAGAGCACCAGAACTTGTAGATCATGAAGGCAATTCCTTTTTTGAAGCAGCTGCTTCAAAACTTTTTTGAAGTGTGTACCTCTCCCACGGCAATGCTATGTAGGAGTGCCTGTTATAGGGGTGGCCCAGGCACTGGTGTAGGAACTACATCCATCCTATACCTGTTGTATTTAGCTGATCTGAAGGCAAAACAGATGAATGATGAAGATACATATGCTGGGGTTTTTTTTGTCAGGCTTTTGGTCTAACCAGCCACTGGAAAGCTGTATTGTTTTTTATTTTGTGTTTGATTTCTTTTCACGTCTTGCATGCAGCTATTATTTCTACGATGTTCCACAAAGGAATGATCTGGTGTTCCGTCCCAAAGTGTAAAATTTAGGGAGAAAATATTCTGTATTAGGAGCTTTTTCCTTAAATCATAGTACTTGTAAACATATTATACGCCAATGTTAAACTTTTTAGAATATTTTTTTAAAATACTTCTTATGTTAGCTTGAGGAGGTCAAAAGCTGCCTATGAAAATGTTTGCCATCCATGTGCAGTTGCAAGTACCTTGCTACAGACATTTTCTTATGGTAGATTATATATATCTTCAGATATTTGAAAGACAATCCTAGGTCTATTTTGATAATATGTGGTATGTATAGCCTGACACTTAATTTTACTTATTTAAGTCACAAGAAAATATTTTACTATGAATATCATATATATTTTTTTAGTGTATATATATTTATGTAACTTTGCATTTCTGCAATAAGAGTGCATTTTGCTCATGTGGATGGCAGTTTCCAAGACTTTAAGTAATACACTGAAACCTTCTGACTGTTGATGCAGAATTCCTTAGAATGCATAGGAACGCCAATTTAATGTTTCAGGTTTGTAGGTTTTTCTTAAATACATTTCTAAACTAATTATGTTAAATGAATTATACTTTGTAGATTAAAAAGAAAATTTGATTTAACCATCACAGTTTGTTAAGCAGAAATAATAAGGAGGAATGGTTGTACTACTTGTTAGATCTCGTTTCTCTTACATAACAGAGGATTATTGGATGTTCTCTTCAGCCCATTTCCTATCAACTCAGATTTTAATAAATTGTTTCTTATTATTTATACATTTTATGTTCTACACTAACATATATGTTATCCATGACTTTGCACAAATCAATCATTTTTCACGTACTAGTGGTTTTATGCTTTCTGATTTTACAAAGGAATTTTTTAAAGGAGTACTAAGAAGCTGTTCAGATCCAAATTCTCAATATTATATTTGTTAAATCTTATTCATTTTTCCTACAGGGACCCTAGTAATCCTCTAAAATCTGCTTAAGCAGGACATTTATAGCAGCTGAATCAAAGTAATATTATATGCTTAGAAACACTCAGGATAAGAATTTTGAGATTTTATGTACAAACTAATGGATGCATAAACAAGAAGGAAAAAAAATATGAGTTTATGCTTAAGGTTTTTGGGTAGAACTGCAGTGATTTTGTGCAGTTCTTGACTGTGCCACAGATCCCCTGGGTAAGTATTTCCATCTCTTTTTATCTTTCCCTCTGCTAATAAGAATAGATTATGAGATATACTTTCTTCCTATACGTGTTGTATTTAATTTGAAAGCTCTTCAGACAGGTGGTAGACAGTCAAGCACATAACGAACTAATTTTTACTGTTTTCTTGGAGTGCACCTGCATTTTGGTAATGACCACCCCTGAGTTCAGAAACACTATTTCATTCTCCCTGGATCATTGAGAGTAACCTGACCTGCAAATCATAGTTCTGCCATGTATCTGCTGGCCCCTACAAGATTTCTAATTATCTAAATTTGTATTCTAAATCCATTAGGCAGCCAAGCACACACCAGTCCTTTTGCAAAGATGGTATCAGCTTTTAGAAGCAGTTTTTGAACCAAATCAATTCACTGGTCTCATAGCTCTCTATCTGGGGGGAAAAAAGCGTCCCAGTGCGTGTCCATAACAATATTAATTATAAAAGCTAGCAATAAGCTATAGCAACAAGCTCAAGTACTAGCAAAGTAAAGGTGATCCCTTCCAGTAGAAAATAGGGAAGATAAATAATACAATATTTAATAAACTTTGTTCCTCTGGGCTTGCAACAAGGTTTTAATAGCATCTAGTACTAAGGCAGTGAAGTAAAATCATTAAAATTTTAACTAATTTCCTCATTTTTAAGGTCTCATTCAGTAATATACACAGGGAGTTTATGGCAAAATTAGAAACACACTAAGAAGAATAAGCTTCTTTATGTAGAAATCAGTGAAAATTGTCTTTAGAACGATCAGCATGAAGTATTAATAAACACTTTAATCTGATTTTAAGCATCTATTTTGAATTTAAATAGTATTCATAGTCTGCAATTCAATGGAATAGCCACAACACAGAATTAAAAAAATATACCGTATATTCCTGGGAATGAAATTTAGGAAATATATTTTTCCTATGTAGTTATTCTTTTACTGAGCAGCCCAGAGCAACTAGAAAGTTGGTGAAGAATAGAAGAACTAGATTTTGGAGTAAGCCTCGTAAATAGGTTGATAATCCTGAATATTCCGTGGAAGTATTTTCTATGAACAAAGAAAAAAAGAAGAAATACAAGATGAGGCTTATGAAAAGTAGTCCGAGGGATGCATATTTTTTATTTTCTCCCCTCTATACAGTGTAAAGAGATAAATACCATAATTATAATAATCCTTGAAGTTGCAACTGTGAAAACACCACAAGGATCAGGAAAACGCAATGATGAGATTGTTCATAGCTCCACCTTGTTCAGACTTCCTGGTTTGACAGGTTCACTTTCATCCTTCTTGGTGCCGCTGTTCTATAATGTGAAGATTACTGCTTAAAAAGAATGAAAATTGTTTCTCTCTTTAAAAAAACCTCACTTCTAATAAAACTGCATTTGTGCTGAATCCAGTCCTACCTAATGAAATAGTAAGTATACATATGTTGCAGTAGGCTTTTGGGTATAAGAGAAATCAGAAAGTTTTAATGTTAAGTGAACATGCTTCCAAAATGGCTTTGTAACTCTTTCTGTAAACTCACCCTTCTTCTTCCCGAGGTTCCTCAGTCTTATCTATACCTTTGGAATGTTCTAAGAGATAACTGAGAGGTTACCTACTGGTTGTTAACCCCTTATTGTAATTGGTTGGTTTTAAGACCTCCTGAACTCCCAGTGGTCACTTTGTAATCTCCTCAAGAGCTATTTAAGTGGCTACCCAGATCAGAAAACTCTCTCTGCCTCCCTTCTTGCTGCTGGTGTCCTGTGGTCTCTCCAGGGGCCATGGGATCCACATGGTGGGGGGGGAGGGGGGAGCACCGCTCCCCTCCAGGACTAGAGGTAAAGGAAAACCTCTTGCCTGGAGTCCCCAGCCCTATCAAAAAGCCAAAGCTTCTAATATTCATGAAATTTTTCTGTACTTTAAATATTAAAAAGGGAGGAGAAAAACCCTGACCATAATTCATGGTTAACCCAGGGAAGTTGTTGTGTAAGTATTATTGAGCAACAAGTTCTCACTTGTGCTTTGAACATCTTCACGAAGGCATTTTGACCAGTGAATATAAAACACCTAAGATTAATCAAAACACTTTTATTCTTTCTTTGTAAGTGAAGTGTTCTTTTGCTAAGTATGAACAAGTGCTACCCGGCATAAACGTTTGGGAGTAATAACTCAAGTGCTTGAAGTAAGACCCCTAAGTAGTAATCCTTGTTAAGAATGATGCTTAAAAACATACTGCTGGGACAATTACAGCGTTTACAGCCTCTTTCAAAGTGCCCCACTCTGGCCCATACTGCAAACAGTGTATCTGGCCAGACATCAAAATATGTGGGTGGGATAAACCATTGCATTGGTTCCTGCTGCCCTTGCAGGCACAACCAACCACGATTCTGAAACGCAGCAGAAGAGGATTTCAGTGCATGGTAAATTCAGTTTGTTAACAACCTACTCTTAGGATTTCATCGGTTTCCCTAATCAGAAAAAAACACAACCATCTTGCATTTGAGAAAATGTTTCTGTAGGAAAATGCAGTGTGTGAAAAAATAAGGTTAACTTGGGTTCAACTCTTTCTTCAGCCGAGTTCTTCCCATCTCTTCCAGAAGCTACTCTTTGATGGGCTCACCAACTGTATGGGGAGAGGGAAGGATGAACAGACTCTTGGGGCCATTTTATGGCACTGGACATTTTATGATGATCTAGTGAAAATATCAGTGCTGGATTGAGGTAAGCCAGTGCAACAATTCTCACCAATCCAGTGAGACTGGGTGCTGGCAAACACCAAGCCTTTTCTGCATGTCAGTGTAAATCAAAGCAAGCAAAACATTTCAACAGCACAGTTGTCTTTTATGGGTGATCACAGAGATCACATTGCACGAGATTTATGCATTTTTGGTGGCATGAGTGTTAAAGTTTTCTTCTAGAAAATGAATTACAATAACCTCTAAGGAATGTGTAATACAACTGTTCACCAGAAAAGTTGTATTTTCTGTAGCGGTACAAAAGTTTCATATTGTTGCTACGATACATCATCATGAAAATTTATTTGAGCAATGCAGATGATTTTTCTAATCACTTAAGACTTCCAAATCCATTTAGAAATACTGCTTTATGTTTCCAGACAGGCACTGCAGTCAATGCTATGCATTTGATATATAAGCAAAACTGATACAGTCACTCTCGTGATATGTTTTTCTCAAGAACACTTGCCCCTGTGTTTGCCTATAGGAATACTGTTATTGACTTTACCATGATTTTGAAGGCATTTAATTAATTTCTGTTTTCTAATATGTTTGAAAGAATGTAATCTAAACAGTTCAGTGTTTTCTGCTTAGAACATGAGGAAAAGCATTGCTTTTAGAAGGCCTTGAGGAAACCTCCTTCAGGCTTATCTTTTATTCAGAGAATAAATTTTTTAAGCCTGTTCTCTGCTCACTGTGTAACTTGTAAAGTGTCAAATGCAATTCAAGAGCACATATAAATAAATTGGTGGTATGACTCCATGAGTTACTTTTTAGCCAGATACAGCATGAGAGATCTACTTTGAGTGTTTTTTTGTCTTACCATACACGATGTGAGGGAGATCGATATCTCTCAGCAGAGAGATAGCTGCAACAAGATAGCTTTTGACAACCACATCAGAAACATGTCCCTGCTGCATGCTGGGATTCTGCGCACAGATACTGAGCAGACGTTCGGAGGCAGAGCGAGGCTGGGAGGTGGATAGCTTGGTGTCCCATCAGCTGTTCTCCATGTATGACGGAAAAGAGTGTCCTCCTGTGAGCTACCAGCCACTGTGCTTGGGCACGAGGTGGGTAGAGTCACCAGTTCACACGAGCTGTTAAAAGTATGGCAATCAATTAGATTACTCTGCGCTGGGTGACACCTGCTATGGGTGTCATACCCTGGAGATAAATCTGTAAATTCTGAGTTTGAATTGCAAATAATGATTATTAGATTGGATTATTCCCTGCTACCCTTCATCACACAGTTAATAATTTTCATTAAATCCTTATGTTAGAAATGTTTACTAAATTTTAGCAAAACTCTGAACTCCCCTCAGGTATATTATATTATTTTTTCTTTAAGAGAAGTCTCTGAATATTTAGGACATCTTTTACAATAGCTCTGAAATAGCTGAAAAGCAAAACAGAAAGTGGAAGTTACTTTTGTATTACTCTGCTCTTACATAAACCTTTCTGCTGCTTGTAGCCATTAGAAATAATTGTCTTAGCAACTTAAATGTCCATCATACATCAAGAGTTTTTTCAGCCAGTCTGCACAGCAAGTACAGGAAGATTTCAGTCTACGCTTTCATATTCCACAAATCTTTTAATTTCTGCTTTGTAATGACTCACTGAATGTTGCAAGTTCATTTTATAAGGTGAGCTTGCATGAGGTCCTTAAGTTGTTGCTGAAAATGCAAGACCACTGTTTCTGTACAAAACTCTAAATAAGTTGCAGCATGTGTTATGGACATCGAAGCACTTGAACCATTAGTTTATTACTGTGGAAAGCAAAGGTTCTGAAGATGGTTCAAGGCAATAACAGTATGAGTTTAGACACTGGGCTGTAAATACAGACACCTGACTCAAAGCTCTCAGTTTGAAATCACCCTTCTGGTGCCCTGGAGAAGAGAAAGCAACTTTCACTCAATATATGTTCGTGCTTTGGTATCTGGACCTACTCATCTCAAATCTACTTAGCAAAGCTGCTGGTAGGCAACAAACCAGTAGCATTTTATTACATCCGTGCTATTGGCAAGAATCGCAGGGAAGATGTGCCATTAATGTTTCTTGGAATAGAAGAGTTCAGGAATAAATTTCCTGGTATTGAGAGCCTAATTGTTCCTTCAGCCAGTAAACAAAAGTAACTTGACACTTATAGTCATTTTACTAAAGTAAGGTCTACCTAATTCTGCCTTAAGTATAGAGAGGAGAGTCTTTTTTCTACATCCATCAGGAGGGATTCATCTCCTTTACAATTTCAGCATGGATTACAACGGCAGACTCTTTCTGAGTCACCTTCTCCATGCTGTTACACCCCGGTACAGAAGCTCCATGCTTTTACTGGTTGTCATTTTTATACTTCAAGAGATTACACCCACATGAACCCTTGCAAAGTCTTTGATTCTTTGACACCTTGAGTTCGCATCTGGACAAAAACTACACATTTTTTCTCTAAGAGATTTCTTTCAATTTGGTGAGACAATGGGGGTTTTGGCAAAAAAGGTTTTACAGAAATAATGTGCAACTTTCCAAAAGCATTACCAGGGACTACTGAAACTAGCAAGCATTGCTATAGTAAGGGAACAAATCCGGACTCTGACACATGCTAAGTACAAACAAAGCAGCACAAAAGCCAACACCAAGTCCTACAGTGCAGTTAGAGAGGAAGGTATGTATTCTACTCCTGGGTATGTTGTGAGGAGAAGAATTCCCCACCAGATTTTAAAAAATACTAAAATTATAGCCACCACTAGAATTCACTAGCCTTACTTCTGAGACTATTTCATAAACTCAGAGGATATCTAGAAATGATGGCTGAATGGAAAAACAGATGTAACTGTAGATCATCAGTTTTAGATACATTAATTTTTTAATGAATTTTCATGTCAGGAAACTGTCACCATTACTCCTTAGAAGGTTTAGAGATACTTGGTTATACTCACTGATAAATATAATGTGCCCTGTGCTTAAATTGTTCACTGTGCAGTCGATGAGTACTCCTCACTTGACACTTCTGTGCCAAGTATCTGCCACAGTTTTAGATCTGGGCTCAAGATAATCTAGAGCTCTGACTAGGGTTTCCTCCTGATGCAGAAGAAAACATCAGGAGCAACTCAAGTTTCTTACTGTAAGGCTGCCAAAAAGTTGCACTTCTGGGAAGGTGCAATGGGTTATTTGCACTCAGTCAAAAGTGGTGAATACTACTGCAAAATTCTGCCTTTGATGAAGACTGAGCCCTGAACAGCTGGTTCTGCCACTGGCCAAATTCCCCATTTACTTGTCTCATTTTTCTGTTAGGGAATTCCATCAGACAGACTTCAGTTGTGCCACCTGGAAAACAAACCATATCTCAGTTGAGGAGAGCAACACAGTCTGTCTGAGAGCAAAAGCACTTGTCACCTTGCTGAGAAGGCTCCAGTAGGATGTGGTAGAAATCATATGGTTCAAGCTATGAAGTCTAGAACTATTTTGTAATGGTCAATGAAATAAAAGCCAGGCTTTTGATGTGTCCATGGGAGATGCTCACATGAAAAATTAATAATTAAAAGCAATTACAAAAGCCACTATATATTATTTTTACATCAAAACCTGTCTAAACTGACAAAGTTATTGCTGTCTAATCATCAACAGTGTCTCTGTTTCCATTTTTTAACAGCAATGGAAAAAAAGCATGGACAAGTGTATGGTTGATTTTTTATCTTAACCAGTTCTGGAAGATTTCTCAGTCTTTATGCCTGACATGCATCCCAGGAACTGTCAAAAAGACATTTTTTCTTACAAACAGGTCTCCCTCACTCTCTCTATGAATTGCCAAGTTCATAGGAATCTTCAGTGCTTTGCAGATGCTTATCATCGACCTTTAGTTTTCCAAAAGCCCTTTTTACTTGGCACTCTTGCCCATGGTGTAGATTTGACTGCTTTTTGCTATTGATAAGCTCTCACAAATAAAAACATATCAAAAGCTGAGGGTGGTTTTTTTGTTTGTTTGTTTGTTTGTTTGTTTGTTTTTTAATAAAAAGCATTTTATTCTTATGTTATTCAAGCAACCATTGCAAAAACACAACTATGAACAAGGGATAACTGATCCAGTCCTGAGTTTATGGCAATGCCATTAAATCTTTTTTTTAGAGCCCTATGGGAACCCCCCAAAAAAGCTATTGCTGTTTTTTTGAGTATGTCAGAAGAGATGGAGAACACCTATGGTAGATTTCTAAACAATCAGGTTCCTGCACTGTAGGCCATGCGCAAATCCTTTGAAGCCTTTAGGAAGCTTTGTGCAAGATCCTGTCCTCAAGATAGCCACTGTAGATGGAATAAGAATGTCACACTGAACTTGACCTTTCTCAGCTCTAACTATAACACCTGTGCAGAGACACAAAATAAATAATTATATTACGCATAATTTGGGTTGGCCCAAATTTTACATGTTGCCTTTTCTCCAGAGGTAATCTGGAATTAAAATCTAAAATTCACACAGATGACTTAAAGGTCTGTTAGTCAAGCCTGTTTCTGGACACCTGATTGCAATCTGCAGTGTTTCTTCAAGGCAAAGACTTCTGGGCAGTGGGAAGAATGTGCTGAAGCACAGCCCTTACGGATCTTGTGATAGTCAGCACCTCCACAGCTTGAGCCTTCCAGGTCATTGCACTGCATCAGTCTCTGAGATAGGGTCATTCCATTAATCTGGAGCTATTGCTTCCCATTTCGCTTTGAATATCCTGTGCTTAAGGCCACTTTCCTGGGTGTGTGGTCTAGAAGGTTTCTGGCAGCAGTATTCAATTTGCACTGAGGACATTTAAAGATAATTAGAGAGAACTAAGTCTCTAGGTGTCCTCCTCATTACCACAAACACTGCTTGCCTTTCAAAAGTCCCCTGCTCACAACCTGAAAGTCTGGCAGTCTTTTCTGCTGATGTTAGGTCTGTTTGGGGGGGAGTATGCCAGGACACTTAGTCTCAGGGCACATTCATTTTAAATTCAGCAGCAGCAGGAATTAAGTTGAGAGATTTGCTAGACTGGTAGCACGCAGTGGACACAACTTCAAAGAACACCCAAGGGACTTCAGCAAACAGGGCATGTCAAATGTTGTGTTTGGAGTTGGGCCGCTACTTGAGATTGTGTATGCTAAACAGTCCTAAACCCTCAACTTCTCCTGTTCAGAATCTTATCCACCCAATAACTAATGCAGAAACTTCCCTTTTGTGTTTCATTTCCTTCTGCTTATTCATAGCCTGTGCCATATAAGATTCGCACACTTTTGCAATGGGAGTTTGACATTTGGTTGCACGTATTTATAAAATTGGAAGCTTTCAGAACTGGCAAAAAAGTTGGTGCCTCAGCTCTGAATTCCTTGTGAAGTCAAAGCATCTTATGATTCACAGTACTGGGAAAGTGCATTACTAAAATACTCTGGTCACATGCAGAGACATTCACATAAATGATAAACATGTTTTATATTCTCGGTTCTTCTCAACATATACCATGTGGCCTGTTAACTTATTAAGTACTGTTAGCTGCAGAGCTGTAGAAACAACTTTCAATCTAGGAAGGCATAGTCAGATCATAGAAACTGATGGTCCTCTTAGACTCTTGGATACTGCAATAGAAGGATCTGCCATCACCACACTATGGATATTTTAAATGTGCTTCAGATGGGCTGAACTTAGCCATGGAGGTCTAAGTTTAGCAAGTACAATTTAAGTATCCAAACTTAAACTTTGCAAATAACATTAACTAAAACACTCAGAGTTTGTAGTATCCTGGTCAAAAAAATTATTTCCAGAGTCTTCTCCCTCCGTGTTTTTTCTTTTCCTCAAGGATTTTTGACTGGTAAAAAAACCTGCAACAACTAAAAAAACCAGCAACAACTCAAAACAAAAACAAACAAAAAACCCTACCCCCCCAACAACAACAAAAGCAGACCAACAAACAAACAAAATACCAAAGCCCTATGTGGAAATACATTTTTTTTTTTTTTGCCACAGAGTTCTGAATCATGGATGCTTGTTGTTCTTCTGTCAGGATATCTCCTTTACATTGACCCTAGATAAGAGGGGAAAAAAAGCGAGCTAGCACCTGCAATTTTGGATAGTCCTCGTGGCCTGACACACTCTCCAGAGATGTAAAGGTTCTTATGCACCACTCTTCTATTGATTATAAAGCAAAAAACCCTGGCTGTTGAATGGAAATTAGAAGAGCCTTTTCTCGGGAAAAATAGGCATCTGAAGGTTTTGGACATACTTTTTGCACTTGTTAGCAGAGTTATCAAGGAGTAATTATTCTTAATACAATGAGACTGACAGTGCAACTCAATTAAAAATGAATTCTTAACTATAGTTCCTATACCTTCTTAATAGCTCATAAAAACTAGTGACAGTTTTTCATCAGAGTTGTTTCTAACTACAACAAAATTCAGAATAATTTTGGTAAATCTATCTTTAGAGCTCCTGTGACTTTGACTTCATCTTTTCCTTCATGAACTTCAGTATTCTGTGTTGAAAGCACTTGAGACACAACTGCTCTTGCTCCCATACTGGGAGAGGAGAAAAATGATGTGAATTATTTGCATGATCCCGTAGACCTGACAAGGAGTTGGAGATCTGAAGACCATCTGAAATGGTGTCAGAGAACAGTTGTGATGAAGAGTCTAGTTTTAACAGCTGTGGTATCAGATATAAACCCAAGATGCGCTTCTACTCTCACCTGTGTAAAGCCTGTATAATTAGGCCCTAAGTATATTCTAGCTTATTCAAAAGGGAAAAATAAAGGAGACAGCTTTCTGAGCACATGCTTTCTTACCTACATTGAAACTTGGAATGTCCTTTCTCCCTTAGCCTGTTTGTCATCAAGGAAAAAAAAAACCAAAAAACACCAAAACCAAGAAACCATTGTTTTGCATATAATTCTAAGGTGGATGCACAGTTCTGGGAAGAGGAAGGAAGAAGTCTTTCAGTGAAATGATCATCGCTCAGCCCAATCCCTTAACCCAGAGGTAACCTCACCAAGTGTTTTACAGAGTTTCAAATTTTTCTTCCAAATACTGCCAAGAGGAGCCTCACAAAAGGAAAGGGATTGCAGCTGATCTTGCATCTATTTATTTCTGTGGGCATTTCACAGTATTTGGGGATTTCACAGTATTTGACACTCTTTTGTCTAAAATCCCAGATTAGTCCTGTTCTTCATTAACATTCTTCTGATTTATACCATCCTCTTTCCCTAGGCACATGGTAATTTAGAATAATGGGTTTAGATCATAATCCTCTACTTTTTCATTATAGTCAACATTGAAAAGTTAATGTTGAATAAAAAACTATGTAGCTTCACTGTAGTATGTTAATATTTTATATTCACTGTTAGAAGCTGTACATCTGTATTTCTCATGGTGGCAGATAAAATAGCAAACTTTCAAGACAAAAACATTCTAACAAAAACAAAGAACCCACATTGTTTTCGGAATATCCAGATACCAAAGTCAAGGTAACTCACAAGTAAATGTTAGGATTACGTTTTATTATCTCTACAATTCTTTATGTTGGATGAATAAACCAGGGTAGATTCTCATCTGAATAACTTCATAGCAGAAATCTACAAGCCTTCTGGGAAAAAGGCTCTCCTCAGCAAGAAAAAGAGCACAAGGACCTTCACTATCATGTTCCTCTGTTGCCAGTGAACAGTAAGATCAACACTCCTTCTGTAACATTTCCTTAAGTGCTTGGATTTTGTAAAGGATATTATAGATTAGTTTCTCACTGCCATTTAATCTTTGTAATAAGTTTGGGAATTTTTTCGTCTTTTGGAATTAAGTACACCATGACACTAACTGGTGATGCCATGAAGAGCTGTGAGTCAGGATGCACCAGTCTTTCCAAGTGTACTCAGGAAAATGTTCCATTCATACGCAGTTTGTTCTGCAATGTTCTCTATGTACAGTAACTGTTTTTCTGTGCTGTTTTACACTTGGTCATTCTACAAATTCTGTGGTTTGTTACCTTTCAAAAGGCCAAGTGACAAGTGGATATCAAAAGTGTCTGCCTTATATGTGATCTGCAAAAGTAATCAGCAAGTAGTTTCAGTCCAGCGTAAAGAGCATAAACTGCATACCACTCATACAATTTGAGTTTCAGGACATTTCTATTAGAGACAATCCAGCCTTGGCAATCTAACACTATGAGGTAGTAATCTATACATGGAATTTTTTTATTTGCACCAACTTTTATAAATTAAAAAACTGATTTCAAATAATTTTCCACTGTTGTTTTCAAATAGTTTCCATCCTCCATCTGATCCTAAGATATACGAGTCCAGTTAAAAATACTCTTATACAAGAACTTCTCGTTTCATATAAGGAAGCATGCTTTGCATTAGGAGGCTAAGCTATTGTGACTGTGAGCTTTAACATTAGCTTTTACCTTTTTATCCTGTCACTGGAGATTATTTTCAAAAATGCTTTTCAAGCAAAAATATTAATGGTCCTTTAACAAGTGCTCTGAAGTTCATTTAGCATCCTGCCACACAAGTTGCAGAACTAATTAGATATTTGGGTTTTTTTCTATTGCTTGTCCACATAATTAAAGGAATAAATTAAATGAGCATTTCAGCTGCTGTCCAAGAGAGGAGCCTGTTACAGCTAACCCCCAGACTAATTCTGCTGTTCATCCAGATGTTTCTATTAGGCAAAGCCCTCTTGAATTACATTTGCTACCTCAGCAAGGACAATTTTGTAAGCAGAAGCAACAAAATGGGCAGGAGAAACAATCACATATCATGGGAGTTTTCTCCTGCAGACTTGTGAAGAGCTGCTTAGAGCACTAATGCTCCTATGAATAAAAAGATCTCTCTGAAATATGGACAGAATTTTCAGTAGAGGCTTTAACTATAAACCATTGTTACCACTTGGAGCTGCACCTAGAAATGAAGTAACCACAAAAGTCAAGAGAAATATAAAACAGGTCACTGCAGTCAGGACCTTTTCAGGTCAGCCTCCTTAGGTGTGTTTCTGAATGTAACTCCAAGTAGCTCAGTAAATCCACTGTTGCGATGATCTAATCTTACAGCTACGGAGCTAATAACAATTACAGTGAAACCTCTGTTTAAAGTGAGCTGTCACTACCTAATGAAGGCCACAGAGGAAAAGTTCAGGCACCTTATCCTTAAAGAAATAATAGAATATTGCTTCAATCTGTAGAACTACCAGCTTCACCATCACCTTTCAGATGGAATCACTCCCTGTTGACTAATGGCACCATGATCTTCTTCCTTCCCTCCGTCAATGATGGTGGGAGGGACCCCCTCATGCAGAGAGGAGAAAAGTTAGTTCTTTACTACAACACTGGGAGAAAGGCAGACAGAGAAGATAATAGGCTCTTATTTCCTTTCAGGGAAGTGTTGTGTTACCCCAAGGGGAAAGGTGTCTGCATCAGATCATGTCCTTTAGTAGCTCTGCTGAGAGCAGTAGGGAAAATAAAATTTCGCCAACAGAGGTGTCATTCCCACCCACAGCAGTGAGTGGAAAGAAGCTGCTGCTGAGAATAGTGCTTTTTTCCCCCTTGTATTCCAGGAAGTGGCATGATTCAATTATGTTTTATTAGTAAATATATTATTATTAGAGTGTACCCAGGGAGAGCAAAT
>JAYRBT010000093.1:27042847-27082879 GCA_036023395.1 Myiotriccus ornatus
CCCAGGAACTGAGCTCAGTGAACTGCTGTGTAGACCTGCTAGTAAGTGGAAAACAGTTCTCTGAGGAATAGAGTGGGAACAACAGAGGAGCTGGGGACCCATAAAGAAAGATGTGTTATGGTTTTGCCTAGTAATAAGCAAGAAAGAGTCTGGGTGTGCATCAGCTGTATTTTGAGCAGGTGGGGTGGGTTGCTTCTGTTCAAGGTACAATGAAGTTTTCAGTTGGAAAGCAAGGGTGGAGGACATAGGCAATAGTACTTCAGCCCTGTATATTACTGTCAGGCAATCAAATGTCACAAAATATCTGTGAAATCCAGCAGACAGATTTATGGTCCCCAGGTAGGTGCAGACGTTGTATTCATCTCAAGGAGAGAAATCGTAAAGTCCTGGAAATGCCCAGACCTACTCTAAGGTGGGATTTTACCAGTCCTGAAGAACCAACAGTGAAGGGGGAGGAAGAAAGTAGCAATGACTGGCACAGTTGTTAGTCTATCACATCTCTAGTTGGAGATACGATGAAAGCTGTTACCTCCTTTTTCTGCGACAAGAGAATATAGACCCAATAGCCTTTGGTCACAAAGGAATTCATAGAATCATAGAATCACAGAATCAGATGGGTTGGAAAGGACCTCTGAGATCATCAAGACCAACCCTTGATCCACTACCACCACAGTTACCAGACTATGGCACGCAGTGCCACATCCAGTCTCAAACACCTTCAGGGACAGAGAATCCACCACCTCCCTGGGCAGCCCATTCCAGTGCCTGATTACCCTCTCTGTAAAGAATATTTTTGTAATATCTAACCTAAACCTCCCCTGGCAGATCTTGAGACCATGCCGTCTTGTCTTACTGATAGCTGCCCAACAGAAGAGACTGACCCCCACCTGGCTAGGACCTCCTTTCAGAGAGTTGTAGAGAGTGATGAGGTCTCCCCTGACCCTTCTCTTCTCCAGGCTAAATAGCCCCAACTCCCTCAACCTCTCCTCATAGGGCTTGTGTTTAAGTCCCTTCACCAGCTTGGTTGCTCTTCTCTGGACCTGCTCCATGACTCACCTCTAGCACCCCCTCTGATATGCCCATGACTCAACCTTCTCTAGCAACCCTGTGAGCAGAAAAGCCTTGCTGCTGAAAGGATCAAGCTACAATGTTCATGGATAACACTCCCCCTTGGAGTCAAAGGACTGCAGCCTTCACTCACTCTGCCCTAGCCCCACACTGCCATGAATTAGTGAACTATTTCTGGGTCTCCACTGATGCTGCTGAGCACAGAAATTGGATGCTCTCTCGTTAGATAAGTAATAGAGTAAGAACTGCGCTTAGGTCTCCCAAGCAGCAGCTCTTGCCCAGTCACCAGACTTTTTTTGACAGTATTTTAGAGTCCATCCTAAATCCTATAGCACTTATCAGTTTGGGGCTTTGAAGCTGTTGTTCCCAAAAAATCCTATCCCCATGTGTGTCTGTTGGCAGTGATAAATGCAAATCTGATTTTACAAAGAAGCCCTTTCATTCAGACTGTGGGAGGGAAATGTTCAGCAACTCTCACTAACAATCTCACTGTGTCCTACTCTGACCTGGACAGCTGCCACAGAACAGGAAAATGGACCAGGAGACCTGTGTTTGGAGCCCCTTGGTATCCCTGACTTACATGGCACCATTCCTCAGGGATACTGAAGTCTGTACTGGTCACTTCTAAGTGCTCCTCATATGTTTTAATACCTGTGTGATGCTTCCTTCAGCAGTTGTGTGTGAACAGAAAAGATGGTTTGGATGCTTGATTCATCTTCTTAAAACAGTATGAAATATTTGCTCTTCTACAATTGGTTTTCTTCCCTTTATTTGCCAAAGGAGGAATGATATAATACCTGGACATCTGTTTAACATCTGGGAATTGTCAGCCTCTGTCTAAGCACTATCATAAGATGATACTGTTTTCACAGCAAATACAGATTTAATAAAAGCACAGATAGTAAGGTCTTCTAAAAAGTCAACAAGAACAGATATTTGTTCTTGCAGGCATATTCTGACGTCATTTATATGAAAGGGATAGCAATGACTTGCAATTTATAACTTGAAGGGCATTTAGTACCGTTTTTGGATGTTTTGTGCCATTATCTGATGTTAGAGAAGCACCTTAGGATTATTTTAGAGATGTTTTTGAAGACACGCTGCTGAAGTGGAACTGGATTAACTTCAAGGACTGATTAGGAACAAGGTAAATAAAACAGAATCCTGACAAGAAGCAAGATGATTCCAGATGGTTGCCGTGGCTTGTTGATTTTATCACTGAACACTAACTGAGACAGCAGTTATCATATCCAGATTTGTTAACATGGTCAATCACAGGAAAGGCAGAGCATCTCCACTGTGACCAGTTACAATCTTGTTCCTGGGAAACAGTGGGGGAAGGAGGAGAGTGTTGTTCTCAGTTATACACATTGATCAAGTTGGATACCTCCCACTGGTGTTCCTGTTTCTATTCAGTCTTTGCAGAAAATGTCAAGTTTTGCATGTGAAATGATGGACTGGTTTAGAGCTGCACTAAGTCAGCTAATTTCAGTCTTTCTGAGTGCTTTGTGCTTCTTGTGACCTCAGAATGAGATATTCATTGCTCTTCCTTCTGAAAATGGTCCAGGTTAATGAACTGAAACCTGTGGAGGATACTGGAAACTTCAGACACCAGCAGGGGGGCTTCCAACCCCTCTTCTTTGCTGCTGTGGCAGGGACCAGGCCTGGTGCCGGGCAGATGCTGTAGCAGTCTACAATGGGCAATGGCAAAGTTACTCAGAGATCAAGAAAGCCAAAAGACAGAGGAGAAATTCTTCTGTGGAGTTACTGTTGTACGTAGACAGCAAAGAACCACAGAGGAGGACACAGGTGGAAAAACAACCTCCTGCACTGTCAAGATTAGCTGTGGCAGACGCACCTTGTGCTCCATCAGCTCCCAAGGACAGTAGAAAGTCAAGAGCATCATTTCAGTCCAGATGGTCCCTCATGAGATGTCTTAAAAGACTGAGAGATTTCAGGATTAGGCTCTGTGTTTGCCTGTTGATTATGGTACTTGTAGAGGGAACAGAGGCAGTGTTTTTGCAGTGTTTTCAAATTCTTACCCTCCCACATGTTTTCGAAGAATAGAACTGGGTATTTGAAAAGTAAAACGGTTCTTCTTTTCTTTCTTTCCCCCTCCTCCCCCCGAATAAAAAAACCAGGATTCTTGGCTTTGGGAAAAGTACAGCTGATCATGGGGCATGAAACTGTAAGAGCTGCTGTGAATGAGAATTTGTGTTTCGTGGAAGAGACTGAGCAGGGTCATGACACCAACAAGGCACCAGGCAGAACCATGTTAAGGGAAGAGGGGGGAGAAATATTCAAAAAACTCAAAAAGAGACAGTGAAATGGCATCAGCTGAGAACATATAGGAAGATGACAGAAAATGTAACAAGAGATTAATCTAATTTTCTCCCTCTAGTTAGAACCACTAATGCCTTATGTTTGTAACTTAAAACAATCTGTGACTCCTGGAGGTGGCAAAGCACCCCATTGTTTCCCTGTCTTAGTAATTCTGAGTCTCATTTGCTGTATGACTAAATGCGAGAAATCACCAGAAGCATCTGCTGCAAACTCGGTTATTCACAGTGTAAAACCTTCAAGCTAATTGAAATAGAGTAGGCATGAAGAGGAGTGGCAAGGGGGGGAGACAGCTGAAAGATGTCATCATAACAAAGCCCCAGGCAGCAAGTAAATGTATTTTTTTAAAGAAGCAAGCAGATAAGCTCAGCAAAATAAGACAGAGAGAAATGCAGTTCTGTTAACTGGAGATGAGGATAACTTTATTCTTATTGTGCATTATTTGATATGTCCAGCCAAAATGTCAAGCATCATGTGGATGTTAATCATAGGAAGTGACAGCTCCTCATATTCATGAGCCTCATGTTCCCCTTTCAAACACTGTCCATGATCAGCTTCCAGGTGTTCCACACTTTCTGCCATGAACTCCTTTCAAAGCAAAATACAGATTCTTGATCCCAAACCAGCAGTGTTATTTTGGAAAGAGCTGGTAGGAAATAAGGATTTGCAGCACACTGAAGTTACTTTGGCATGGAAACCAATCAGAAATTATTAACCAGTTCTCCTGTGAAAGGGGATGCCTTGAACTGACATGTATAAAAAAATGTTAACGAAAGAAACAAATCATCTGACTGGCCTGGGAGGTCTGAGCATTTAATTTTGAGATTTGACTTTTGAGCAGAAGCATGCCTTATCTGCTTTGACAAAGTACTTTGAAAGTGATACTTCTTCAGAGCACTGGGTAGCATGGATGAAGAGCAACCAGTTCGGAGCTTGATGGCAACTTCAGTCTCAGGCTGAAAGAGTCCTGCTGTAGGTGCTCCTGGCTGTTTCTCTGTGAGAGTGAACTTTGTGCTGCCTGGGGACTGAACTCAAAGCCTTTAGAAAAGGTGGATATGGGTGGATGAAGGAGGTTCCCCACAGTCTGTGTCTCACTGCAGAGTGGAACAGGAGGTGAACCTGTGGCTCACTAGTGGGGACTGATCTTTTCTTAAAAACAAAACACCTGGTGCTGGAAGAAGGCAGAATCACAGCAGGATGGGGAAGTATGGACAGATAAAAACTTCTCAGTGTCATGTGGCCCCAAAGGTTTTCGCCTTCTGGAAGTGATACTGCAAGCAGGTAGAAAGAAGATGTGCTGGTTAGGCTCCTAACTGGGTTGATCTCAGTTTTCTGAAGCAATTATTTCTGGCCATGTCTGACTTTAACATGGGCTGTGGATTGTTCTGTCTTTCTGAAAAACTGGCTGGTTATGGTAGGAACTAAGCATGACATTAGGAGATGAATTTTTTTTAAGTCTCTGAGCCCAAACTAGCAGCTTATCCTGAGACATTTTTTAAGACATTCCCTCAGCAGTCTATGATAAATTTGACTCTGGTCACTGCTCTATTTGATACCACTGAATGTGTGACCACATGATCACCAACTGTGTAGTCTTAAGCAGGCTCCAGTCAAAGGACAGTCATGAACAGGAAAAGTCATAGGTAGGAATCTCTTAGGGGACTTTGTTCCTTAGTAACTTCTTAATGCATGATTTCCTAGTCTTAACTACGAGGTTGCTTTCCAATGGAAAACAATGTTTAATGAAAAAGATCGGGGATATGAAGACTTTAAAGGAATTCAGGCTTATGTCTTTTGCCTAAGGAAGGAATTCATCCTTTCTTCAGAGATGGTCATGTAACCATTATGAAACCCAGATCTGATTATCCACCGCTATTTACATGGAATCATAGAATCATTTAGGTTTGAAAATACCTCTAATATAATTACCTCACCCTTTAGTCTCAAGGGGCAGGGCCTGATTTAGCACCAAAGCTCTAAAATAAATAACAGTATTTGTCAATAACAGTAATTGTTTAATCTTGGTTTGGCCACTGAACCAGGAACTCAACACAGTGGGACATGGGTATCCTTTCCTACATAATGCACTGGACTGGGTGTAATCATAGGGGTGGGAAGGTGCATGAAATTACCATGAAATTACTGGTATGTATAGTACAAGAAAATTTTGTGCGTAATTGTGTATGTTTTTAGAAACACAAAAAAGAAAATGTCATATACCTGAGCTGTATCACACAGACTTCATGATTTTACCCAGTGATTACTGCATTCAGACTAGCAATTAAGGTGTATAACACATCTGGAGTTCTCTGTATTTCTGTGTATACTTTCCTCAAGTAATGAACTCCAGCTGCCTACTTACACAGACTCTTGGGAAAAGTAATTTTAAAGATTAAAATTAGAAGTGAGTAAAACCACGAGTGCCTTCCCGTGAGGCATGATTAAGCTATAGTAGGAAGGGTAAATTCAGGACACAGCTGCTGCTGTGTAGCCATGTTCTGAAAGTCTTTTAGGAGCTACACTCTAGAGGTTTTAAGTGCCAAGAGGGACTTCCAGGACGTTTTAGAGAAAGAAGCCTTATTCATAAAATTGACTTCTGAATTATGTGTTGGATTCTGACTAAAATGTTCTGTTTGTAGATGCCATGGGACTTTAACGTTTTTGATTTAAATGGTTGAGCTGATTGCTGTGCCATGGGTGGTTAATGTTTTAAACAGAAACAGAAGCATCTTCGTCTGGTTTAGCTTTCTCCTTTCTTTGTCATCTCTGCAAAAGGGCAGGATTTTACTTTTGAAATATTGTGGTGCCCTGCTTCACATAGATGTGTGCTGTTGAAAACGCCTCTCAAAACATCCAGTTTCCCAAAAAGAGAGGATGTGCTGAAGAAGGATGGGAGCAGACATGCTGCTAGGCAAAGAGCAGCTACCTGCTGATGGAGATGCAAACCCCAAAAAGCTGAGTGGGAGCAGGGGGCCAGCCTGCCCAAGTGGAACATTTTCTTGGCACAGAAAGTGGATGGCTCACTGAGGAAAGTTCTGTGCACAACCCTGCAGTGTGGAGGCACAGCAGAGTCCTGATGCTCAAAGATGTTGAGGAGCCTGCTACTGATCCCCAGTTTTATCAAGTTTTAGCAAGTTGGTCACTTGCTCTTTACAGACAAGAGGTTGACTTGCTTTTAACATGTATTAACACAGAAGTTGGTGAGCTACTGAGAAATGGGAGTCTATCATCCAGGGAAGTTGGATGTGTGGAGTAAGAGAGTCTCTGCTTTGAGCAGTTTTACAAACAGAGAGAATGAAGAGGATGTACCAAGAAAGGGGGGACCCACTCTGCAAAAGTAGAAAAAAACAACTGTCTTGCCCCCCTTGCATCCTTCTGATTATTTAGTCTGAGAGGTGCTTCCTTTATTGTTAATATAATTTGAGGCCAGGGGAGAGTGGCCTTGACTAAGATGAACTGAGGTGTAGTTTCCACATTTCTTTGTAAAAATGTCCTGGAGTGCAGAAGCCAGGACTCTTAGTATCATATCAGACCAGTTCTCCTTTGCTCCCTCAAAGACACTCCAAACAGTAGCTGTGAGAATTTCCCATGCTATTTCAGTACTAGTTAAAGTTGGGGTCAGAAGAAGGAGAAAATAAGAAGTACAGCCTGTTAGGCATTAATGGTTTTGAAACAGCAAAGGCTGCGGGGGTTCATCCAGGTCCAGGTAGGTGTGGATACATATTTATTTTTAAAAACTCAGACCCTAAGAATATAATGCAGATTTTTAAAGTGTGTGGAGACATGTTTTTGAAGTATCTCTGTTCCCATAGGCATGAAGACCAGCAACAGTGGCTTTTCCGGTAACCAGCAATGAATCTTTCCACTTCAAGATCAAATAACTTGAATTCTTCACTAACCACATGCTTTAGAAGATTTTTTTATTTCTGTAACCTCATGCTAGTCATACTGATTCTCCAAAAATTGAATGAACTGTCCAAATTTACTCCTTTTCCTCACATTAATTTCTGAGGATTTTAACAGGACTAGAGATGACACTGGAAAACCATGATCATGACCTGATGTATTCACTTCAGCAGCTAAAACATCCCATTTGGGAATACCTGTAAGAGTATCTCTCCTGTATGGAGAGATCATGCTACGTCATCCTGTTAGAATAAGGATAAGCTTTTCAGAACTCAAGATCATGTAAAACCACACAGCCCAGCTTGGAGCATTTGCTGAAGAATGGCTGTTTGGTTGCAGTGGATGAGGGAGTCAGGGACTGATTGTAAGATCTGAACATGCCCAAATCCACAGGATCGCACAGGTGTCACCAAGAGTCCTAATGGTATCACTGCAAGGTCATGGAGATGGGGTAAGATCCCTGACAACTGGAGAAAGACAGGTGTTAAATTCATCTCCAAAAAGTCCAAAAAGACAACCCAGAGAATTCCAACTCTGTCATTATGAGTTCTGTCCCTGGGTAGATCAGGGAGCAAGTCCTTAAGGAACATTTATGGGCAACTGAAGAAAAGGGTGGGGTCTGAGAACAGCCATCCAGTGTTTAACGAGGATAAATCACGTCTAACCAACATGATTGCCTTCTATAATATATTACAATATTTGCAGATATGAGAGAGCAGTGGATGTCATTTACATCAACTTCAGCAATGCTCTAATAAATAGAAATTTGTCTTTTATTATAGCATCCAAGTCTGTAATAATACATAACTATTCATACCTTTTTTTGGTTTAAATCTTACCCTCTGTGATAGCAGACTGTATCAGTAGACACTCTTCTGGCTAAAGCTAGCAGACTGGGCATAGGCAAGTGTACTCCTCTGTTAATTCTAAATGTTTTTTGTTAGGTATTATGCAAAATAAAAATACGTGAACAGTGGTTCAAGATGCTTTGTGTCTCCCCCCTACACACAGTTTCTCTTAGAATTATATCTGTCTCCATTGTGTCATAGGTATATATTCGGAAAGGTGCTTTATTAGTTTTTTGGAAGCTCCTATATGACTCAGAGTCAAGAGTCCTGCTGATTTTCACTAAGATGAAACACTAAGTTTTTGGGAGGTTTTCAGAAACCCTTGCCTCTGGGTGCCATTGTCCTAACTGTGGCATGCTCATCCTCCTTCCCCAAAGTTAGGTCTAGATTTAAATCCTTGAAGAGAAATAATGAGGTTGGCTAGTAAATTCTCTTTCATACTATTCATGATATAACTTCTGCGAGGCTTTCATTGTACAGGGGTGAGGTGCATCTTCCATCAGCACCTAGATGCATTGCTGAATATTGTGTTAATTTCTGCTGTCTGGAATGTGTATTTTAGTCATGATTTGTACTCACAGGTTTTCCTGTGGTGTTTAGTCTTCTTATTTTGTAAAATACAACAGGTTTATTTTCCCTACCCTGCAGTGATGCCTCAAGTTCACAGCTGAGAAACTGAGATCCCATGAGATCAAGGTGAAGGGATAGTCCTATAAAAACAGAAGATGTAATAATGTCTGTCTGGCCCATGTTCCCAAGATGATGATCTGTCCCAGACTTTTCACTATGTATTAAAAATGCTCCAGCAATATATTTGAATTTTGCCTATTGTAGCCTGAGTGGCTCTTCAGAGAATGAGGAGAGGAGAAGAGGGAAGGGGGGGTAAGAGTTGCATAACAGCAGGGAGAGAGAGCACTGCAGAAGAAGAAAGATGTATTTTCCCCAGTGTTGTTTCTGTGTTCTCTCAATCCTTTCAGTTACCAGTTTATGTGGTAGTTCCAGTGCCTTTTTGTATCCCTCGTGTAGGTTCTTTTCATACATGCAAAATTATAAAGTCCAGACTGACATTCAGTCCTGACATTGCTGAATGCAAAGCCAGAGTAACAGAAAGAGTCAGCCCTCAAATGGGCTTTGAACAGCTCTTGAGAGGCATCATACGCTGTGCATCAAGCAGAGAAAATCGACTTACCTATTAGTGGGACTGAGTCAGAAGTCGCAGGCATGATCTCAGCCACAAGCAGCATGAATACAGTCAAGGAAAGAAGGACAGTGATACCTGCAGGGAATGAACATGTTTGGGAAGAATGAGACACATGAACTCTGCAGCTGCTCCTCTGAGGTCTTTGCTGTTAAATATAGCTTTGTCCTGATCTACAGAAAAGCCAAACCCACGACTTCACGTCTGTCAATGCAGATGAGAACTTGCACAAAGTGAGGGCATTTTTGGACGCAGCTCTGTCTGCTGTCTTTTCACTTCTCTCTAATACACATAAAACCTTGCTCCTCTTAAAGTAAGGGAGAAATCTTTCCTGCTGAGCAAAATGAAGCTTGCAGGACTGCTGAACTACATTTCTTTTCCAAAACATAGCACAAACAAAGCCTAGACAGTTGTTAAGGGCTAGGAGAGGCTTGCACAGACAGAAGTCTAGGTTTTGCTATTGCAAATTATGTAACATCCCTCAAAGAGATATAGCCTGTTTTAAAAGAAGAACATTATTCTATCTGGAAAGGCTGTGGCTAAAACTAACTGTCCTGGTACTGAGAAATCACAAGGAGAGTGCATGAACATTAGCTCCTGTTTTTGTGTCAACCTTCTACTTCAGCTCAAATTAGTCTTTTCTTTGTCTCCATCCTGTATTTCATAGATAGTAATTGCAACCTCTATAACCTGTGTTTTACCTCTTATAAGACAGGCTTCTCAGATACTCTTACTAACACTAAGGATACTTCATATGATTTAAAAAGCTCTGTCCTGATGCAGAATCATGAAAAATTAACTCTTAAGGTCTCATCTCGGCCAGTCTGTTGTATTTCAAGCTCTCCTCTGTCTTCTCTTGGAAGAACACTTCCTGTTTTTATCAACACAAACACAACAGTAAACATAATTTAGCCCTTTCTTGACTGTCACTGCTTTGCATTCATAGGGGATTCTTGGCTAGGTGGTTTGGGAGCTGATCTTTAAAGGTAAAAATCCAGTGCCCAGCTGCTGCTGCTCAAAACTTTTCACTCTTTGTACCTTAGTATGTCCTGTCTGAAAGACAAAGCTAATCAGCTATGAAATGCATTGAGATGTACTAAAGAACGTAACAACGAGCATGACAGAATACTATCACTGCTGCCCATGTTGCCAACAGCTTATCTTTCAGTCTTCTCCCATGTTAAAGTCCAAAAATTTTAGAAGTGTTTAGAACAGGATGTGTGAACACCATACAGAAAGCTGTTATCCTTTTTCTGCAGCCAAACAGGTACTTCTATTGCTCTCCTAAGTGAAAACTTTATCCATCAAGCACCACAGCACCATGAGGCATTTATTTTCTATTTCATAGGATGCTTATGAAATAAATGAATACTTTAGCACTTACCTAAAGAAATCTTCTCCCCAGAATCAGCTGGCAAAAGGAATACAAGCAGTGCCAAGCCAGATATGAGAACACAGGGAATGAGTAGATTCAAGCCATAGTAGAGGGTGCGTCGACGCATGGTGATTGTGTACGTCACATCTGGGTATGGTTCTTTGCAGCATTCATAGTACATCTCATTCCTCTTCCCTGGGACACCTACAGAGAGGGAGATAAGAGCAGTGGGGAGGGGTGCAAAAGTTATCTGCTTGGACTGGGTCAAGAACTGATGGTTTATGAGCCAATGGGTGTCACCTCCATCTGCTGTTCCTAGTCCACCTTTTGTGTTTTCTAGGGTTTACTTTCATGCCTTCTGAGTCACTTGAACCTAGCTTAGTGAAGAAGACTCATCTGAGCCAGAGCAAAACAGTGCTGAGCATCCCAAACTCAACACGAAAAATGTGCATTCTGCCTTCCTAGATTCTGTGAGTGTTGACACACTCCTGATGTCACATTCACTCGCACATGCAGCAGATTTTCTCTGTGACAAGTGTCACTGCTTCTTATTTTTCTGTCACTCTTTGATACACATTTGCTTTTTTGGTCAAGAAAAACATACAGGATATGGGTTAATTTTCAAAATTTACAGCTTAAAACCTCTCATACCTGAGGGTTAAGAGACACAGTTTTCCAATATAGCTGTGCTACAGGGTTGGCCATGGTGACCCTGCTGCAGTAGGTTGCCTGACATGCTTCATGATGGGGACTGCAGCAGCACAGAAAATGTTAAGGGAGCTGGAAGACCTCAGCACCTTGTATCTTTCATGCCAAAAATTGCTCCCTTCTTTTTCGTTTCTGTGAACAGGACAGAAGATGTGATGATGTGCATATTTTGGCAGGGGCCTAGCAAAGTCTTCATAAAGGATATGGCTGTGGCTTGCCTGAGGTGTTACTTATTGCTTTTGCTGTATGAGCTAGATAAGTCCCTGTTTTGTTTTCCCCTGTTCAGGGTTGAAGGCAGATAAACCACAGGCTCTTAATCAGATATGCAAAGTTATCGGTCAGAAATAAGCACTATAAAGGAGCACTGGATTGTCAGGAGTGCTCTGAAATAAGGACTAAAGCACTAAGTTGCACTTTAGGAGGACTTCACTATGGGGTCCTCTGGCTTCTCATCAAACTGAATATAATTTTTCAGATTCCCTGAATGGTAAAGCTACTGCATGCATTTGGTCAGGGCAGTTATTTCCTTGTCTACTTATCCAGATGGGAAGATAAAATGCTTTGCATCCTCTCTTTAGAGTTGTCTGAGTTTCTTCAATTTCTGTAGCACTGATTCTGAGTTATAGCTGCACAAGTGAGTTCAAAATAACTAACTAGAAACTCACTCTGAATACCCAGTTCTGGGCATAGTTTCTTATTTTGAAAATGCAGGTGTCTTCCAAAGCACAGAAGAGAGGAGAGACATACTAATCTGCAGTTGTTATGAACACTTCTTTACACTGGTACACACTTGGACGGTTTTCTGGGGGAGAGAGATTTGTTTATGCAAAAGTTTTGCTGAAGTATTTTTTGCTGAAGTGTTTTTTTACACTAATCAATTTTGCTGATGTGTTAGAATAAATGTGACAGTGGTGTTGCGTGCACCTACATGAGACAGATCCAAGTTTAGCACTGACAAACTGCTCAGATGCATCAAGACTAGTGGCTTTCATTTTTGTACTCAGTGGCAGGCACTTGCATCAGAACACAGTGTTTTCAGACACAGTTCAATGAATGAGGCTGAAAGGCTGCCTCTGATCTGATTTTTTTTCCTCCCTTTTTGCTTCTTCTTACATATAAATTTTTAATATCCTTATTTCATGCCCCAGTGTGATTGATCGTTTATATATATTTGGGGTTAGCCTTTGAAAATTAGGCTATTGAAAACTTTCAGGCTGGCCAATTTACCCACTAAATCCCATTCTCCATTTGAGATGTAGTTGGACACATCAGCCTCAAGCATCTGCAGGTCGATCAACCAGCCACTGTGAGTCCAGGAGCCAAACTTCAAATCACACTTCTGCACATCAAAGGGGAACCAGCGGACATCAATATAACAGGTGCTCTTCAAAATGCCTGTGGATAGAAACCAGTCATGATCAAGCATGTGCAAGGATGCATTTCATCTTACCCTCATCTGTCTGATTAATTGTGAGCAAGTTTCCTCTCCAGAAAGTCTGTGTGATACAGTCATGGGGTAACCAAACAAGCATTGCAGGTGGAAGATGCTGCCAAGAGGGGAACAACCTCTCTTCTTCTGCCAGGGAAGACCCATCTCTCACTGCATCCTTGAGGTAGTTTGCCCAGGAGCAGCTGGGTCATGTGGATGTGCCTGAGGGCTATACTATGCTCTGACACAAATTTTGGGCATTTTTTTGTCCACCACAGTGAGCAATTGCGGAGCAGCCTGTGCGTTTGCTGGCAGGTTCTGGCTGCTGGACCCTGCAGGCGTGGAATCAGCAGTACAGACAGAAAAGAGGATGAGGCTTGGGCCTGGCTGGCTGAGACCAATCCCAGGGCGTCTTTTCACCTAGAGCTGTAGCCTTAGCCTGGCAGGAGGACTTCAGTGCAGAGTGAGTGCTGCTCTCGGGGTCTCCTCTGGTCACACACCTCCCCACTCAACAAAGACCTAACCAGACTGCACATGAAACGTGATGTGATGGTGCACACCACCTTGCTTTGGATGACATCTCAGGCGGGCCTCTGGAATTTCTAAGCAAACTGCTCAGGGGATTGTTTTATTGGTTTGTGAAATGGAAATACACCACCAATAATGGACGTAAATTATCTCAGTGGGTCTGTCCCACAGTTACCCACTTGCAAAATTTCCACAGACTGCTTTAAAACACCTTGGTTTCATTCATGAAGGAAACCTACTTCTATTCATTTGATTAAAAGCAAACAAATGTTCTCTGTACCCTACCTGGAGGGATATATTGGCAGGATCCAGAGTAATTCACCAGCACATTTGTGTGAAATGTCGCATCAAACCTTTCATCTGCACTGTAACACAATATAAACAAAACATAAGAGAACAAAGAAAAAGCAAGCTGATGTTTGAGAACAGTGTAGCAACTGTCAACATGGAAATAATATTTTGTCTTTATTTAACACACAGAATGCCTAAATTAAGTTCTTACACCTGGGTGAAGAGTCTACCCTTGACCAATGTCTCAGCTTCTCATAGACAGCGTTGGCCTGCACCTGGCAGGTTGGTTGTATGCTGCCATGTCATCAAAGAAGTGAAAGGCAGAGCGTTGGATGTCTCAGAGCACAGGCAGAAGGGAAAGGATCAAAAGTGTCATATTAGCTGTATCCATAAACTGGACAGTTGGTACAATGAGGCTTTTCTAGGGCAGCTGTCAGAATGAGGCAGCTCACCGTATAAATCAAGTTATCTGCTACCCAGATATTTGTTGTAACAGCAGTGGTGGCCTTGACTTAACAATTCTGCAGTCTCTTGGGATGCATAGGGCTGAGAGTTTGCTTCTAGTATTGGAGGAAGGCACTGGGGAGAAGTTGCTTTAGGAGTCTTGTATGAGGAGATTCATTGAGACTCTAAGAGCCAAAACCATGTGAAAAGGGTCAAGAAAACAGAATTTCTTTACTATTCCAAGCAATTCTGAGAAAACTAAGGGAGTAATGAGCCAGAGCACGTCAAGAATTCTCTAAGGGAGCAAGGTCTGGGGGTTGCTTTCAGAGGGTCTCTTGGGAACAGATTTACCACAGAGGATTCCCCTGGTTTATGGAACCTTGCCTGTGGTTGCTATGTGGTTGCTATATAACATGACTGCATCACCTTACATACCCTGTTTCTTAACCAGAAGTATAAAATTTAGACCCTCCATTCCTCGTCTAATCTGCTCTGTATCCATGTCTTGAGTCCTTAGTCCTCATTATTGTCCCCAGAACCAAACAAAGTGGATAAAACTGAAAAGGTTAGCTGCAGAATGAGTGATAATTATCAAAGACATAAAAGACAACAAGAAAGAGTTTTACAAATACAAGGAAACAAGGAGAAGACAAAGATAGATTCATCACTTGCTCTGTAAGGAAACAAAACAACAGGATGCAGAGAGCTACAACATCCTGCACCCTCTGAGCTTCACTCTTCACAGTTAATTCTTGCACAGTGGCAGGACTTCACGGCAGAATATGGGAGGAACAGGTTAAAGAAATGTAGATAAGACAGATTCTACTCAGCAGCGCTGATGAAATTTACTCTTGAGAACTAAAAGGACTGGCCGAAATACCCTCTGAAGCATTAACAATTATCTGTGAGGACTTGTGGAGAACAGGGAATGGCATGGTGAATTAGGAAGATCAAAGAAAATTCTGACTTTTTTTAAAGGTGAAATTATAGACACATCATCCTAACTTCAAAGAAAATGAGGAGAAAACAGCTGGCACAGATTTGCGAAGGGCCAACTGCACCAAATCAATCTAATTTTCTTACTGACTAAAAGGAGATAGGTGATATATCTGTTCTTATAAAAGTACAGTAATATGGACCAGCCTGTATGCCTCCTTTTTAGAGACTGAAAAGGAATAAACTGACAACAAGGAGCAAAGCTGAAGTAAAGAAGAACACTAAAACAGGTATCCTAAGACTCCTTTGGATATTCTGTAGTGAGGGCTTGGAATGGAAGATGGATCTTGGTGAACCAGGGAAAATAGCAGAATTAATTTAATCTGGATAATTAGGAAGTATTACCCTGAAAACTATCAGAGAAAGACATATCAGTGAAATCTAGTGAGACAGCATGGCCGAAGTACAACATCTGGGGTTTGCAGTAGATGGAAAAATAAGTCCAAAACTAAGATGTAAACCCAAAATCCTCTGCTCCTGGAAAGCATTAAGGAAATAGCTGTCTAGGGAACTTCCACTATATTCAGCACTGAAGACGTTCTGGCTAGAGAGTGGAAGCGGAATGATGGAGAAATTTATAAAATACATGATAAGTAAAGTGAGAAAAAAATCTATCTGTTTACTTCTATTAGGAATACTATCACAGATACATGATAATAATTTTTCCAGGAGAGACATGGTAATTATGAAGAGGAAGTGGGTAGTTTTCTCTCTGCATTCACTGAGAAAAAGTTAAAGAAGACATCTGAAAAACCACAGCAAGGAAGACTTAGATATTAGAAAAATCTACTAGCTGATGCTTGCTTGGTTTTGTTATTCTCTCAAGTGTAAGAACCAAATCCATATATGGCAGAATATAGTTCTAGTCTCCCACCAGCCACTGTACATCTTGCTTACCTGTTATACAGCAGAATGTCTGGTACCCAAATCTGATCAGCAGGAAATCGCAAGTTCTGCACCCCTGGGTATTCATATTGATCCCAAGACAGGTAAACATCAACCCAGGACTGTTGGCAAACACATACATCAGATTATACGAGCTTGTAAAACTCTTCTAAGTTGTCTGGAATATTAGGGTAACAGAATGCCAGTAGCAATAGCAGTAGTATGATAATATTTTAATGCTCGGCTTTAATTATTCAGAAAGGTTGGCATATATACAGAGGAAATAACGGTGTGACTAGCAAAGCTGTGAGCTATACATTAGTCTCTAGCTCTCCACTCTGTGGCCTGAAGCCAGGCATCCCAAACCTTCCCTGGTGGGCTGGCAGGCACACTGGCTCTGAGGTGAGGTGGTTTAAATTACTGTCACTGGTAGGTAGACCAAGTTTGGGTGACTCTTTTAATAACCAGCTTGCTATGAGAGGTAAGCAAGGGGTTGTTTCTGATTTCCACCTCAACACAAACAGTTAATTTGAGAAAGGAACAACTTTTGGGCTGAACTTTGTGATTTACAGCAAAGCTCAGTGGTGGGGCTGCAAGGGAAACCCTTATCAGTGCGGATATCTTTGTATACACATATCCACAAATCTATACAGATATGGATATACTGTTGCAGGGGAGAGGACACCCAGGGGTCTGTGCTAATAATCCTGTCATGGCATAGGCTTGTCTGGGTTAGTTTTTGCTGTAGAAAACCACTCATTCCTGCTGCAAATCCCAGCAGGTAGCTGAGGAAGAAACAGCCTGTTCAGCTGAACACATTAATATGAGATAGCATTTGGCTGTGGAAACCAAAACCAAATTAGTTCAATCATTCAAGTCTCCCACTGCTTTTTTCCTCAAGAACTGCGACTTTATTGAGCACAAGCTGTTAAGGAGATCTGTTTACGCACCATAAGAAAACATTGTATCCCTCACCATAGGCAGCAGGCAGCAGATCAGATGGGAAACTCCCTTCCCCAAAGCCCTTAGTGAAGATCAGTTTTGCTTATCCTGCATGACCTGTACAGGTCAATCCTCAGCTGAAGGAGGTTGCAGAAGAGGGAGAAGGAATGTTTATGGATGAGGTTTGTAAAGCACGAGGGAAAGCAATGTGCCCAGTGATGTGCCAGGGCACTGCCAGCAGTGCAGCAGGGAGCTGTCTGTGGTCCCTGGCCACCTCACCACCCAGTCTGAGCATTCTCCACCTGGTCCGGTCTGTCTGGGTCACTTCTGTGTTCAGGGTAAAGTGCTGGAAATTTTGTGACTTGGCTCCCTGATTCAGACAGAGGTGGGGATTTTCCCAGAAGCAGCAAGGACAGGGAGCTTGGATCATACTGGGTGTCTGGCTCCTTCCCAAGTCCCCATCACTGGTTATGGAGAGGGCCTTCAGCCCCTTGAATGATCTCTTCTTAGCCATGATGGGACCCTAACACTGGGCTCTTTGTTACTAGATTACTATACCCACTGGCCTAACAATGCAGTTGGTTTCATCCTCCAAAGGTCAGCAGGTCTCCCCAAAGGATTAGAGTAGTCTCCAGAATTTAATTTTCAGTGCTAAAAGGAGCCCTAGGAAAATTTTAAAGGACTTAAAATGCCCGCTTGTGTCACATTATAGACAAGTTAAAAGATAGCAATCTTACTTTTCAACTAAGAAATCACATTCAGTATTTTCAATTAGACACAGGTTACTCACCATCTGCAGCCAAGCATTTGTGATCAGCACCTGATTCTTCTCATCCTTTGTACAAAAAGCGGAAGGAAAGAGAAGAGAAAAAAGGATGATACTCAACATACAGTTTGATTACAGGTGGAAGAGTTTCTGTTTATTTGAGAAACTCCAGACTCTTGGGGTACATAAACCAAACTTTATGGAGTGGACTGTGAGCTCAGTTCAAAACCACTGAACTCCATTATTTGGTCCAGGTCTTAGTGACTCTTTGCTATCCTGCATTTATCAGAACTAACCACAAACAGAAGAGAAAATAATAGATTATTTTTCTTATTTTGCTGGGGACAAGCAAACTCCTTACCAAAACCATCAGTTTTACCTTTTAGCTACTTGGTCAAAACAAGATGATTTCCAATACCACACAGCGTGAAAGTAAGTGGTTGAAGAGACTTTATGTTGTATTTGCTGCAAAACAACTGTGAAATAGTGCTGGAAGTGCTGTTCTTTTGGAGTGTCAGCACTATGTAGTTTAGCTTAGGCTGAAAAGAAAGGAAGGGCTGGCCTTGGGAAGAGCTAGCACATGGCAAAAAGGACACAAGTGCTGCCTGAGAAGGAGCTCTCACGGCACCTGCACAGAGCAGGAACCTGTAAATTTGGACACCTGTGTGCAGAGGCCATGGGGAAGCAGCTGTGACCCATGACAGAAACAAAGGTGCCCTCACTACCAAGTTGGTTCCCAAATGCTTTGAGACTCATGAGGTGACCACCTTGCTGCAGTAAGCCTGCAGATGCAGGACCCTGCACTGCTGCTGCCACAGTGCCCCAAGGAGGAATTGCAGACTCCCAAGCTAATGCATGAAGGAAAACCGTCCAGAGAAGCCTCCTTGTTATTGATTCCCCAGCACACAGGACACTGGACCCCTGCTACTGCTGAATTCCTTAGCATGAACCCTGTCTGTGTCATGATCTGCTCTCTTCACTCATTTGGGTTGTTGAAGCTGTAGAAACACCACAGCCTAGAAAGGGAGACATCACTGATCTGGAGGATTCTGGTTGTTTTGACCACAATTTGTGGCCACAGTTATGTGCTGCAGTCAGGTTCCTGTCCCCACAGAAAGTAAATTTCAGGCATGAAACAGGTCTTTGCCGTAGTGATCCACACAAAACTGTCTATCACACTACCTCCTCTTGAGTCCCCTTGTGACCTGCCTAAACTGCTTCTGCTGCTGTGAGATAGCACTCAAAAATCAGAAGCGATTTTATATCATTATACCGTTCATGTATTTCCCTTTCTCCTCTCTGCTGGTCCCAAAATTGTGACAGCAAATGTGTGCCTCTCTCTGTGCAAACCACAACCTGCCTCCAGAGGCCCTGTCCATCTGCTGCTCCTTTTGTTCCCTTGGTCGCTGTAGCTGAAGCAACTGTAAGTAAGTCCACAGAAAAATAAGAAAAGAAAAATCACACACAGGACTGAGCTTGTTAAGACGCATCTTTTAGGTGCTGAAGCATTCAAAGGAAAAAACATTAACTTGGAAAAATATAAAATCCTGAAGTGAAAAAAAACCCAACCAGAGTTGGTAATTAACAGGGTCATCAGAGCTAACTGTGTCCACTTGTGTGGGAGATGAAGGCAACACAGAGGCTGTGTGCCCCAGGGATCCTCAGAGGCCAGCCAGCAGCCCATCTGACTGAGGCATTCCTAACCACCAGTGACTCCTAAGGTCTCTTCTAGGGATGGCAAGCACGATGCTTGTCTAAATGGCACATCAAATCCTAGCAATATTTTGTGTTGCTATCCAATCCTTAAATGCTTTATACTTACAAGCTGCACGTGTTCTTCTTACAGAGACTTTTTGTGTACTGTTAAAGAAGCCTGAACGCCATGACTAAAATGATGGTCAGTCAAGAATCAGCCAACACCTTTCCTGTGCAAAATTAAGGGTTGCCTCCATCTACACTGCACCCTATAGGGAAGGCGAGGGGGTGAATCTTCTCCATTTTGCTGACTACTTGAGTAAGCCACAGGGAGATACATTGAAGTCCAGTGTAGATCTGTGAGGCTATGGGTTTCCAACATGTGAAGCTGCCTTCCACCAGGAGCCTTTCATATGTGGCTCTGGATTTACAAGGAAATCCACTTTGCCTGGCATACTAAGCTTATCCTTTTTCATTTAGCATTAAATTTATTGTCTTGGGCATGATTTACCTTCTTTTCACAGGGCCGTTGTGCTCATCATGTTTGTCCTCCTCCTTAGATTTGCTTTTTAGTCAAAGAAAAGCTTGTCTTTTAGAGTTCTTACAGCTTTACCTACAGAGCAACCATGGTCTTCCTTGTCTTGTGTTTTGGTAGCACCAGTCTGCAAAAGCGCGAAGCCTAAGCAGAGCTTTGGGCTGCTTATGTCTCTCTCAGCTTGAATGGAAAAAAAAAGGCATTTCAGAATGTCTTCATAGCCACTCAGAGTGTGTTCTTGTCCTTGTCTTCAGGCTGCTGAGCTTTCAAATGTTGTTTGGCTTTATGAACAGCAAAAGACAGAAAACGTTGTTTCAACATTCAGCCCTGATCAACAGATGCAGTCCGATGGGTCCTTCTCATTGCAGGACAGAACAGAATACTTTCCAAACAAGGATGAGAGTTTGCCTAAAGTGCCTCATTTGCAGAAGCAGCAAAGCTTATTTTGTACTGGGCAGGCGTTCATCCATGTGTAGATCTCTTGCTAAGCCCCTTCTAGAGTAGGACCCTGAGGAACCTGGCCAAGGAAAAAGTGCCTGCTGGGGCTGCCCAGGAGACAAGGACGGTGGGAATCTGGAGACTGAATCCATCGCCTGCTAGAGCAAGAGGCATTTAAGAGCTGATGTGTTTATGGAACTTTCCATCTTTGCAGATATGGTGGTTTGCTGAGCCACGTAGCTTTGCATCCTCTAAAGAAATCATTTGGCCTTTGGAGTGGGCTGGTTGCCTCGCCTTTCTAGAGCTGCAGAAGAATTGCAGCTCCTGCCGTCTTCGTCATGACGTGTTTACTGTATGTATCTCTAAGATACATTGACACAGCAGGGACTGTATTTTTCTGTTACAGTGATACTCACAACCAACCATGAGAGTGTGAGTACTTTGTCTCAAGAGATCACTGATCACCCAGATTTGCCTAAGTAAAAGCTAATTATTGAGCCTGGGGAGTGCTGGAGGCACTTCCTTCACTGTGTGTCACTAGTTTGTGCAGAGGGGTTGAAGATTAGTTGAGAGGATGCCTTTCCTCCCAGGAAAACTTGCATAATCCATCATACTGCTTTTTCTGTGGAAGATTTCTGTCTCACTTGGTACTGGCAGCCTTGGGGATGACTTTCCCTCTGCATTGGGCAGGCTCTCAGCTCCCATCTCTCCCTGCAGCAAAGCATCCAAAGCAGCCCTGCAAAGATCCCAGATGAGACTGGAGATGACTAGATCCCAGAGGTGCTTCTCCATCATTCCCCTGGCAGTTCTCCTGGTTTGCAAATATTCAGCTCAGACAAATCACTTTGCTTCTGGTATTCAGAAATGCTGGAAAAGCTGTGGTCACTAGCTAGTGCAACAGTTGTTCTCTAAATCCTTCCTGTCGTTATCTGGGTCACTTTCTCCCCTTTATATCTCCAGCCTGACTCCAGTTAATCCTCTGCCCTGGATATCTGCTTATTCCTACAGCCACCTTTGACCCACGGAGAGTGACAGAATTAGTTTGGTTTGTTCTGGTGCACATGCTGCAGCATGTGAATGTTTTAGTTTGGTTTTCTTTTCCCTGCTCTCAATCCAAAGCTTATAATGTAGGTACATCTGCCTGCGTTGTGCACCACTGCCTGTCAGCAAGTTCTCCCTTGTCAGGTCAACGTCTAAATGAAATGTAGCTGCCCTCAGAGACGCAATTACCCGAATCATATCACATGGACAGAAAAAGGCAAAGCCTTTCAGTAATCACATCGTATGGTAAGATGTTATCTCTGTAGCAGGGCATTTGTTACCAGGTGACTGGAGGGACCCGTTAATCCTTGCCCTCTGACAGAGACACAAAAGTGGGAGTTGAATCAGCCACTGACTTATTGCAAGACAGTGATCAGAAAAATCCCAAACTGAGCAGATGACTCTCAGAGGTCATGTGTGACTCCTTTTGTACTACTTTGGTTATTTTTTGAAGGTTGGGGTTTTTTCCCCCACTGTTTTTGTGCCTGAAGACATGAAGACAAAGAGAGAAATGGTCAAGTGACATGGAGACACTGACAGTGAGACCTGGAAAATTCACTCAACAGAGGCATTGGTCTTTGCGTGGGTTTTTATTAAAAATACCCAAAGGAGTTGATTAAGCTTTCAATGACTTGTGTGCTCACTCTACGACTGCAACAGGCACTCCTTTCCACTGATGAACCACCCATCTGCCCACAGTCTTCAGCTGATTAACTAAAACTGTTTAGATGCACTGAGTGGTTGAAGGCTCACAAACCCAGCCATTTTGAGGAACGCCAAGGTTGCCTTGGCAACATTCCAGTAAACATCCACTAGACAGCCTCTATATTTCAGTGGTCTCATTAAAAAGCTGGAATAAATGTTACCATGGTAACATCAACTTTGTAGGGATAGCTGAAGTTTGAGTATTTCATCTCAATCCCTTTAAGAGAATACCCTCAGGCGGAAGATGGGAATCAGAGGGGACGGCCCAAAGTTAAGGCAAAAGACTGGGGAGAGACACAGAAATACAAAGGAATAACAAAAGTTGAACAAACATCCACAAACACTTGCTGAGTATTTTGTTGCTCATCAGGATGAAGATGTGTCTAGGCCAGTGTTGTCAAACCAAAGAGGATATAGCTAAGAACTCATAGATGAACATCTTTCTTGCATGGGCTTCTTCTCCTATGAATAGTTTGAGGTGTTTTTCATCTGAGGCTGAACACGTTTTCATCTGATGCCACTTGCTTCTTCTTGAGGTTATGCCTTTCTTGATCCCCTGCCTGTCTTGGAGAGGTGTGTTCTTTCACTGTGGGTAAGCACTGCAACTTGCTTTTGGTCTTTCCACTGTGTAGCAGCTACTACAGTAGCTACACAGGCAGTGCAGTAGCCTGTGCAGGCTACCTGGTCACACTGTCTTTAGCTGCCTGCACTTCTCTCTGCCCGAAATGGCAGTCTAAGGGGAATACCATTGCATCTGTACCTGCTGCTTACAGCAGTCCTGTGCACACACGGTTTCAAGACAGGAACTTTACATATTGGAGGTTTTGGCCTCTGGCAGATCACACTCTTCCCCTTGCAAGCCCCTGAGCCAGGAGCAATCACTAGTCGTGAGAGTGGAGAGTTTAAGAGAACCAGTACTGGGAGGAGCACAGCATTCAAAGAGGGACTGGGCCACAACAGCCCGCAAGTGCAGGGATGCCAACTGTATTTCTCACGCTACATAATTCACGACCAAAAGGTATTCCTTGTGAAAACCTTGTCTCCCACATGTCAGAGACCAAACAGTTGCTTTGATATGGATGTTAAATGCGAAGGTCAGGATGCAAAACCTGCTGCAGCAGGTACTGAACTCATGATTTCCTCAAAGGTGAGAGTCAGAGTAAGAAACGTGGGACAAAAGGCCAGTTTCTGCTGTCAGTCAGGGCATCAGAGTAGGCATCCCTCCCACTCACTCACACAACTGGTGACTGACAGTCTCCCAAGCTTACATGATTTGTGCCTTACTTGCCTTTTCCCCCCACACTTTCCAATTTACGCTGCCATTGTGGTGGAAAAGGCAGATTTCTTCCTGCCCTGCACATGTGACATGACTTCTAACTATTGCCAGGGGCTCCAGGTGCTTGTCTTAGGAAACTTATTTTGGTTTTCTAAGTGGTAGCTTTTGCACTAGTGCCTGTAAGATCAGGACTCCAGTAAAGTGTGACACAACGTAGACTCCAGCAGTGATCTTGAGACTGTCTGCACAAATACCTTCAAATTGCACGGACTCTGTGTCCCCAACCTTCTATGGGATCCTGGGGAGAGTGAAGCCACCAGTTTTGTCCCACTGTTACAAAGATGCTTCTCATGGAAACCCCAGAATCTGGGTCAGAAGGCTTTCCAGCCTTCTCACATGGCTTTCCAGCACAGTGCTGCTTTCTGACTGCTTGGATAAACTGACATACATGCTGAGTTCCTGGGGGAAAGGATGTTATGTCACCACCCAAAAACAGTCAGTTCCCCATTAAAATTCTTAATCATCCACACATAACATGTAGGTGGTTTTTATATTCTCCAAGGTAGATACTTTATCCTGAAATAGCTCTCCATGTGTTTTGTGCACAGTTGGCAGGTGTTTCAATAAACAGGATTAGACACAAATCATCATTCCAAGCTATTAATTATTCATTGTCTTTTTCAGCATTTGAGATCACAAGGAAAACAGTGGGAGGATGGTTGAGAAAGGTCTCAAACAGGCCAACCCTGAGTGCTTATCAGAGACTCATTCTCAGGCTATCTGCAAGAATGCCTTTGCTTTTTCTTCCTATATTTGCATGCTGCTGTCACAGCACAGCAAGAAATAAGGGGATGTAGGAGCATTCCAAAACTCAAATGAGCTCTTAAAGCTTGTGATCAGGGATAGAAAAGGGAAGAAAGGTTTTTACTGAGGAGCTGAAGTCACGGTCTCTTAGGACTTACTGTCAGAGAATACAGAGAAATTAAGAAATACTAGGTTCAAGGCCACTTCAACAGCTTTGTCTTAACTGCTTTATTGCAAGTCCTTGATGCATCAAATTAGTCACCCAAGATTAAGGAATACACACAGGCTCAGGATCTCTATTCCCACATCTACAAACTGTAGCCTTTTCACCAGGCAGACAGAAAATTGTTTAATTATTGCAAGATGCCAAAATGTCCACCACAGAAAACCTCAGAAGGAAATCAGCCGTTCTTTTGTTGGAGCCACTGCAACTAGACACGGCGTAAGGAACCACGCTGAAAGAAAACAAACTTTGGAATTGCTGCTCACGAGGTGATCCGCCTCCACTCTTTGTTCCGAGGTGGGCAGAAGCCAAATTAAAAACAGCTGCCTGTAAAATTCAGGTTATTAAGTCTCCATCATAAGGTTTCATGCAAGTATGTGTGAGTAGTATTAGACATAATAGCCATGGTGCTGTACTTCATCGTGCTAGCAAATTCACATCTTGCTTGTTTAACTGGTTCACTGAGACTGACATTTTGATAATGCCTGGCACATAGAAGACAGCCAAAATAATAATAATGCATGGCTCAACTAGCCCTGAATTTCCCACTTCTCAAGATTTTCATTCTAATGAAGACTTTTAATTCTTATTTTATTTTACTGAGTTGAAAATAGATCATGCTGCTCTGGTGTCATTGAATTGGTCCTTGCAGGATGAGAGCAGAAAAAAACTTCCCAGAAAGATATGTGGTTTGGTAGAGCAGGTATTTTAAGGAGAAACAGAGTAAACACAGCTCACAAAGGCTGTGCAGGAGGCTCCCAAATAAAGGCAAGGGCATTATTAAGAGACAGAGAGAAAAAGATACTTTAATCTAGAATGGCTGAAAGAGTCAGTTGAGCGGTCAAGCTTACATTGCTAAAGTTATCTATCCGTGAAAGATTTGTAGGGGATGTACTTCAAGGCTTATGGTTTAATCTACTGAATTCTGATACTATATTGGGAATAACATATGAACAGGTGCTTACGTGCACTGCACATTTTTATTTGTTTCCTCAAATCACTCGTCTGTTGATCTGGGTTTGCTGCATAACACTCAGCATAGATTTTTGTACATTCTGTGCCGGGATGAAAGGTGGTAGGGGATGACCTACCTGCTCTAAGGTCAGTTTACAAGGAAGAGGTGAATTAGGGCTAGAGAATAAACCCTTGAACTTTTTTGCCTTTCAATTCACCTGCAGAACTAGCCTGGGAAGCTTATGAAACAAAATCATTTAAGAGTAAGGAAATCAACTGTTAAAGTCATTCAGATCTGACAGAGATTTTGTGAAAAAGCCGACAGTATTAGGGCTGTGTCAGGCAGGAGGTACACAGGGCCAGGCATTGCCTTGCTTCTGCCTTCTCACCTTTACTTTATGACACAGTATACTGACAGGTAGCCTCTAGCTTTGGCAACTCTCACTCAAATGGAGAATTCTCCAGCAAGGAGGGTATTGCACAACAACTCCTGAGGACTGAATTCCACCATCCTCCACTTGAGGAGCAGATCACCTGGGAACTGAGCAGGCTGGTGAGGGCATCTCCAATGACAAGAGTGACTTATACTTAAAAGTTGTTCTCTTACTAAACATTCCCTGAAAAAAAAAACACAAAAAGCAAACCAACCCAAAATAACAAAACTCCCCAACTCCTTCAGGGCTGAAGTCTCTGATTTAAGGGAAACCAGTGCAAGATGAAGTTTGAATCCAACATTTTGATAAGTTCCTGGTGGAGAAGACAAAAACAGGTATGCTGCTAAGCTAGTATGCTGCTTATAGTTGTAGTGAATGCATCTGAGAGCTCAGGGAAAATACGTGAGGAGCTTTTCTCTTGCTTTCCCTGCACAGCAAGGCACAGACACAGTTTTCAGGGAAAACAAAGCCAAATTGTATATTTCTTCTTTGTTATCCTACTAAACTCTTCTGCTGACTTGTCTTCCTGCTTTCCAAACATGTCAGGAGCTTTGACACACACAGCAACAAAATCTGAAGTTTAAAAGTGAGATTGTTTGTAAGCACATGATCAGGTTTGGGATGAACCTGCAGTCCCCAGGATGTACAGTCATTTTACACACTATTCCATTAAATCAGAACAGTCCATAACAAATTTTTCCAGATAGAGCATTTGTTTTGGGTTTTCAGCCCAAAATACAGTAAAACAGTGTGGGGTTTTTTTTTCTTCTGAAAGTGCAAAAAAAGACTCATAGATGGTTGGAGATTTTTTCAGTATTTTTGTGGCTTCCCGCTGGTCACTCAGAGTCTCTTTTTCTAGTCATTATGGCCTCAGAAACAGGAGGAAATTTCCAGAAAACACCTGAACAATCATTCAGCATTGTGTCCTTGGGCAACCCATAATCTTCTGAGGTGATTTTCTGGGTCAGTGGCAGCTGGAAGGGTGAACCTAGAGGAGAAAAGTTCTGCAGGACTTCACCATATGCAGGCAGCTGAAAACCAGTTTTTTGTTTGGTTGGGTTTTTTTTAAGTAACTCAACAGTGCTTCAACATGTACACACCCCTTCAGATAAGGTCTCCTGCAAATGCCAACAGGAGCAATGAAAACCATCATTCATGGTGACAAATGGTTTCTGCTTAGCAGGTTCCTTTCACATGGTGTCAAAGGAAAATGCTTGCATTTCCTCTGCCGTGGAAAATGTCATGCCTCATTTCTTAATTGCTCTAGCCTGACCAACTGGCCGGGCTCTTAGACAAAATAAGAAGAGAATTCTTGTTCCAAGTACTCTTGGATGTCTACCCACGCTTGGGTTGGCAGGGCCTGACAGTGCTCTGTGGGAGAGATCAGCAGACAATTGCTCTTCTGATGCACAGGGAGTGCCTGGAGGGCAGGTTCCAGGCAAGAGTGACCCTCGGAAACTGCATGCACAGGAGATACACAGCATGAAGTTGTCCTCACACACAGAGGACAAGGCAAACTGAACTCAACCCTGCTGCTAAACAGGGGCTGTAAATGTCCCTCCTTCTTTCTGCTCATTTGTTTCCTGGGTGCAAGAGGCCTGTGATGGCCATATCTATGAATTAATGTTATTTTGGAGAAAAGTCCCAACCCTACAGTGCTTCATTTGCATTTGTCCACCACAACTGTGACAAGCAGAGAACATGTTCTTCACAGCTTTGGGTGTGATGTCTGGCTTGGATTGCTGAAAACCCCAGACATCCTGCATAGGCAAATGCAGGCAGGTAGAAGCGGAAAACCTAATCCCAAGTCGTCATGCTTTGAAATTTTCTTTGAATGGATGTAAGAACAGGACGTGAGATTTTAAGTAGTCACTTGTCACTACTGTTTGGAAAACCTCAGTGACAAGCAGTCAAAACCTCCAAGCAGTCTTTACTCTTCATGTAGAAAAGTGAAACTAGATTGTCACCAATGCTGTCTTCAGCAGGCTGGCTGCAGAAAATGAATTTAGGATTCATTACGTTGTAATATAGTATGTGTAGGAAACAGAGTTATAGAGGAATGTCATGGAACCTGTCGCAGATCAAAGTGTATTAGACTTGATGCCAGGTCTTGGCAAGTGTAAGGCATGAGTTTCTCTGAGTATCAGTGGTAGAGTCCTTCTTATTTCCAGGCAACAATAAAACAGGAGACTTGGTTTTGTCTTCCTTGTATTGTTTTCTCCTGCAGGGAAACCAGAACAGGGTCCGCTGTCTCATGTCCATGTTGTTTATCCTATTCCTATGTCCTATTCCTATTCCCCTGAGTGAAGAACTGTGCACCAGCTACTTTGTCTTGTGCCAGGCAGGGCAGCTGAGGAGGCAGAGTTTACTCACCTCCTTCCTACCATCTGAGTGAACAGTGAGTTGTCCACTTGGTTTGCCCCATGGTGTCACAGCTAATAGAAGTTACCTCTTCTTTGTGGCTTGCCTGCTGGTCTTTACATCACTGTGGCTATAACGAACCTCCTTTTGAACAGACATTTACTGTAGCAGCTGGGGCAGACATATCCTGCAGCCTGTCCAGCCAGCAATGGAGGATGAGGGGCTCACCAGTACACTGTTTGTTCCTGCGTTGATTCCTGGTTTAGGGACCCATGGGATCAGAACTTTGTGTGTTTTCAGGCTGGTGGTTTAGCCATTTGTTGATGCCATCTTTTTACTACAGGGACTCCACCGCTAAGTGATTTTCCATGCCTTCACAGAGGAAACAGGAACCTTTTTTACATCATCCAAAATAAACACTTCAGGTGACTCTGGATGTTTTTTAAAACACCATGAGTGCAGTTTACAAGACCATGAGCCTAGAAAAGGTCATTAATTCTCTGAACTGATTAACATCTATCTTCTGTACTGTGTGCAGAGATGTAAGGAAGGAAAGCTTTGTTTCTGGTAGGAATGAACATTTAGAATATTACTTTTCTGTTGTGGACAACCAAAAGGGAAGACTGGAACTAAATTTCTTGTAATGGACATTGACATAATGTAGATAAAGAATTTAAAAAAATGCCAATTTCCTGAATTTCACATTCACATATAAAAATAAAACCCAACTGAAAAATCATTTTATATAACTCTTCATGACTGACTGACTTCGAATATGTACAGTCACAGCCACAAGGCTAAAGAGTCCCCTTAATCACCCCCAACCTTCAAAATGCTGAAAGAAAATATCATCAGGAAAAGAAGGGCTGAAGCAAGATCTTTGACGCTGAGACACCTCAGCTAAATCCAGAATTGCTTGCCGAAATTTGTTTGAAATTAGCTGCAGGAAATTTCTGCTCTTTCATTCATGCAGAGGACTGAGAATATTGATCTCGTCTCTCTTCCAGCTCAATGAAGTTGATAACATTTCAAAACAGAAAGCTGCTTAGCCCGTTTGAGCGGCTGCTGCCTGCCTCCAGGAGCACCACAACTGACTGGACCCACCACTTATATGGCATGAGCTGAGGGGTTACCCTTTCAGGACCCTGCTTACCTCAACAGGGAGAGCACCTGCTGTACCACACATTTTCAGAAAGATTGTGAGAGATTTAAAAGCTTTGAACATTTGAGGCCTCTGTCAAATTGTTTTGCAACTGCACGAATGTTTCCACATCTCTCTCTCTATTCGTCACTGCCTGCTTGACAGTGACAGTGTATCAGAAACCAACCCATAGTATGGTTTATGGACAAGGTAGGATGAAGAAACGTGGACATGTGTGTTCACCTGTTTGCTGTGTTGACGGGGGAAAGGTGGTCAAATTTTTCTCCTGATTTGTTTTTACTGTGTAGATGAAAGAAATCCTGTCTATATATATATCATGGTTTATCACAGAGAATCCTCTTCATGATGAAAAAAAGGATTTGGATTATTGTGTTAAAATTTTCCATGGGTCAAATCTCCAATTCTGTAAAAGCATGCTGCAGTCAAGACAATTAGAGGTCTGTGTCTCCAGGTTTTGCTTTTATGTATTTCTAAGCTCATCTCAGGGCAGAATCTTTCAACTGCAGTGCATGGTAAAAATATGATGGGAGAAGAGGCCAATGCCATTATAATGTTTAATGAAAAACTGTAAGTGCAGTGATGGTAGCTTTGAATGCTCCACATGGTCTTGAGTTATTGCAAACCACATAGCTCTGAGAAGAATGTATCATTAATAATTTGTAGTAACACATGGCTTCTAACTGATTGAATTCTTTTTTCTGTTTAAAACAAATGGAAAAAAAAATACATAATTAATCTCCTTGCAACACATGTTGTGTCAGAGATGGCTGTGCTTTTAGGATGATATTCACTCCTCCAAAGTGTCAAAGCTTGTACTCCGGTAAGGAGGATGCTTAGCCCAAGACAGACTGCTTTCATCTCTGATAGCCTGATTAAGAGGAAAAGCATGCCTCCTAGATGAGAGATCAGATTTGTTATGCCGAATGGGTGACAAAAGAGAAGAGGACAGCAGGTAACTCACCACATCAATTATCTGCAGCAAAGAAAGCTGGAGCTCAACTACGAGCGGCTGCGAGTCGTTCACTACCGGTCGCTCCAGCCGATTGTAGTTCCTCAGCAGTTCTCTGTACAAGCGTCTCTGGCCTTCACCCTGCTGAGAGACTAGAGGAAAACAAAGAAGGGGTCTGTCATTCAGGCTGGTCACACCGTCACAACTGTTTGTCTTTTTGGTTGAAAAACCTCTCTTAGAAGCCTTGTAGTTTGAAAGCTGTCCCTAAAAATATCTGCACAGCTTTTCTGCATGTGTGAATGATGGACTCTTAAAAAAATTAACTACTAACACTCTAACTCACCACTAACACTGAGAAACTACTGAACAAAATTTAGGGCAGTGAATGAATGTCCCCTTTCCTTAGAGTCCCTCCTGCTGATAGTCAGTAAAATTGTGGCTCCAAAACCACCAGAGAATATCCTGGAAGGCAGTCACAGTGCTTTTATTTGCTTGTTCTTATTTCCTAGACACTGGCTGCTGTAAGCCAGTGCTGGTATTACTTAGACATTTACCTAGCAGGTGTAACAAGTATTCTTATTTCTTCCATGCTCGAGAAACAGTAATAACACTTCTTAAAACCCCTTTAAGTTTTGTGTAGCAGTCTTTCCAGGCTTTGGAAAGCAGTCTTTCCCTTGGCTGTTTTCCTTATGATGGCAGCACACTTTGTTAACACCTAAGGAGGTGGGGGTATGAAGGCTAGAGTATTTGATGGCAGTGTACAGTGATACTGAATTTCTCTACTACATGTTTAACTCAGTTTCCACTGGGAACAGACTCAGCACAGAACCTGTCATACAAACACCTGAACATGTTAAAGACCATCAGAATTTCAGTCTATGCTTAAATTCCAAGATGCCCTTGTTCCCCAGCTCTGGAGTGGGTGTAGAGAGCACCCACCTAACCTGGGTGGCCAGATTTCCTTCCACAACAGCCGTAGATGGTGAAGGTTTGGATGTCTTCCCTTAGGAAGGCGAGCAGATCACTGCAACACACTCCTCAGGACTCTGGTTTCCCCAAAACTGTGTAGGTGTTGGTGCTATGGCTAGTAGCAGCCTGAGCTCTACCTAAGAGCCACACATAACAGAATGAGGGTCATGGACTGCAGGTTCCCTGCAGTCAAACCAGTTCTGTCAGCACGAATGCTTCTTCCCTGAACTGTACAGACTCAATCCCTGACAGAGAATCTGCACTCTAAATCATTATTACTTTGGACTGAAGCATTTTTAATCCACTGCAGCTCCCAGTCTCTGTGTGTGACTTTTTTTAACTCCTGAGCGAAGCTCCACACATTAAGAATAGGATTTATCTAACAGAGGTTACAATGATTATTTTCTTGATGGTGAAAACAAATGTAACAACCAGTTCTGCCTTTCCCAGACTCTTCCTGTATTCACCAAACCTTGCAAGACTGAAACAAGCTGCCCTCCAACACAGCAGCCATGACTTTTAAAGCTAATAATAAATTCAATTTAAAAAACACTTCATAAGTCTGTTTAACTTCTGTTCACCTCAGTTTTCCTGATACTCAAGGGAGCTTTGTGGTTTTCTAGCATGGCAATGCTTGGTAAACAAGGAAGAAGAGGATTTTTGTTTGCTTTGGTAAGATACAGCAACACATCAACTTCCTGGGCCCTCTCTCCTCTTTTGCAATTCACTACATGATCATGGGCATCCAGAGGAGCAGATGTTGTAAGCACTGTCTCAAGAGCACTTGCTGGCACATCAGTATTGGATGCTATGTTTTCACCAATGGCAAAGACAAGCTCTGGGCACAGTATCTCTCCTTCAACACCTGAAGTAAGCTCCCCTCCTTACTTAAACAGGGACTTAATTACTCTGTTATTGCTTTAGTACTTTCCAGTGCCTCAGCAGGCCTGGACTCCTTTATAAGAGCTGCATGGGGAAAGGAAACCCGAGAAAATGACCACACACTGTTCTCAGAAGAGAGACTCTGTGCTTGGAGCAAATCTGATGTCCTTTCACTCACGTACCCACCCGTGTTCCTGTGCTTTAGGGAAGAAATGTCTTTCTGAACTATTGCTCTCATCTTCAGTACTTACATAATATGTGCATTTAACCTTCCTTTTAAACCAGCTGTCTCAGCTTTTACAAGGGAAAAGTGCCCTTCACCAGTCTCTGGACTCAACTGGGCTGCTGGAGTGCCCTGGTGCTGTCGCTGTCATGGTGCATTGAAGCAGCCTGCCAAGGGAGGTCTGACTTGGAGAAATCTGTGCATAACCCTTTGTTGCATGCTTTGGAAAGCTGTCTTTGCACTGTGTGATTCACCCATGTAGAAGTCAGGCCCCTTTTCCTCTTGTACTTTATGAGGTGAAGCAGCCCAGAACTACCCTGGTTTTCCATCCTTTCTTCAACTCTCCCCTCTGTAATGTGATCCTAATACCTTTAAATCTCTTGTATGCAGAATGGTTAACTTTGTCTTAGCTGATCTATTCTAAGCCTGCTGAATTGGCACTGGTGACCACATATTTGTGTGCTGTATGGTTTTGCTTACAAAATGACATAGATTCAGAAGCAGTGGAGCCCTGGGGTGTCCTGGCAAATAGCCACAGCAGCTGTTGGTACCACAAAGACCTGGCTTGTCTAATCACTGCTATCTCTGTGTTACAGCTGCTTCGGAGAAGGAACAGAGGTGGATGTCTATTGTATGTTCATAGACTTTGACTTTAAACTGCAATCCTCAAATACTTAATGTTTCATACTCCAGAGAGATTTCTGCTTTTTTCCCCCTATAATGCTTGTGCTAATGCATTGTGACACAACATCTCTGTGTGCTAAATGGAGTGTTTGCTGGTGATGGGGAAGTCTGAATCTCTCAGGAGTTGTGGTAGAATAAGCTTTACCACTGACTACCCCTTAGTCACAGAAATTTAACCAAAAGCAGAGGCACTGTTTTATCTTTTAAGGCTAGAAGATGGATGCCAATATTTAAGGTTACCAAATCAGTCTCCCAAAAACAATGCCAGGCTTACTTGCCTGTGTATGTTACTGGGAGGTAACTGGCAAAGGGGATGATGCTTTCTAGATAAAGGGTCTTTGAGCAACAGAGAGCTTTTGTGTCCCACTGCCTCAGACAGTGTCCTCCCCCCCCCAGTTTCTGAAATACGTTTGAAGCAGTAGGAAAACATAGAATCTCATTAAAACATGAGGGAAAAGCAATGTATGATGTTCACCTCAAGTTTAGCAAGACTTTTGAAACCATCTCCGAGAAATCCCCATAGACGTTTGTCTATGCCTTACAAGGTTCAGTGTGTGAAGAGTGAGTGGGACAGAAAAGTGGCTGAACTGTCAGGGTCACAGGGTTGTAGGCAGCAGCACAAAGTTCAGCTAAAGGTCAGCCAGTGGTAGAGTACTCCAAAGGTGGATACTGGGGCCTATGCTATTTAACATCGCTATGAATAAAGGGACAGTGCACCCTCAGCAACTTTTCAGATGGCACGAAACTGGAAGGAGTGGCTGATACAGCACATTGTTTTGCTGCCACTCAGAAGGATCTTTAAAAACTGGAGGAATGGCTGACAGGAACCTCATGAATTTCAATGAAATGAAGTGTAAAGTCCTGCACCTGAGGAGGAGTAAACCCAGTAATACCAGAATATGCTGGGGGCTCAGTGGCTGCCAAGTAGGTTAGCAGAAAAGCCCTGAGGAACCTTACAGATACCAAGGTGACCATAAGCCAGCAATGCATCCTTGTAGCAAAGGTCACCTGCATCCTGAATTGCAACAGGAAGAGCCACACAAGTATATAAAGAGAGGTGATCCTTCCTCTCTGCTCAGCAATGGTGAGAAACATCTGGAGTGCTGGGCTCAGTGCTGGGCTCATCAGTACAAACAAGACATAGAATTACTAGGCAAAGGACTGGATTGTGTCTCAAGATTTATCTTCCATATAACCTGAAATCGCTCCCTAAACTGCTTCTGGAGTTTGCAGGCGATTAGGAGGCAGAAGGCAACCAATCCCTTGATGGTTCTGTGAAGAGCTCTATGGGAAACAGTTATTCACGGAGCACATCAAACTTTTAAATACCTCTCTGAATTCCTTCCCTTATGCATATGCAAAGAAGTCTGCTAGAAGCCCACTGACGAAATGACGTGACTTATAAGCTGTTACCAGTCTTTTGAGGATGCATGCTATAGTTGCATTTCATCTTTCTTGCTAGGATGCAGTTGCTTAGAATTGTACAGCAAGGGAACCTGCACGAGGCTCTGCAGCCTGGTCTTGGCTGGTCGATCCTCCTGCTTTGCTTTGCATGCCAAGGTCCCTGAGTTACAAGGCAAGAGTCCAGCCCTTACAGTTCCCCAGGCTGGTTCATGAAGTGGTCAGCTCCTTGACTGGGAATGCCTGGTGCCGGACACATTCTGGCTTGCTGTGCACAGTAAAAAATAAACTGTGAAATGTTAACAAGAGGGCAGGTGGAAGAATATGGATTTTCATTAGGTTTTCAGCAATGGTGCCTCTGTTTGTCAACCATTACACCTCTGTTTCATAGTGTTCCCCAGTACCCTTTTCATAATCTTTCAACTTTTTCATGGGGGGCAGCAGCTAGTTGTTTTCTAGGTGTTGGTTTTTTTTTTTTTTTTTTTTTTTTTTTTTTGCAGAGACCTGAGCCTTACAGATAAGTTATTACTTTAATCATACAAGTTTATTGGTACCTAAAGGACCTGTGGTTTTCAGGCGAAATATCATGTTCTTCCTGTGTCAGTTTATATTAATACCTATGCAGGCTTACATGTCTCTGAATTAGAAATTGTCTCTGGTTTTTTTTCCCTTCTCGAAAACAGTTCTAGAATAATTTTTGTATACAATCCTTTTGCAGAACATATTAAGTTACAATCCACAGCATATTCCTGGTCCATCACATTGTTGCTTCTAAATCTTTTGTCCCCCAATACTTCATAAAAGGTGCAAACTGCAGTGATGCTGTGGTTGTAGCATTTATTCACTCCCCCTGTACCTTCTGGAGATATTTCACTGCATCTATGTCACTTTTTTCTCCCTGCACTGTTACTTTGAAACATTCCCTGTGTTTTGGTTTATTTGTTTGTTTTACGGTTTCCTAAAAGAAATTGAGTGAAGTTCTGGCCTTTCTTTAAAAAATCCAGTGTCATTATACTGTGAGGTACTGTTATATTTTGTTATGTAGTGATTGTATATAAATCTGTCATAATTGGAATACTTACAGAGAAAAAAAAATCCATTAAAACCTATGGGTAGCAGAGGTAAATCCCAGAACTTCCAACTATTTTCCTAGCAACCTTCAGACTTCTCTGCCACAGCTCCTCTTCTATTATTTATTTTCTTTTTAGTTTGTCACTGTACTCTTACAGGGATTTTTAGCTATTGCTTTCAGGATCCAAATGGAATGATCATGGGAAGACATACAAACACACACACCACATGCACTTATGAATTAAGGGGGAAGTAGTATCAGAAAAAAACCAGGTTGTTTCACAGACAACTTCACTGGTATAAAGAATTGCAATGGCAACAGCACTTACAAAATGTGGCATGTACTAATGATTTGTTAGTTTTAAAAAACACCTTATTTTGAATATTTTGCAGATTTTTGAGAGTGTAAAGCATGTCACTGCCACATGTCATTTAATCCCCAGAGACACAGATGCGTCCCATCTGCTTTTGTTCTTATGTGCAGCATTGTTACTTTTATCTGTGGCTGCAAATGCATTATTCCTTTCAATGCCCTTTGATTTAAAATGCATGCCATCACGCCTTCAGGGGAAGAGTACTCACACAAGAAACAATGGAATCACATCAGCTACCTCTACCCTGTGTGTGTCAGCGTCTGTGTGTGTGTGTGTGTTTGCGTGTTGTGTATTTGAATACCTCTCTCATTTTAAAAGTCTTTTTAATCCACTTCCCTTCTGGGTAATCTTTGACTCTAATCTTTGTTTCTCGCTATGCAGATTGTTTCTGCATCTTAAACACAAAACTCATTAGATACCCAGAGGAATGTGAGAAAAGACATGATTTCCTAGGCAAAAAGGACCTAATATTCCTGAAACTGGTCATTTCTGTTCTTTCATAGAAGAAAAAGAGCCCCAGCAGTGATGGGTATTAAAAAGTTGTGCTAGGAAAGGTTTCATCTCAAAGACTCCAGCTACATGACAACATGCTGAAAAAGGGAATATAGGCCACTATATAACGAAAGGATGGGATTATATTTTTGGTCATACTGGCTTGATGCATATGTTTTAAAGGTTGAGATATGTGTATAAGGTAGAGAGACACACATTAAGGTATTAACAGTGGGATATCTCTCCAGTGTATTATAGTTATCTGAACTGCATCATTACTCCAGGTCAGAAACACAACTGGCTACAGCCAGAAAAAGGAAAAAACATGTTTTTAGTGTAATGGTAATTTACATCAGCTCTGTGCAATATAACTGTAATTACTACATCACAGATGCAAAGGGAGCACAGGAGGAGGAAGCTGGAGCAGTGATGAAGAGAGAGACTCCCCTTGCAGAGTGCTGTCTGAAGGTGACTCTTGCCAGCCATCCTGGGATTTGTGGAGAGGAGCAACAGTGGAAGCCAAAAGAAAGGGACATATGACATATGAAAGAACCATATGACAAAAGTGAGATACCAGTGATATGGTCATCAGCGTACTGGAGAGGGCTTCTGGACTCCCTGCTGCCACTGTCTCGCAGAGCATCGTGTCACATCCCTTCTCCTCTACGTGTTTGAGCACCTAAACCAGTAAACCAAGGGAAAGGAGTTCTTGGGAAAGCACTACGAAGTCCAACAACCCATTGCCATCATTGAGGCAGCTATGGGAATATGCAAAGCATTCACAGATGGCCCTGAAACGGTTAAGTCAATCTGCACCTCCCCATCAAACCCCCACTCTACTCATGTGGAGAGCTCAGATCTGCAAAATCCACAAATGACTTGACAGGTGCAATAATGATTTCTGTGGAAACAAGTAGGCAAGTCTGATTAAGGCTGAGAAGACAATAGGTAGGAAGATTTCTTTTTTGCCTAAACCCAATGCAGACAATAGCAGTGATAGAGCCTGCAACGATGTTGTGGTTTAACCTCAGATTGTGACTGAGTACCATGCAGCTGTTTGCTCACAACCTCCCTTTCCCCACTGGGATGGAGAGGAGAATTAGAAAAAAAAAACCTGCAATAATAACAATAATGAAGAATATTAATAATAGTAATGAAAAAGGGAGGCAACAAAAAAAGAGAGAAATAAAACACAAGAAAGAGAAGTGACGCACAATATAATTGCTCACTACCAACTGATCAGTTCCCAACCTGTCCCCAAGCAGCAATCGGTTCCTTCTGGTCAGTTCCCACCAGTTTACATACTAAGATACATTAACTTGTGAGGAAGAGGGAGAGAAGTCATTTTGTCTCAAGACACGAAGCAGTCAAAGATTCCGAGAGCTTTTTCCCTTAGTCAAAGCCACGCCTTTATTAGATGAAAAAAGCTTGTTCATTTTTTTTTATAGTTCAAAGCTAAGGGGGGAGTTTTGCCTCTAAACCATTGTCTCACTGTGTTGTAATGTTAATGGTGGTAATATTTTTTAACTTCTCCAGGTGATGCAGAGGACAGGCTGGAGTGGGAATGATAAGGACATTAATACTGTGAAAATGAATGGCCCTGTTGTGCTCAGAGATGTTGTAGTGATTCTTTCCCTTTTTCCTTCTGCAGTGCCCATCAGCTGGTTATGATCCCAGAGACCGCTAGTTTCCTGAACAATGAACTTTTGCCTCACCAGTCTGCCACCTGTACTTGCATAGCAAAGCAGCAAAGGCACCGAGAATGCAACACACAAGGTTAGAGATGTCTCTTCCTGCCTTTTTCCCTCATCACTCAAGCCTCAGCTGTTGGCCATGAACAAATCCAGTGAGTTTCACTGGCCACAAGGCAAAGGCAAGGCACAAATGCCCAAAGTGAAGGTGGATCTCAGAATGTACAGGGAGTTCCAAGCTTATCTTTACAATATCAGAAAACCTGAATGACGTGAAACACGGTGTTAGAGCCCTGTGAAAGGGGTGAGGGTTAGCCTGATGAAAATTTTGACTGTGCTGTGAATGGCTGCTATATTGTTCAGTGCTTAGTACATGAACTGGGAAATTAGGAGATACATTTTCCTAAATCTTAAAGAGTTTCTCACTTGGGAAGCAAAACTTACATAAGACACCCATAGACAAGACTTAGCCCTCTTTTGAGCAGCATCAATAAGCTTTCACTAGGTCAGGCTAAACTTGCTGCCTGTCAGTGTGAAAGATGTTGTGCTGCCCATGGGCTGGTGATAGTTTGGAGGTTTTGGCAGCAGAACTGGCTGCTATCAAGGGATTTTTTTCAGCGAAAGGAAGTTTGAGGCTTTGGTGGTGGAGGTCTTCAAAGACGAAGGGAACCACAAATAGGGGCATGAAAATTCTTAGCAGGAAGTCTGAATTTACTTCACATTTAAGAGAATGGCTGCTTCTAATACTGTCTTGATGAGTAAATGACTGGCTCTGAGCAAATTAGACTTGTGAGCAATCAAACAAGGTTTATGGAGATCTAACACCAAACACTTGAAATTTTAAGTTCTATGCTTTGTCTGATTCAGCCCAGATTTGCTTATGTGCATACAAAGTGGCTTAGGCATGGTCTGTATCATAAAGTTTACATCTGTTTTGTTGTTGTTTTGTTTTGATTTTTTCCCCCAGACACCAAAAATCTCAATGACAGCTGAGCTTTGGTTAACCATGATCTGACTTTAGAACACTAGATGCTATTGTCTTTTTCTCAGGTGTAGGGCTCGGGTCCTGGTTTTGTTGGGATCAGTGGGGATATGAAATATTTGTCTCTCCCTGCTGCGCTCTGCCAGGCAAACCTGCACTGGCTGAGTCACTCATGCTGACTAAGAGCAGAAATTAACTACAGTGAGAATGAGGCAATTCCAGACAATGATGATCTGGGGATCATAATTTTGCCTTTCTTTACTTTGTTGATTTAAGGCTTTGGTAACTTCAGTCTAATGCTCCTGCATTATGTCGGTGGAGACTAAACAAAAATTAAAACAAAACTGGTGCTCCATGAGTCCAGGCGGAGCATGACTGTCATCTTGTGATACAGTAGCCGTGCTTGCACATGCGGGGGGGTTTGTTTCTGAGTGAGACCACAAGTAGCCTGAAAGTCAGAAAGTGACCCTGTGTTGACTGGGCCACCCCCTTGTATTCCCCAGCACAGACTTCCTGAGCCTGCTAGAGCATTTTGACCCAAAGGTGAAATGATTTCGCCCATCTGGCAGAGACTTCTCCTCTGGAGAACTATGTGTTCTGTCCTTGCCCACAGACCTCTTTCCATTAGATCTATCCTTTCTCTACCCTCCCACCCTCTCTTTGACCTCATCAGGCAATGCATAAGAAGCTCTGATGATGTCAAGAGTGCTGAACTACTTGGGCTGAGATACTGATACAATAAATTTGATTTATAAAGTAAATGGAAACTGGTGACCCTAACATCTTTGCAAACTACATTAGAAGGCTTAGACCTTGAACAAAACACTACTACAGAGAGTATGCTGAAAGATAGCTGTTTGGTTGTGTCAGAAAGCTATTTGGTTATATTAGAAAGGTAAATCTTTTGCTTAGAGCTCTTGGAGCTGCCCAGTTGCCTTTTATGAATTCTGTGTGAAGCCTGA
>JAYRBT010000093.1:27084607-27096378 GCA_036023395.1 Myiotriccus ornatus
ATTTTCCCAAATCCAGTCTCTTTTGTCTGCATAAACCTTCTCTCAACTTAAAGTAATTGTGTGGGGGGTGTGTAAGCCAATTGACCCAGGGCAAAACCACGACAGACCACTAGAAAGCACTCTGAGCTGGAGCAAGGCTGAAGACTCCCGAGGCGCTATCTGGTGTCATCTCAAAGACCAGATGGGTGCTACTTTCTCATGCACTGTATCTGCTTCTGTATCTCTCCCCACATGCACAGTGCTACACCAATAGGTGCACATAACAGCAGGTACTGATTCCGTCAGGGTTCAGGTGTTTTTCCTGGACCTTCCCACTTTTTCCAGTGAGAATTGAGAGAAGTTAACACCCCAAGATTTAGCCCAGATCACTATCAGCAAATGTGCATAGAAATACCTCCAACTTTCCTGAAGCCTGGCGACTTCTCAGAAGCTTGAGCCAGGCTCCACAGTTGCAGCTGTTCCTACAATATAGATCAGCCTTAGAGCTGTGCCGGGGAATGCACACAGAAGATTAGTGGCTGAACATGAAGTCTGATTCATTGAACTGAAAAGTCAACCTCAAGAGGCAAGCATGTGCAGCAAGTTACTGTAGCAGACAGAAATTCACAGGAAATACAGGTTTGCCTAAGACTCTGGCTGCCTCCCTTAAAGGCATTGACCCATATCAATGGCACTAGTGCTCTGGATCACAGAGCAGTGTCACCTATAAACATGCTTGTGCCACGACATGGTCATTCCATCCTGTCTGATTCCAGTGTGTGCAAGGTCTCAGCATGGCCCAGCATTCAGAGTGAGCAGACTCTGGTGCACATGCTATTAAATATTATAATAATGGCAGGGACCTGCCACTCATTTCCCATCTCTGCAAGTTGCACATAACGACATTTTTTTAAGCCAATGTGGAAGAAAAGGCCTACTAGTTCGTGCAAAGGTCTTTCTCATATCTTCTCTTTAAACTTGCATCATCTGCATTGTTATCATTTAAACTGCATCACTCAGAGCATCAACACTGAGAATGTGGACAGCTGAGGTGAACACAAGCTTCAGACCTCTAATTAAGAGAATGAAAGATTCTAAATTATCTCACTTTAACACCTGGTTCTAGTCCAATGACATTTATAAGATGTAAAAGTGCAGCTCCTTTACCAACCACCTAAATTATCAAAGACATTACATTGTACTCTATTAAAGCACAGGAATCCTCACACCTGTTCAGCAGTATCTCTTTGGAGTTAACCAGTTTGTGTAACACACATCACCGCAGTTCCATCAGTCCTACACAGCTGAGGCCTGAGGTTTAGACTCCATACACAGGTATTTAAGTAACATCCTTGCTTCTTCCTGCTGCACAGATCTCATCAGTCCAACTAGCACACATTAGAGAAATTGTAGCTTGGCACCAGAATCTGGCCTTTTGAGGCTTTCTTGCCAATGGTTCTGTTGTTGCAGAAACGGCACCTGCTTGCATGGAAGTGAACCAAGAAATTTGTGTGGATTTGCTCTTAGAGATCACCAGTTGTGTTCTGATGTGATCACTAGAGCTCATCTAAATCAGCAAAGCTGTGAGAAAGCATGAAATGAGTGTAGCATAGCAATTCAACTCTGTACTGTGAGTGAGCCAAAGAAAAGCTGCTTTGCACCAGCTGGGTACACCGAGTCGGGCTGAGTTACTTCATCATTTACATCTTTAAGCTGGCTAGCTCACTTGCAGTGCACCCTGGATGGGTGGATTTGTCCCATACAGCTGAGCACTTACATTCCCACCAGACTGCAGAGGAAGGACTCTGTCCTCAGTTTGCCTTTGCCTTTGCTGGGCTTTCCAAAGCCATATGGCCAGAATATGACCCTGATGCCAAGCTGTAAAGAGCAAAGAAATTGAGAGGTCTGACAATGCTCCATGTGGCACATGGGCACTGCAGTGATCTCACTCAAACAAACAAATAAACAAACAAACAAAAAGGATATACAAGCACAGTAATTAGAATGCTTGGGTTGTCTGGAGTAGTAAAGTGCATGTTTAACTTCCCTGGATGCTCAAACCCAGCAGGTGTCTGTGCCCAGAGCTGAAGGCAGCACTCCTCAGAGAGGCAAGGTGCCCTTGTGGTCACTGTGACATGTTCTCAGAGAACTTCCTTGCAGGGTTGTCTGCACCCTGCCTCTCAGAGTGTACCATGCTCAGAGAAGGGAACAGGAGTGGGTCTGATCCAGCCCTTCCAATCTTCCTCAGGGTTTTTAAGTTCCTCCACCCAAGGTTGTTAAGTAGCTGCTGGGACACATAGGGTCCTTCTATTCTCTATGCACTCTGTCAAGGATTCTCCTGACCTGAAAGAGATGTCTGGCTTTGAAGAGCTATCATGCGGGATCTAGGGAGGCTAGGGAGAACCAGTTTCCTGATTTTCCATGTGGCCCATGTCCAAAGAAAGCACCGCTAGCTCTTCAGGAAGGAGGGCTGCAATGACTTAATGTGAATGACATGACCACCTGCACTCCTAGCAGTGTTGCAAGTTGAAGTCAGGTTGAAGCAGAAAGTTGCAGAAAGAACTGGAAAAAAAAAAGATCAAATTCTTCATGTGTTGTTTTTGGTTGGTTTTGTGACTTCTTGTCACAACTTTCCAGTTGAAAAGCCCTACAGTAGTTTTCAGTAGCTGATGAATTATTATGAACTCTCCTGAAACAACTCAGCGCTATGTGAGAGTGATGTTAGTTATGATGTATTTGCTGTGACTTCCATGTCAGTGCACTAGGAAATCCTGCAGGAGTTCATTTGGAGTTCGTCTTAAAACACTCTGCTGCTGATAACAAGCTAAGACCATTTTGACTTTTTTCTCTTCTGCCCCAACTACTCAACTCCCAGGTCATTCCTTTTCTTTTTTTCTTTTCGTTCCTTTTTTTTTTTTTTTAAGTTAAAAAAAACAATCCACAAAGCAGAGGTCAAAATAGAGACCAGCTTAATCAGAAATTCATTTTATTCTGCTTTAGCGGTTGTCTGTAAAACTGCATACTTGTAAACTGTTGGCAAAAGCATCTAACAAAAAATCCTCTGTATTATTTATAAAAGCAGTTTGCCTTCATGTGCTGCTCAGAGAAACTAAGCATCCCCCCGATGAATTAGTGATTACTCAATATTTAAAAGGCAGTATTTAAACCGATAGCAGCTATCACCTGCCTGTTAGTTCAGCTTCTCAGGTAGCACAGAAGTGTCTTAAGGATAGCAAGGTTCTTAATTCAGCAAGGTGGAGTAATATTTTTCTGAAATATCATTGCTACATTAGGCAGCTGAAATGTGGATCTGTAATAACGAAATGCACAGATGTTTTGCAGATTGAACTAATGAGGAATTATCTGTGTGGCATGACAGTGTGACATCACACATATGTAAGTTTCCTGTGGCCCTGCACTTCTGAAGTAGGTGGACCACTTTCTCTGCTCTAAAAAGACAATCCTGATTTATGCATCAATTGTGAGAAACATGACATAGTCCTTCACACCTGGAATACTCAGTCTTGGGACTTACAGTTGCTGCAGACTTGTATTGTTTCAGTTGTAAGGGAGAAATAAAAGCACATTTTGTGTAGAATACTGAACATCTTTTAAGACCGTGGTTATTTCAACTTTCTCACATAAAAACTCTTTGTTGCTACCCTTGCAATCCTCCATATTTTGGAATAATCATACAGTTCCTATTTTATTTGTACCATGCTGAAACTTCAAAAGACAGCTCGGTCAGAAGAGACACCTTAGACTACAGAATTCCATTATTTTTATTAGATATTTCCCACTTATATCCATCACTGTGTGGAAGGTTTCTTACTAAACATACTAAAAGTGTGCTTAATAAAAACATACCAAAATACTAAATTTATGTATTTATAGGAATATAAATCTTGCAAAATGATGCACAAAGTAAACATTTAAAAATTCTCTTCTGGTCATTTTTCTTTGTAGAACACCATTCCACCCTCACACCTACAGGGTTATTACAGTCATCCTGTCAACATGAAGTTATAATTTCCTGTTCTCAAAAAAGACATGGATAGGTTAAATTTTTTAAAAAGGAAATAATATATTTCTTTTGAAACATTTCAATCAGTTTCTGAAGGTTAAAATTACTCACATTTAATTAAAAAAAAAACAAACAAAACACAAAACATCCAAACAAAAACAAACAAACAAAAAACCACAACAAGCAATACTCCACACCTTCTCCTTCTTAAAAAATGTGCCCAGCACTGTAAGGTCCACAAACTTGCCCAAACTGATTACAAAACTTAGTTAGACCAGCACAGAACTCTAACAAAGTTCAAAATACAAGCAGATACAAATCATTCTAAAAACAAGAGTTGAGGTAGGTTGTGACCAACATTTAGGAAAAAAAAAAAAATTAACAAAAACAGCAAACAAAACAAACCACAACAAAAAGAAGTAAAACCCTGGACAACCAGAGATGAGCTTACCTTTAAAGAAAGAGAGGAACAAGGATGACCAGAGACATAGTGCAGAATAAACAAATCCCAAGCACTTTTCTGCGAGCATTGTCAAAATAGGCTGGCTATCCTTCCTGAGCAGAGGGTGAAAGAGGATGAGGTCTTGGAGACAGCCTGCAATGACTGATGGATTTGGCAATTACGGTAATAAGGCATCAAACCAGCTTCCCACCAGGGGAGAGAAGTGCATTTGCTCATGTGCTTCTCCAGTCCCGAGGAGCCAGATCAGCTGAGCGCTTGGTCACTAAATCCAAACAAAAAGGTTACATTCCTCTGGACTCACACTGTCAGACACACTGACTCTTTCCCTGGTCAGGAGCAAATGCTACTGATCCCTGCACACAGCTGTGCATGTACTGCAAAAAGGAGGAGTGTGCTGCCTCGGAGATGCTTTTCACATCCCCACAGATTGTACCTAACTCGAAACAGCACGTCTGCAGTGCTTCCAGTGCTTGCACTCGAGTGCCTCTAGAGCTGTTTCCCAGAGAAATGAGTTTGTGTCCCTCTCCGCTCTCTCCCAGCTTCCAGGGTAACTGGCAGCAAGTACCTGTGGCACGGACCCTCTGCCACACACCTGCCCTTTCTGCCAGCAGAGGTGGCTGGGGAGATTCAACCTTGCAAAAGACTGGAAAGACGAAAACAGCCAGTCTCCTGTCCTTTTTGATGCACCTCTTCCTGCAATCACTTCCACCAGCTGTAGGGAACTGCCCTGAGTGACCTCTTCCTCAGCTGCCCACTCCTGCTGGCTCCCCACTGTAGGATTTCCCATACACGCTGGCTCCCCTTCATCCTCAATCCCCACAATTTTATTCAGTAGCCAAGAAAATGCAGGGAAAGGCAAAGGCTTGATAAAATTATATTCATCATTTGGGCCTTTCTTTTCCACTTTCAGTGCTCTGCACACACCCCCACTTCTCTTTCCCTGCAAACGGGCATGATTTGCACTTGCCTTGTTGAACTTCTGCGGCTCCTGCCTCGGCAGGGAGTAGCACGAAGTCCTGACTCCAGCCAGAAGGAGGGATTTGGGTGCTGCTGTATCAAGGCTGCACTGGGCAGTGCAGACTGGTAGGAGAGCAGGGCCCTGGGATGGGAGACACAGCGTGTGCTGAGGAGGAGGAGGACAGGCCTGGAGGGATGAGTGCTGGGCACTGGCTGGCCCGGGAGACCCCCAGCTGGAAACATCTGCCCTGGGATCAGAGGCAGAAATGCAAAGCTGGAGCAGGAAAACTCTTGTTATTGGAGGTAGCAAAAAGACAGTACCTGGCACTTGTGAAAGATCTATCAGTATCAACATACCACCTCTTCTGGCCAGGGTGTGCATACATGGCCTCCCTCTCCCAACAGTGATCCCAGGGGCTGTAATACTCAGGGGACAAGCCAGGAAATGGTGGTCAAAGCACAGGAAAAGGGTAGAAAAGTAGCACAGTTTGGCAGAGCAACTCCACCAGCATTCTTAGTAATACTAAGATGTTTTCTGCAGTTTTCATGCTCTCCTTTTCCTTTATTAAATGCTAAATAGACCTGGGGCCCAGGACCACAAGGTGCTGCTGTGGGCCTCAGCTGCAGCCCGGCCCAGGTTTACCTGGCTCCTGATGCACCCTCCCAGTGTCACTGATGGCAAGGTGGCTTCCTGGGGGCCTGGCAAGGGTCCTCAGAGCTGCTGGCCCCCCTTTTCAGGGCTACCTGGGACCTTCCAGGTGAGCATTTGCTGCCTCAGCTCCATGTGGAGGGCCTGGACACAGCCTCCCCTGGGTTCTCCTGGGCCTCTTTTTGCTCCACACATATGGGAAGGGGGGCAGAATGGGGAGTGCTGGGAGTCCCAGGAAGGGCTGGCCTGGGAGACCCCTGTGGGAGACACAAGGGCTGGAGTCAGTAGCAGAGCTGTCCTCCCACTCCCCACATGAATGGCTGTCCCCCCAAAGGCTCACCCAGTGGTGGGCCTCCCCCCAGAGCCCGTGCGTGATGGTGTCACTGAGCTGCTGGGCTAAGCTCTGTGTGTGCATGTGTCCCACAGCAGCTGGAACACAGCCTCCTCATCCAGCCCAAAGTAGTACAGGCTGCATGGGGCGAGTTGCTGCTCTGCTGCTGCTTCTGGGCATTCTCAGAGAGCTGTCCCAGCTCCGGCTGCAGCCACGACAGCAGGCGATGGAGGATAGCAATGTCAACACAGGAGAGGGACACCCAGATGTGCTTGTGGGAGACACTCACTGGACTCCAGGAAAGTGGCCCCAAGGCTGATGGCAGGGCTACTGCAGGGCTGTGGAGACTGCAGGCAGCTAGGTGTCCAGGAGCTCCTGCTTTCAGGTGGAACACATCCAGTGGTGTCCCATGGGGTAGAAACAAAAAGTTGGCATCCCCCTGAACAGGGTGGAGGTCACCCTACTCTTCCAGAAGGGACACTCGTGTTTTCTCTCAGCCCACCGCAGGGTGCACACTGAGCAGAATCAGTGGAGGCCTGGCAGTGTGTAGCTGGCCTCCTCCATGCTGTCCAGGCAGGTGGGACAGCAGTGTGTCCAGCTCTGTGTCCTTGCTCTCCATGTGCTGCAGTGGGTTGGGGGCAGTTGGGGATGTGAAGCTTCTTTGCTCCCTCTCAGTGAATGTCATGCTAGAAAATCAAGGCTGCAATTACTGTCTGGCCTTGGGACGGATGGAAGGAATACCCAAGCCCCTTAAGAAGGAAACCCTCCCTGCTCCTCAGGATGAGTTTTCTCCTCACAGATCACCTCTGCTGTCGGGAGAGCATCTGCCTGAACCTAGGCAGGTCCTGGATATCATGCCTTGTGCACAGGACTGTCCTCATGACAGGCTTGGAAACTACTTTTCCTATCCCATAGGTAGAGTCCCATTTTGAAACAGACTTATGGGGGCTCAGGCTGAATGTCATCGATCTTGCAAGGATGGCAAATCCACTTACGTTATGGCTCCCTGCAGACACAAGATCTGGTGCTACAATTTCCCACTTTAAACCTGCAAATGCAGACAGATGGAATCCAGGGGTTTTGCAGTCCAGCTGTTTTCTGCACTCCTCAGCTCTTAACCATATTCCAAAATGAGGCTACAAGTGAATTCTTAGAACTGCCTGGGTTGCTTTGTTCCACAACCATTCAGCAAATGTGATCATGTTTTACTACCAGATATACACCCTGGAGTCTAGGAAATCATACTGGAAAATCATTGGTCCTGGGAGGCAGTGGTGGACACATACCTAGGAGTGTTTTTTGTATCACAGGCTAAGAGAGAGGGAAACTGGTGTCCAGTTCTAGTGCCAAGGAGTTGGGCTGTGAGTAGTGATGGGGACTGAGGATACACCACAAACAAGTTTTCTCCTTCAAAAATCATGAGAAGGCACTGGCACTGCAAGGCAGACCACATAAGTTACTGCAATCCTGAGCTGGAACCAGGCTCGCTGTTGGGCTCACTGCTCACATGGCCTTTGCCACCAGTGCAGGGGCCTGGAGGTGTGGTTCCCTGCTCACAGGCCTGGCAAACAGCGAGAGCAAGATCACTGTCTAAGTCTGTGTTGCACTTCCTCTCTCTCTCTCTCGCATGATCATCTGAACGGTGCTGTCACTGCAAAAGGCTTTCACAGAGGTGGTAAAACCAGGCCCTTCTGGCTGAGACTGTGCAGGAAGGATGCATACCTGCCCCTCAGCTCCGGGTTCATTGCTCAGCCTCCCTCTCCTACAGAAGTAGATAATATCAACATAGAAACCAAGATTTTTCACCAAAGAGTTGCGAGATAGACATTTTCTTTCACTGCCATTTCCCACTGTGAAAAGCTGGGATGGACTACTGCAGGCTGAGGCTTACAGAGAAGGTCCATATCAAGGCTCTACCTACCAGTTCAGGCAGTGCTCTGACCTTGTGAAGTTACTGGCAGTTATTGAAGGACTTGTCCCTCCTCTTCTTGAGATTGCTTCTGCTGCTGTTCACAGCACTACATCTCAGCGAGTTTGGAGCTAGGCATCCCTCCTCTATGGCCGGGTGTGCCTGCAGGTGGGCTATCTCTGCTTTTTTCCACCACCTCTCCCAAAGCTTGCTGCCAAGTTTGCCCAGTCAGCCCTTCCAGCACTGGCTTGACTTCCAAGCCAAACTCCAGAACTTCAGGGTGGGAGCCAACACAGATGAAGGACAGTTGGCCACAGTCGCACTTTACAGCTGAGCAAGGAGAAAGGAGGATGAAGGAGCACTGCAAAGTACATTTCCCCACGAGTGCTTTAGATGAGTTACGAGTGATTTGGAGAAGCCTCAGGCAAAGGTGTCAAGCGCTGGAGTGGAGATGCTGTGCAGGGTTTCCCCACGCATGTCAAGCTGCAGAGACCACTCACTGGGTTCAGCTCCTCTCCAAGGAACGTGGGTGGCAGAGCTGTGCTAAAATCCCTCTGATACACCAGAGGCCAAGTGGGCTGGGGATGCGGGAGGACAAGAAGGCACTGCAGGATGTGAACACCTGGCTGGCTAAGCAGGGAGCTAGCTGGGGTGATCCCAACTCTGCTGGGTGCTGGGATGGGGCAGCAGGGGAAGTGAGCTATGGAGGGGTCCACTCTGGTGCAAAGGAAGGCAGATGGCAGCAGGAGGGTGTGCATGAACTAGGGATCTTACGGCTCCTCATTCCTGCAGGCAGCAGAGGCCCTGTGGGTGGGTGAGGTGAAAATGGAGCTGCCACCTGAGTTCTGAATGCTCCAATGGCACAGGGAATAGAGCTGCACAAAAAAGCAAGGTGTGAGGAGCTATAGCAGTGTCAGGCCAGTATGCAGTGGCCCTTTGTACCCAAGGGCCGAGGCTCTGACACCTCAGTCCCTGTCCTTTCCCCAACAGGACGAAGAGAAGCAAGAGGTGCAGGGCAGCATACCAGGGCTCAGCTGTGAAGGGAGATTTCCCCTCCTCAGCCTATGTACAATGGCCAGGGCAGTGACTGGAGTTCACTTCTGGCTCATCTCTATGGGCCTGAGGAGTGTGTGTGGCAGTGGAGAGCCCCCCTAATGTTGGATGTACTCATTCAAGTAAGCCCTGTGGACTGCAGCAGACAGCAGATGGAGCAGCAAGCTGCAGTGCTGAGGTCTAGTGGAAGCTCAGCTGGTGAGGAAGCACTGCCAGCTCCCAGCCCTGCTGGCAGGGTTCACTGGGGACAGAGGTCTGTGCAGTGCCCAGCCGAGACTGTGTCTGTGCTCATGTGCAGCACTCCTGGAGTCAGCCCTGGCCATCCTGGCTACACGAGAAGGCTCAAAAAGCATCCCTGCTCTCTGCTGACCTGTGAGTGACTGACATGCTGCCTGAGATGCAGCATGACTTCGTGTCATGGCCATGCTGGCCCCAAACTCCAACCCTCCCTCCTGGCCTAGCCTGCGAAGGGCAGCTGGAGAGACAGCTTCTCCTGGTGCCTGTTGTGGGGGGGTGAGGAGGAAAATGAGTCCTTCCCCTAGTTCAAAGGAGAATCACAGAATAAAAGAGTTGTTACGGTTGGAAGGCACCTCTGGAGATCACCTAATCGAAACCCCCTGTGAGGAAGGGTCACCTAAACAGGTGACACAGGAACATGTACAGGTGGATTTTGACTGTCTCCAGAGAGTAAGACTCCAGAGAGTGAAATAGCTGGTGAAGCCCAGGACACAGCCCTGAAGGATGTGCTCCAGAGGGTCGTGAGGACTGGGGGATCTCCTCCTCTGTGCCTGCTCCTCGTCTCTACATTTCTTTCTCCATCTCAGTGTCCATCTCCCTTCTTCCCTCTGTCTCTCCTGCTCTCCATCCCTTTTCTTCTGTTTCTGTCCCACTTCCTGGTTTTCTCACTCGGCCTCTCTGTTCTGGTCACGTCCCTATTCCTCCCTCTCCCTCTATCAGGCCCTCAGAGGTGCTTCTCTATCCTTTTTTATTTTTCTTTTTTTCCCTCCCTCTCGGCCGCGGCGCCCCCGCCGCCGCGCTCTCCCCGCGCCGCTCTCCCCGTCCCTCACAGTCCGCCCGGCCCCTGTTTCTCCCTCTCCGCGCCGCCCCCTCCCTCCGGAGCCCGCAGCGCCGACCTAGCGGTGCCGCCCTCGCCTCTGCCCGCCGCCTCCCCGCTCCTCGGCAGCACCGGCAGTGCCCGCCTGCGGCCGCCTCTGCGCGCCGCTCCCGAGCCCGGCGCCCTCCGGAGCCGCTCCGGGGCGCCCTCGCTCCACCGCTGCCCCTTCACCAGCGCCCGGGCCGAGGAGGGCCGGGGCGAGGGGCCGGGCGGGGCCGGCTCGCTCCGGCGCGGGAGGTGCGCCCGCCTGAGGCGGCACCGGAGGGACCGCCCGTGACGCGGCGGGAGCGGGCTGAGGCGCTGGGGGAAGGTGGCGGGAGCGGGCTGAGGCGCTGGGGGAAGGTGGCGGGAGCGGGCTGAGGCGCTGAGGGGAGGTGGCGGGAGCGGGCTGAGGCGCTGAGGCGCTGAGGGGAGGTGGCGGGCTGCGCTCTGCCGGCGGGACACCCGCGGGACATGTCCCTGCAGCAGCGCGCCAGCCCAGCCCTAGCACACCTGAGCGCTCGGTTCCAGAAGGTTCCCCCGCATTAGCTCGGGGTGCTCGGTGATCCCCGGGCACGGCGAAGCTCGCCCTGCTGCCTCCAGAAAAGTCCAAACCGGCCTCAGCGCCTCAAATACCCAGAGCCCTGCTTGAGACCCCTGAAGACTCAGCTTCACAGTGAGAATATTCTGAGCTGAAAGGGACGCACAAGGATCATGGAGTCCAACTCTTAGCCGTGGGCAGAACACCCCAAGAGTCACACCATGAGCCTGAGAGCATTGTCCAAACACTTCCCGAGGCTTGGTGCTGTGACCATTTCCCTGGGGAGGCTGTTCCAGTGCCCATCCACCCTCTGGGTGAAGAACCTTTTCCCAGTATCCAGCCTTAACCTCCTCTGACACAGGTTCATGCCGTTCCCTCAGGTCCTGTCACTGGTTGCCAGAGAGATCAGTGCCTCCCCACTTGTTACCAAGCAAGTTGTATTTCTTTAGAAAAGGAGCCTATGCAGCAGTGGGGGAAAATGTTAGGAGTTTAATCAACAAGGAGGTTTAATCCGTTAAATAGATAGCAGATAACAAGCGATCTCCAAGTGATGTCCACGTATTAGAAAAACAAATTAAAGTTTAGGAATCTCAGTCCTGGGGGAGGAAGTTAGCTTGGCTTGGGAAGAAGGATGTACCTTTTGTAATGAACAGGAAAGAATGCAGAATTTATGGGCTACCAGCACATCTGACAGGTCTCTCAAGATAAGGAAAAGACTAATAAAACCAACTCAATAATTGTGCCAAAATCAGCTCCAAGTGGGTAAAAGGTA
>JAYRBT010000093.1:27096478-27129868 GCA_036023395.1 Myiotriccus ornatus
TGGATATCACTTGGAGATCGCTTGTTATCTGCTGTCTGTTTAACAGATTATATCTCCTTTCCTGTTGATTAAAACTCCTAACATTTTCCCCCACTGCTGCATAGGCTCCTTTTCTAAATAAATATAACTTATTCATTAACATGGCCACCTCCCCTCATGAGGAGGCTGTAACTGCAATGAGGTTTCCCCTCAGTCTCCTCCAGCTGGACAGACCAAGTGCCCTCAGCCACTCCTTACATGGCTTCCCCTCAAGGCCCTTCACCATCTTTGTAGGCCTCCCTTGAATGCAAAAGCTTCAGGGCCACAAATCTATACCTGAGTAAACCTAAAGCCCCCCAAGTTTCCCCATGGCCTCAAAACACCCCCAACCCTGCTTTGGCCCCACCCCAAACCTTCCTCACCGGCTTCCCCCCACCTCCCCACACCCTTCTTAAGTGCCCCCAAACACCCCCATCCCTGTGCCAGCAGCCAAAACACTCCAAGTCCTGCTTCAGGGTGGATCCATTTATCTCCACATCCTACCTGAGCGTTAACCCAAATATGCTCCAATCCTGCCACAGTATACTCCCAAAACCTGCTTCAAGGCCTCCAAATACCTCCAAATTGTCCTCTGAGAGTGTCCCTAAGATGCCACAAATACCTACAAACCCTACCCAAGCACCCCCAAAAGCCCCCAAACCTGTCCCACAGCCCACAAAAAATCCCAACCCCTGTTTCTGAATCCCTGAAAGTCCTCCTCCAAAGAGCCACAAACTCTAATTTCCCATGAACACCCCACAAACCTTTCTGTAGGCCACAAAGCATCCACAAATCCCTCCTGTGAGCCACCAAACAATCCCAAACTTGTCCCCGGCCCCCAAAAGTTGCCAATCTCTGCTTCCAGGTCCCCAAAGGCTTCTACCAAACACCCTGCTCTTGGGCCAGGCATACATATCAAATCAAATCCAAGTGCTCCCAAAGACTCATGTAAATGACCCCACAATCTAAACCCTGCTCCCAGGCTTTCTCAGACCTCTCCCAGGCCATGCCAAAGGGTCCAAACCCGAAACAGATCCAACCCCCAAGTCCCAAATATGCCCAAATGTGCCACAGTTCTCGCTGGCTCCAAGAGATTTCATACCCCACCCAATTTTATTCAAACCCAAAATTTGTCCATGACCTCAATGCAAACCCTGACATACTTCAAGACAGTCAGAAACCTCAAAATCCTACCAAAAGACCCCAAATCTTGCCACAAACTCTCCTAAAAATCATGAAAGTACAATACCATCCCCAGTGCCACTAAAGACTCCAAACATGCTTCATGCTCCAAAACCCCTATAGTGTGCCCCGGGAACCCAAAAATGCCTTCAGATGACAGTCTTCCCTCTGAAACCCATGAGCAGGTTTACTGAAGACCCTCCAAACCTGTGCTATGGCTCCCAAATTCCTGAAAGCCTGTTTCAAGTCCTTCAGCAGTGTTTTCCAACCCCCAAATCTCGTTCTAGGGCCTGCCAAAGTGCCTGAGGGACCTAAAACCTGCCTGGTACTGGGAAAGAAAAAACAACCTTCAACAACTTCGCCTCAGAAAAACAGGAAAACCCCAGTTTTACAAACTACTGAGATTTCCCCCATGTTTTAGATTTGGGGTTTTTTTCAAAATTCCTTTGAAAATGAAGGCATTCGCTAGTGAGTACAGCTTCAGAGATATGAGTTCAGGTGGCTGCACTCACCTTCAGCCACTGGAGGTGGCTGTCCTCCCACTGATGGCCAGGGTGCTGCAAGGCTATGGAGACTGGGGGCAGCTTCATGTCCAGGAGCTCCTGCTCTCAGGTGGAACAAACACATCCAGTGGTGCCCCACGGGGTGGAATGACATGCTCCAAAAAGTTCTCATCCCCCTGCACTGAGTGCAGGATGGAGGTCACCCTCCATTTCCAGAAGGGACCCCAGGGTTTGCTCTCAGCCCACTGCAGGGTGCACACTGAGCAGAAGCAGTGGAGGCCCGGCAGTGTGTAGCTGGCCTCCTCCCTGCTGTCCAGGCAGTGGGACAGCAGTGTGTCCAGCTCTGTGTCCTTGCTCTCTGTGTGCTGCAGTGGGCTGGGGGCAGCTAGGGATGTTGAGCTGCTCTCTCACTGGTGCTGCAGCTGTGGATGTCATGCTAGAAAAGGGAGAGAAGCCACAATTGTTGTCTGGCCCTGAGAGGGATGGAAGAAATGCCCACATCCCTCATGAAGGAAACCATCCCAGCTCCCCAGGGTGAATTGTCCCTGCCCAGTTCACCTCTCCTGCTGCGAGTGTGACTCCTGGGTTCCCTGGATGGGGAAAATCTCCAACGACTCTGGGGCTGGGCACAGAGAGCTGTACCAGCGAGCTCTCTGAGCACGATACCAGAAACAACAGCCCTGCACAACACTCCTTTCTGGCTCTGACAGCAATGCCCTTGACTTAATGAAAGCATTTGTGAAGCTCTATGTGGCCCACAGGAAGTGCAGCTACCAAAGGGTCTTGAAATTACTGTGGAGTGATAAAATGATAGACTTAGGCAAGGGATGCTTGTGCTACAACTGTTTGATTTTTTCGATGCGTAACTTGCTCAGTTTTATTTAAATCTTTTCTCTCTCCTCCAAACAAGGTGATATAGCACTCATTTTGGAGGAAGGCCGAGGGATAAGCTCCCTGAGCTGCATTACCATGCCCCATCCCTGCCACATCTGGAAGATAAATGGGATTGTGCCGGAGGTGCATAATCTGTGTTCTTGGTGCAAACAGTAGACACCAACTCAGAACAGGTAGGAAAGTGCTGCCTTCCTTCACTGTGGGCAAGGAGGGGCCAGGGGGATGAAGAGTGCTGGGCAAGGCAGGAAGGGGAGAGACAAAGTAGTGTGCATGCAAGGGCTACCCATCCAAATGGAGATGCTGCTGCTTTGGCCACAGGAGTTTTGACCACTGTGACAGCATGGGGGAGCTCAGGAAGTTCTGGGGGCCATCAGCAGATGAACAGCTTTAAGTTGCCTCCTCAGCTCCCTTGCAGGCTTGCTGGTGGGACTGGTCAGGAAGCCAAAGTCCCTGGAGACACCTTCAAGACACCTGTAAGCTCCTGCATCAACTGTGCAGTCACCACCTGAGGAATGGAGACCTCTTGGGGGAGCAGAGCCCCTTTGCCCTCTGCCCTGCTGTGGAATGGACAGTCCACCCATGCATGGATGGCACTGCCTCTCTCAAGGTCCAACCAAATTAAGCAGCCCCAGCCTGAATGCTTTTGGCTCGTCAGTGCTGACACTAGGGAGGGCCCGAGAGCAACTCTTCCTCAGCCCCTCAGCTTGCATACTGCATACTTCCAGAAACAGCAGCCCCTTAGTGGAACCTCCCCTTTACCCCTCACAACTTGCTTGGCAAGGAAAAAGCAGGCTAAGATGAGCTTGCACAATGGGTACAGAGGCACTTCTCATATGTTCTTTCCCTCTGTGTTTTCGCAGTGCCTGACAAAGCTCAGAGAAGGCTGTCAGCTCTCTCAAAGTTTTCTGAGAACTTGTCCTGCAGCGACCTCCGCAGGGGAGTGGCGCAGAGACTTGTGAAGGAAGGACTGGAGTCAACGAAGAAACTCAAACCAGGACTGATGTCTCAATACATGTTTATTTATCTATCAACTGGGGAACGGAATATTAACCACGCAGTTCTTGCTAATGATTCATCCTTGCATGATACTTATCATCTCTTCATTTCCCACCCTGGGGGTATGTAGCTCAATAAGTTTCAAGTATCAGGAAACAGATGTCACTTCTTTAGCATTGCTGGCTGTGGTCCTTAGTGGCTTATAGTCACAGAGATGATGAGATCCAAAAGCTCTTTGAAAAGAGAGGTTAAAATAAGCTTGTCTTAAATCTTCTGATTTTCCTCCATTGTGCCTGATTATTTTTATGCTTCCTTTCTCCCCAGATTGGGTGGAGTGCTCCTCTATTCCTCACACTGTTTATTTCGGTTTTACTTTTGCTACTGTATATTCAGGATGTCTCTTACTTGCAGTTCCTTGTGCTCATCTTCTGGCGACATTTGAAAACCTTTATTATGAAGCTGCATCCAATTTTGCCCCTTTGCAGATTAAGTGGTTCACATACCTGACCACAAAGAGTGTCTGGCTGTGCCATCACAGTTACTGGATACTGTTTGCAGTACAGTAGTTGAGTATGCTTATACATGTGTTTAAGAAACAATTGTATTAGTTACATCCTGCTCAGTGCATTTATAGTTCATGGGTAACTCAAACTTTTGCTTTGGTTATACAATTCCCTAACTGTGTTCCAGATCCCTGAACATTGAGATGCTACGGAGGGTTTGAGACATGAGGACTCTTGCAGGATGCAACTAGACCCAAAACTCAACCCCAACCCACCTAAAGATACTCTAGAAAGTTTCATACTTCATGGTGGGGCAGGTGCAACCAGATATCCTTTACAGACCCTGTGGTTTGTCAGCTGCTGGAACCTCATGGCATCATTTGGAAGCTGTAAAGAGAGATCCTAGAAGTCTGGGTCCCATGGTGCTTGAGTTACTAGAGGGGATTTGGAGAGCAGACTCACAGTGAGTCAACCACACATTTGTCTTCTTCAACGGAGTGTGGACTCACAGATGTGCTGCTGACAGGGCATTTTCAGTCAGGCCTCCTTCTCACAGCAGGGCCATCCCCAGCAATGGGTCTGTCACCATGCCTTTGCCAATGCCAAAGCAATTGTTCCTTGACAGTGACTCATGCAGCCTGGATACAGTCAGAAATGGAAGAAGGAAAAAGAAAAAGATGAAGAGAGAGAAAATATCTTGAAAAGTGGGGAGCATTAGTGGTGCTGATAATTGGTAGTAGTAAAGTGGAACTTTGTTGATAGAAAGTGGGTCTGCATAGATTTCTCCTTACAAGGAAGCACACCAAAGAGACCAAGGGAACTTTTAGCTCAAAAGAGCAGCTTTCAGACAGGGATCAGGGAGAGGTGTTTTTTTGTGGGGAGCAGAAAGTAGAGAGAGTCACTTTTTAAACAAAGAGATAAGGCAGAATGGAGAGGAGGAAGCAGAGCCAAGATTCTGGTCTCTTCCTCCAGGAATGCTTTGTTATTGCCTCTCTTTCCAGGCTGATACACTTGATTAAATCACTCTCTTCTATTAAAAGAGCATAATGTAGCAAAGTAAATAATGCCATTACTATCCATCATATGTTAATAAAGTCCAGAGTTCCTGAAGTAGCATCACAGAGGGTGTACATGAGGGAAACATATCTAGGCAGAAAGATATTTCAGCTAGTTAATATTTTTCCTATTGTCCTTCTGGGGTCCTTTTCCATGAAACCTCACAAGAAAGCTAGTTTTGTTCTGGTTCTGCAGCACATGTGGTTCCAGGATGTATTTTGTTCCAGCTTAATCCACCATCTGACTCAAGCCAAAATTATTGAGAGAACTGCCTGCAAAGCAGGCACACGTGAAAACACTGCAGCTGTGAGAAGGACCACTTGTTTTAAATATGTGATAAGAATTCCTTGGGGAGTTTTAAAGTACTAGTTGCTTCTACTTAGTTAAAAAGAGAGCACCAATATTACTTTGCTTAGTTTTGGGGTACTTTACAGTGTAGACAGCCTCCATCCTAACTTTAACCAGGGTGGTCCAATCCTGTAGAAGCAGACCTTTCTGTGTTGGTATTTAAATACCTGTGGAAGTAATGTGGAATTTGCTGGCATGTCATCAGAGGTGCAGCATGGGAGTACTGGACACTGACAACTTGCCTTCCTAGCACCAACAGCCGAGCCTGCCCAGTACCAGACAGGGTGCACAGGAACTGCTTGGTCTTCAGACTGCAGCATACCTCACCCCCAGGCTCATGTGAACTTGACATTTCTCTGCCAGCCCCATGCAGTCTCTGGGGAAGGCTGCAGAAGGAGAGCAGAGTGAGTCAGCTGTTCTAAGGGGAAGCAGGAAGCCTGTAGCCCTATGTCATCAAGGACAGTTGCTCTAGGGTCAAGTTTTGTAAGTGTCCTGCAGAAAGCCCTTGGGCTGTGCTGCACCAGGGGCCTCAAGACTAGCTGCTGTGCAAGAGGAAAAACCTTTCTTCCACTGGAAGTATTGTCTGAGTACCAACTGTGTGCAGGATGGCAAGAATTATTGAATGGTTTGGGTTAGAAAAGACCTTAAAGATCACCTAATTCCAACCCCCCTGCCCATATCCCCATATGGTCAAGGACACCTTCAAAGAGACAGGTTACTCAGAGCCCCATCCAACTTGGCCTTGAATACTTCCAGGGCACCCACAGCTTCTCTAATGCAACCTATTCCAGTGCCTCACCACCCTCACAGAAAGGAATTTCTACCTAATATCTAATCTAAACCTGCTCTCTTTCAGTTTAAAGCCATTCCCTCTTGCGCTGTTGCTACATACCTTTGTAAAAAGTCTCTCTCCAGCTCTTGTAAGCTCCATTGAGGTACTGAATGGTGCTCTAAGGTCTCCCTGGAGTCTTCTCCTCTCCAGGCTGAACAACCCTAGCTCTCTCAGTCTCTCCTCATAGGAGAGAAACTCCATCCCTCTGATGGCCCTTCTCTGCCTCCTTGCAACAGGTCCATGTTATTCTTTTGATGTTCCTTTTGATGCAGCCCAGATTCCATTGGCTTTCTGAGCTGCCAGTGCACATTCCTGGCTCATGTTGAGTTTTTCATCAACCATCACCCCCAAGTCCTTCTCCGCAGGGCTGCTCTCCATCGCTTCTCCACCCAACCTATAGGTGTGCCTAGGATTGCTGGGACACAGGTGTAGGACCTTGCACTTGGCCTTGTTGAGGTTTGCACTGGCCCACATCTCAAGCTTGTCAAGTTCCCTCTGGATTGGCATCCCTTCCCTCCAGTGTGTTGACTGCACCACACAGCTTGGTGTGTCAGTGAATTTGCCGAGGGTGCCCTCGATGCCACTGAGTCACTGACAGAGGTGTTGAACACTACCGGTCCCAACACTGACCCCCGAGGGACACCACTAGTCATGGTCTCCATGTGAACATCAAGCAACTGACTGCAGCTCTTTGAGTGTGACTGTCCAGCCAACTCTTTATACCCCGAGCGGTCCATCCGTCATATCCACATCTCTCTGGTTTAGATACAATGCTGGCATCTGGGACAGTGTCAAATGCTTTGCACAAACCCAGGTAGATGACTTCAGTCACTCTTCCCTCATCAAACAATGCTATAACCCCATTTTTGGATGTTTGACTTCAGCTATGGGGCCACTGCAGGCTGCAGCTGGAACCAGCTATCCAACCCCTTCTCAGCCTCCCTGATGTTATGCAGTCTTCTCACCACCTCCTGCAGCTCAGCCACCTGCTGCAGGAGGTGCATCACATGGACACACATTTTTCAGGCAGGTTTGCTGCCTCTCCCTGCAGCAGTTCTGTCTAGGTGGAGGCAGCAGGGAAGATGGTGCAGACCCTTCAGCCACAGCGAGATTGTATATCCCTGCCTGTTTCAGAGGGCTTCTCTTTGATCCCCTGCTGTGATGGGTCCAGTTGCCCGACCTTTACGTCCCTCTCCTTTGACTTTACAGGAAACAGAAAGGCTCTGTTGAGATCAGACCACAGCCAGGACGGCTCACCTTTGCAGCAGGCTGTCTGTGGTTTTCCAGTGACCCCTACAGGTTCTAGAGGCCTCTGCTGGGGTTACTGGGGTCACAGAAGGCTTAAGGCAGACAGACCACTGCTTTGCCAGGGAGAGGACACAGGTCCAACCCCCTCTGCTCTCCTAAGATTTCAGGTTCACATTTTCCATAGGCTTTCCAGGAAAAAACACATCTAAAACTGAACTGTGAGAGACTGATGAGTTGTGCAGCTTTGAAGAGAGGACTGTACAGCAGAAAGTCGACTTCAGCTATGGTGGTAATTACAGGCTAGCACGGCCTCTTTTGTTCTAAACACAAAATGTGAAGTTAGCTGAGCCAGCAGGAACAGCTGATGATGCAAGGTAGGTACCTGCACGAGCTACCTGGCCTCACTGTTAGCAGTGCCAGAATGCCTTTATGGTATGCTGTCAGGGTATGACAGACCATATAGTGAAGGAGCAACCTGCTCCACTGCACATTAGGAACTCAGAAATATCCTCACACACACGAATGTCTGATGTCTGATTAGCAGAGAGAAAAATCTCCTCTCTCAAATCTCTTTTATATGCTTCGATAAAGGTAAGTGTCTTAGCTGGTGCAGAGACTCTCTGACCAGGGAAACAGATTTTAGAGATATTAGCTAGCAGTATTTCCTTACTGCTTTAACCTATCATTCAAAATGGAGCTAATTTCACACTGTCATTTTGAAGATCTTCACACATCATCAGTTTGAGCACAAATTATTGTACATCTGGCAAAGACAGAGGCCTTTGTTTTGTGCTGCACAGCAGATCTTATGCACCCCTGCATCTATAACATACTTTTTAGGGATAGATATATAGAGAAAAAGTTAATATTTTCTTAAACCACCCTTTATTAAAAAACATAAACATTTGTAAATATATAAAATTATAAAGTACCAAGTGCTTCTTGTTTCCCAGTACAGTAGAACTCCAAAGTGGCAGCTAAATATGGTGTTAATCTGTTTGGTGTGTTAGTTGCAGGACTGCAGCTAGTTTTGCAAAAGACAGCTAATCTCGTTCCTCTCAGGGGTTTAAACAATTTTGTTTCACTTTGGTTTCAGAATTCCTTCCTTCTCCTTTTGAAAAACACCAGTGCTTACTGGTGAGACCAAAGCTGGAGCTGTAGGAACGAGCAGGTTCCCTAGGAGGATGCAGATTACAGATGGGTGTTTTACAAAGGGAGAGCTTTCCAGTTTCTAATGGGGAAGAGAATTCAGGCACTGAGAGATCTCCTTTGTACAGTGCTTCTCAAGGAAAGTGCGTCCTTGGCATTGGGATCATCCTTTAGCTGGACTGAACAAAGCTAGCCACAGATCCAATTTGCATCAAGATCCCTTAATCAGCAAGCACTGAGATTCCTTTGCAATATGCACAGTAAGAAGCACTACGAAATCCCAACTATCTAATTTTTTTTTACCACTTGAATGTTATAAGGTTGTACACATAGACCTGAACACCAAAACAGGACACCAGACTGCTGTGGAGGTACTGTAAAGTGAAAAATCCAGTGGTACCCCCTGGAACTGCTAGTGTAAATGAACTCCAAATGGGATCTTTTGTGTCACTCCCCACCTCTTATAACACTGGTGAGCACCTGTCGGTTGCACAGAGAACTGGAAGGTGTTTGTTGATGTTGTTTCTTACTTGGTCTTCCCTCTAGAGCCCCTAATACCTGCAGAAACTTATGACAAGTCCCTGCACTCTCTAAGATGTCACCTTTGCCAGTTCTTCTGCCAGTTTTCACCACAGCAGATCCTGCTATGTTATTGCCCAAACAGTGAGCTGCCCTCTCAGTTTTCCTCTATAGGAGAGCGTCACACTACCCTAATATTACACCAGCAGGGAGGTTCACCTTCTTGTGGAAAACTTGAACACTGAAATTGCAGGAGAGGAGGAGAAACAGAAGCCCAAGTGAAACAAGCTTAAGCTGAATGTCTCAGGGGACCAGATGGGTGAGGAATGCTGCCGTACCTAAATCCTGCTGTTTGCTGATATTCTCTTTTACAGGCACCACTGCAGGCAAGGCTTTTCTTCTCCTGTCTGTAGGAGAAGAAAAAGTGGCTCATTGTAACAGACTTGTATTACAGATCACACACTTCTCTGCTGAAACGAAAGGATGCTCTAGCTCCTAGAGCTCCTACTGCCTTTTAGCTAAGAGACACAATCAGATCCAACCTCAGAGTAGAAGAGTTGTTATGCTGCACAAGAACCACAGTCCTTAAACAGAAGTTTTCCACTGGGTTTGTGGTAGGCACAGCTCCCATCCCTCTGAAACCTTCACCTTTGATCCAAGTACACAAAAGAAAAAAAAAATGGCTGAAATATGACACTCCCCTCCTGTACAGCATTTCTTTAGCTTGAATCAAGTCAGATAAAAATTTCAGTTACATGCATAGTTGTCCAGTCCCACTTTGACCTTCCTGTCAGGACAGTCTTTCTTTCAGCCCAGATCCCCAAATAAACGCAAGACTGAGGGGTGCACAGCAAAGGTGCCCTTTGCTCTAGTCTTGCTTGTTGTGCAACAGGACCCAAATATCCCAGTGTGCCAGATGAGCATTGGTCCATGCCCAGAGGTCCGAGTCCTTGGCATCCCCTTTTTGGCCTGCTTAGGATTCAGGAACATCTGCTGTTGCTGTATCTTCTGCCTTGACCAAGTCACCACCGATCGTCTCAGCATGGAGCCGCTTGTAGTCCGTGTGGAAGAAGATGACGTAGAAACAAGCCATGGCACTGCAGAGGCCAGCCAGCACCAGCACTGGAGCTGCAAGAAAGGTACACTTTCAGGCAGTGAATTCACAGCTCCTCATGGGTGCAGAAGTACAGAGGTCAGCTCCCAGAAACTGCACAGTCTGGATGAGCACCTCCCAAGGGCTACCCCTGAGCACAGGGTGCAGAGCACAGGGGGGCAGCACCAATCTGGTAACAGGCTAACCTGACACTGGCCTAGGAGGAGTATTTAGGAGGAATGTAGAAGGTTTCTAGGATTCCAAATCCTGCGTGATCCCACAGTGCACACAGAGTGTTTGTGGGAGTGTGTGTTTTTTTGTAAATGTACATGTTTGTATGTTGGGGGGTGGTGAAAAAAGTTGCAAACAAGACTGAATTGAAAAACTTGAGTTTCATAAGAGAACAGGTCCTCAAAGGTAGTGCTTCTTGTTATATCATCTGAAAGCAAGTGTAGAAAAAGTTCACTAAACATAAACTTTTATCTAAGAAAAATTTGTGTCGAAATAACCTTTTCTGAAAAAAAAAAAAAAAAGTATATCTAAAAGACTATGGAACAAGGCCTGGAAGTAGTTCTCATTCCAGCAGTGTCTCAAACACCTCCATGCCTTTCTCCACAGTTGTTCCTGCATGTATCAGATCAGAAAATGAGTAGGAATGGGTGCCTGTTATGAACCCTTGATTTCTGACACCTAGTGGAGCTTGTTCTGGGGAGTTTCTGCTCAGCCACGCAGGATATATTTAAACGTTGATGACCAGCCTTTGTTTACAGTGTCTCCAGGACTTGATGTCAGTATTACATAAATATGAACCAGCTGAGAGATCAAGACCAGTGTTTAGCCTGCAATGAAAACACATTTGTGCTCTCATCTCAGTTGCTGTCTCTTTTTCTGACCAGCTAGGAAAGGAAGAGAAATCCGGAGTAAGGCAAAACAAAGCTGTACCAGTATGTTACAAACACAGGCAGGTGTTTGTGCAGAAGCAAGGGGGGTCACCTTCAGTCATTGCAGTTGTATTCTTGGGCTCCCACACTGCAAAGCAGCATAGGCAGTGCTACGTGGACTGTCTTCCTCTTAGAACAGCTGTTTTCTGGCTTGGTGAAGCTCAGGTCTCTGCGGGGTGATCATAAGAGTAATTTTATGCCAGCAGTGGCATTGATGGCACCTTAGAGTTTTCCTGATTTCAATCTTGCAGGCTTGGTTTAGCAGGAACTCCTTGGTAGCAAGGAGTGTACCATCATGTTTGGAAAGGTGGGCAGGAAATACACTACAGTAGGAATTAGCATTGCAGGGTCCCTCACGGTGAGACCTGGAGGAGGGTGGGGGCTACACAGGACGCAAACGAGTGACCAGCGTCATTTCTCAAGGACATACTCACTTGTCCAGTCCAGGGCTCCATCCTGGTCAAGGGCACAGATGGAGGATGGATCCTCAGAAACACGGACAGTGAGGGCTTGTAGCAGAATCATTAAAATCACACCTTCAACCTGGCTGTGGGGAGAAGCCAACATGCCGTTATAGCACCTGCCTGACTTATCAGTGCTGTAGACAAGCCCAGCTTCCCGAGTCAGAAGAGAGTGAGGCCTCTTCCTGGAGCAGGGCCCTTCTAGCAGAGAAAGTTACTGCTGGATTCCACTGGCCCAGGCACTTGGTTAACTGGTCCTGGCCCACAGGGTGTTCAGGTCAGCCTTTCTGCACATCCCCAGACACAGGGCCAGTGTGGTAGAACCACTCTATACTCCCTCTGAAGGCAAGCAGGTGTTGGACTATATCTCTCAAAGAGCTGAGGCTTATTTACTGGGCAGAGACTTGGAAACACCTCTCACTCCAGGACTGAGGATGCGAAAAAAGTCAGACTATGGCTTCAGCCTCCTCCTTATTAATAGCTGGCTGGCAGCAGCAACAAAGCCCACAACCAGTGAGAGAAAATATCCTTCAAAGGCAGTGTCTCATGCCCCTCAGTCACTGATGTTTCTTGCTGCTGGAGCTCCACCTGACACAAATAGGTGGCACCAGGTTACTTGTATTACTGCTTAGAGCACCAGCGTCATTTCTGCTGAATTCCAGAGCCAGCCCTAGGCAGGTAAATTGGTAAGAGGAAGGACAGACACTATCCCATCTGTTGTGACCAGGTGCCCTGGGACTGATGAGCCCCATCTCCCTCTGCAGAGCACTGAGACCTGACAAGTGCCTGTACTGTGGTGGGAATGGGCGCCTCTCTCAGGCAGAGAGCCCTCATGTGCTCCAAAGGTAGGTGATGCTGGACATGGTTAAACCACGCTTCGTGCCAAGCAAGGGAGACCTTCATCTTCCTTCTTGCTTTTCTTGCACCACTTCCACCTAGTCCTCCTTGCTTTAAAACGTTTAGCTCTTCAGCTCTGTGGCTCAGCCAGCCAGCTCCCCTCTTGCCATGGTCATGTGCACAGGCACCAGAGAGAAGTTCAGTGGGGTGGCAAGCACTGATGTCCATGCTCTCTTCTCTATCTGCACCCACACTTCTGTGTGTGTGTCTTTGAACCCAGATGTCAATTGGATTAAAGCTGCTAGCTTACCTTGCAACAAAAATCAGGCCTGTAGATGTGCCCTCTCCCACGGGGTAGGAGCACTCCACAGCCAGCTCCATGGCAATGGGGTAGATGGCAAAACCGAAGAACCCGAAGAGTGAGCTGGTGATGGCCAACATGACGGCCTGGTGTCTGAACCGAGAAGCCTGCAGGCAAAAAACATAATACCAAAGTCTCAGTGTCAGCACTGCTGCACAGAAAGTCGCTGAACCCATAACCTGCAGGAAGCTCCAAGGACTCACTGTTCTCACCAGTACATTCCCTATCTATTCCTGAAATCAGTGTTTTTAACTCCAGGCATCTAGAGTCAACCAATGGCTACACAACGGAGAGTCACTTGTTGAATTGAAGCAAGGGGAGAGAGGATTCAGCAGAATTACCTGAAAAGCCTTGGTGTAGCTGTACTACTTTAACTTGACATCCTGGATAGTAACTTGCCAGGAATGTGTTCAGCATACCTCTAGTCACAAGTGAAACACACATCTTCCTCACCGTGCAAAGTAACATTTTGGAAGTGCTGTTTGCATTGGGTTACATGAAAGAATTCACTGGGTTGCTGCAGCTCAGTGATAAAGAAGATTAGTCAGACTCATGTTTGTAAAACTGGGCTTTTAACATAAACAGAAATACCCCCAAAACCCACAAACAAAAAAGCAAACAAAAACTCACAAAACATTTACAAAACTTGGAGATTATTTTAGTGCCTAGAACAGCCTTGTCCCTAACTCTGGAGGAAAAAGCATGATCTTTTCCAATCAATGCTGGTAAAGATGAGGTACTTTGCACTCACACTGCTGGTACCTTTCATGTAATAAATTCCCACAGAGGAACACGAGGTGTCTAGCATAGCTGCAGGCCTGGCCCAGCTAAACTGGTAAAGTCAAGAGAAACTCTGTTTGAAATCTGAGTTCGAAGCGTGAAGGCATCAAGCAGATTTGAATGGTTTATTTTTGTTCCAATACTTTGAACTAATAGTTCATCTGTATGGGATGAAGGTGAAGAAAAGGGGGGGGGAGGAGGGAAAGGTTTGCTTATTGCTCCTAACACTGCCTCCTTCCAGCTCAGTGCTTCATCTGAGTCCAGGCAATCTGATTTGTATACAGATCATCCTCAAAAAAAAAATGCTACAGTACTAAAGGGGGAAACGCAAGGCTTGTTTTAGGCACCTTGGCCTACATTGACAAAGGCATTGCATTTGTCTGTCTCTTCCAAATGGAGCTACCATCACTGGAATCTTGGCGCAGGGGGAGGTGGGATCACGGTCTACTGAAAGTCTTGATTTTTTTTCAAGACACAAGAGAAATGCACAACATAAGCCTGCTGGGAAAGCAGAAAGCTGCACCATTCTGGCTCCTCTGCAATGCTAGGAGTCCTGTGTGCCATGATCAGATTCCTGCTGTGTGATGGATCCCACTGGCAATGGCTATGCCTGAGTGCAGTACTTGCACACTAGCCCCATAGGTTGTAAAGTCTCCAGGTTCAGCATTCCTCTCCTGGCTGAATTCAAGTATTCTACTTTTTTGCCTCTCTTGTCTTGTCCTCCTCAAGGAACTACTGAAGAATTAGGCACATAACTAGGTCCTTTCTGCTAATGTTGCCCTCCTGACAGCCACCCCTGTTAAAGGCAGGTGTTGGAAAAATAGGGCATTCTTGTTCATATTTGTAAGATGGATATTTAGCAGTTCCATTTCCTTTTGGAACAAACAGTCTTGGGCATCAGTAAGTAAACTGGGTGATCCAGTGTAGGGAAGTAAAACTATGCCAATTTATTTATATTCTGAATCAGTCTATTTCAGACTTCACAGTGACTGTGAAATTCTCAGTAAAGGGTTTTTCTTTAAAACATTCGTAGCCCAGAGAGATAATCCCAAAGTGTAACACATGGTCTAATAAATGCTATGACATCAAATGACCTTGGTTTAAGCTGATGACTTATCAGATGGCAACTGAAATAAGCCCAAGGGTATGGTACAGTGCAAGGGAGAACTCACCACTGCAAACACAATGCTGGCAAGTGCACTCAGACAGAAACAAATCTTGGTAGACTCTATGAACTTCCTTGTCCGGTCAACGTACATGCCTAGTAGGAAAGCACCCAACAAACCACACACTGTGAACAGGGCACCATTCAGGCCAGCAAAATCCTGGAGGGCAGAAGAATAAGTAATGAGAAACTAGAGCAGTCAGGAAAGGGGTTTTAATGTCACTGACTCGTCATTTTCCTACCTCACTTATTGAGGTAGGAAAATCATCCTTGTCCACTGCAGTAGCTGAGGCACCCAGAGGGCGCTGAGTAGCAAATACCAGGGGCCAGGTGCTTCTGCACATGTGTGGGGACAGCAGGGTGGCAGCACTCCCAGAGGATGACCAGTCTCTGCAGACCTGTCAAGGGAGGCTGGGTGCAGAGCAACAGCAGTTCCCCAGGATTAAAAATTCCAGCCTGGGGCCACTGGGCTCTTTCAGGGGCAATCAGGTGCTTTGTCCACCCTGCTGCTAACAGGTCCAACTGCCTTGGGACCTGCTGCTGTTTATAATCATCCTCCTGGCCCTTTTCTTACCAGGGAGCTGAACTGGCACACCCAATGCATGTTAGATGGGACACATCTCCTGGCTGTGTCAAAGCCTAATTAGAGAGGCAGTGAGCAGCACCTAGGATAGAGTACATGCTCTGTTGCCTGCACTGATTGCCCTTTGCATGTACTACTTCTTCAGGTCCATAAGGATTCAAATGCAGACAGCAATCCTAAAGCAGAGCAGCTTTTAACAAATCTGGGCTTGAAGGAGAGGGTATATGGAATGGCTTCTGTGGGCTAAAGGGCCAGGACAAGCTGGACGAGTCACACAGAAAAAACCATCATGATGCACAGAAAGCAAGACTGGAAAGTTTAAAAGGTTTCCAGTTAAAAGCCAGCGGTGCTTGCAAGCACGACCTGGCTATGGAGCCCTGAGTCAGTTATTAGACCTGGGAGCTGAAGAGAGGGTGGACTGAGACCAGACATGTAAGTGTGCATAAATAACAGCTGGAGAGGTGTTCTAAGAGGACCTCCATGGTGATACAAGCAGCAGGACTGAAGTGCAGTCTGCTGAGGAGAAACACATGGACTGGGACATCCTCGTGCACAGGGAGAGAGCAGGAGGAGACAGCTGTGCACAGACCATGCTGAACCATAAAAGCAGCACCTGGGCAATCTCATAGCAAGGATGGGGAAACAGCTGTCACAATACCTGTGACTTCCTCTGCTGCCCTGGCTTCGTGTAAGTCTATGCAAAGAGGAAAAGCTGTTTGGCTTCAGCTTCACTGCCTGGGCCCCATTCTACTCTGGGATATGTGACAGAAAGCTGCATAGACATCAGTGCTCTGGAGTGGCTTAGGAAAATCACAATATTCTTTTTTCCTAAAAAATTTTCATTTGTGAATGGGAGCATGGTCATGGGCAGTGATGAAAATGCAGATCATCCATTATACTAAGAGATTGGCTGTGCTCTGGATTAATGTACTGCTTAACCTATATCAGATAATATGAACAAATAAGACATGAGATGGCAGCATATTCAATTGTCTTCATTTTGCTCTGAATTCCTTATCAGGGAAAATCAATTTGATTGTAGCACAGATGATTTGGACAACAGGGAGGAAAGGAGGAAGACTCACATTTGAATACCCCTTTTCACAAAGGATCTGTTCTAGCAGGGCTGAAAAGCAGGTGAACATCCCAATTCCTCCTCCGAAGCACACTGCCAGGATGATGTATGGCTTGTTTCTCAGGAGCTAAAAAAAGAAGTTAATGTAAATAAGTGGAGGGGGGAAAAGAGCCTGGCTGTGACAGTAGATTTGAGGGTCAGCAGGTGAAAATGCTGACAGGGCAACCCTGTGATTATTGACAAAGTATGGCTCTGTCCTGTCAGTTCAGCCAGAGGACAAGTTAAAATGGGACCATGTAGGGAGCTAAGATCTCTTCAGTCCCCAGATTCTTTCTTCATGTTGCCATGTGCTGTCCTACCTGTTACATCTCTTCAGAGGGCTCAAGTTGTGTGTGGTCCTCTTAGGTGAGCCCAGCTGTGCCTGTTTGAGGTATCTGCATGAGAGCCAGCCCATAGCTGAATGCTCAGATAGCATCTCTTGCAGCTTTGCTGTGAGCAGCTTGCACTGCCTGAGGAAGGAAGGGATTCTGATCTCCTTCAGGGGGTTTTCCATGGCAGGTTTGGGGGAGTGGCGTTCTGAGCCTGCTTTGTAAGCAAGTTCCTCAGCATGCTCCTGTCTGGCAGGGCTGCATCCCTCACTCCAGCACGGCACTCTCCGTGTGTAGCACTTACCATTTTGAGCCCCGTGAAGAACGGCTGTGAGTTGGAGTTAGTGGCACTGGCTGAAGGAGGCGTTGGAGGAACCTTCTCATGAATCCCCAGCGTTGCTAGAGCACAGGCTGTTACTGCTGGGACAGCATAAACACCCAGCTACACAACATAAGGACAAGCCAAGTTACCAGTCTTTCCAGCTCCACTGCCCCCAAACAAATAAATCAGCTGGACTCAAATTAGCCCAGTGAAAACTGATAAAAGCAGATTTCATTTACCATCAATGGAATGTGCTTTCCTTCAGGAACCAGTGCAGGGGACAACAGGTTTGCTATAAGAATGCCCAAGGGATTGGCTGGAAGGAAATAAAAGAGAGACATTGTTTTTTCATGCAGGTAGTCAGAACTTTGTGTCTACCCCTATTGCCTGCCAGCAACAGAGCTGCAGTGTGCAACAGAGTAATAAGGACAGAACAAGGCATATACAGGGAGAAAGCAGTAAGGGAACATTCGGAGAAGCTGACTGCTTGGTCTTACTGTTGCCACATCTGTTCTCTCACCCCCATGAAGTCCATCCTATAAAACCATTTCCCTACAACTCCTAACCCCTCTAGGCTGTTTTTCATCTGTGAATGCTCTCTAAAGTGACACTAGGTCATTCCTGACACCTTTCAAGCCTTTATACTTCCTTAGTAAAGCCCAAGCAGGCTTAACAAGTTCATCTTTGCTATCAACTACAAAAATCACGTGGCAGCAGAGGATCTCGGACACTGCACTGCAAGAGAGTGTTGTGTTGTTACGAGGCTGGAGCTGAGCAGCGTGTGAAGCAGGACTCCTGCGACTTAGCTTGGAAACACCCAATATTGCAGGACACAATTTCTGAACTTTAAGGCAACATTCTGCAAATAGTCAAAGTAAAGCTGATTTTCTACTAGGGTGCCATGGTGGTAGGAAAGCCAAAGCCAGCTTGGAATTGAGTCTGGTGAAGGGCAACATGAATGGCATCCACAAGTACAAGGAAAGTTAGGGAAAATGTGGGGCTGTTGCTGGATGGGGCGGGAGACTTGGTGACAAAGGACACGGAAAATGCTAAGGTATTCAATGCTTTCTTCACTCCATATGTTGTTGGTAAGACTGGCCTTCAGTCCTGAGACCAGAGGTGAAGTCTGGAGCAATGAAGATTACCCTCAACAGAGGAGGACTAGGTTAGAGAACATTGTATAGCCCAGACATACACAAATCCATGAGACTGATGGGATGCATCAGTACTGAAGGAGCAGACTGTTTTCATTGCAAGGCCTTGGTTACCTTTAAAAGGCCATGGCAATTCCAAGAGGCTCCTGAAGACTGGAACAGATCATATATCACTCTCATCTTCAAGAAGGACAAGAAGGAGAATTCAGAGAACTCCAGGCCTTTCAGTTTCACTTGGATCCCTGGGAAGGTCATGGTACAACTAATGCTCTCCACCATTTCCAGGCACATGAAGGAGAACAAGGTGAAAAGCAAAAAGGCCTAACTAATCCAGTAGCTTTTATACAGTGAAATAACTGGACGGATGGATGAGGAAAGGGCAGTTGACACTATACCCAGAACAATCTTGCAAACAAACTGATAAAATACTGGCTAAACTAGTTGACAGTGAGATGAGCTGAAAGCCAACTGAATGGCAAGGCCCAGAGGATTGTCTTCACTGACAGGAACACCAGCTGGAGGCCAGTCACTAGCGAGACACCCCAGGGGCTGATACTGAGGTCAGTACAGTTTACCTCGGATGACAGATCAGAGTGCACCCACAGACAGTCTGCAGGTGATGTGAACCTGGGAGGAGTGGCTGATAGAAGAGGTGGCCATGGTGCCATTCAGAGGCACTGCAACAGACTGAAGAAATGGGTAAAGGGGAATCTTGTGAAGTTCAGTGAAAGGAAATGTAATGTGCTGCACCTGGGGAAGAATAATGACCCCATGCACCAGTGCCCCTTGAGGATCACCAACAGGAAAGCAGCTCTGCAGAGAAGGACCAGAGGGATGGGAGGACACCAACTTGACCATGAGGCAGCAACACAACCTCCTGATAAAGAAGGCCACCAGCAGCCTGGGGTCTGCACTAGGCAGTGTTGTCAGCAGGAGGTTCTCCCTCCCCTCTTCTCAGCACTAGTGAGTCCCCATCTGGAGTAGTGCTTCCAGTTCTGGGGACCCCAGTGTGAGGGAGACAGGAATTTACTGGTCCAGAAAACAGAAAATATGATTAAGGGACTGGAGCTTCTGTCATGTGAGGAAACATTAAGAGTGCTAGGACTGATCAGCCTGAGGAAGGTGCTGGAAAGCAGTTTTGCAGAGAAGGACACAGGGTCCAGGTGGATTGCAAGTCGACCACAAGCCAGCGATGCACCGTTCCAGAAAGATGTCCAACAGCATGCTGGGCTGCATTAGGAAGAGCATTGACAGCAGGTTAAAGATCTTTACCCTCTGCTAAGACCTGGTGAGAAACATAGAGAGGGCTGAGTCCAGTGCTGGGTTCCTTGATAGAAGATACCAATTAATGGAGCAAGTCCAGTCAAGGGCCAAAGACACGATTAAGGGAGTGGAACATCTCTCATACCTAAGGACACTGAGACAGCTGGGACTGTTTAGCCTGCAGAAAAGAACCTTGATCAGCAATTACAAAGATGGAACCAGACATTTCTCATACAAAGCATAACACAGGAAACTCTACCCGAATATAAACTTCTTTACTGTGATAGTGGTTGAACACTGAAACAAGATGCTCAGATAAGCTGCAGTACCTTCATCCTTGCAGGCAGGCAAAACCCTGAATAGACATAAACCTGGGCAACCTGGTCTAGCCAGGCCTGATTGAGCAGGGATGATTGGACAAGATGATCCAAAGAGGTGCCTTTCAATCTTGTTTGTTCTACAGTTCTGCTGAGGCATCATTAATAGTGCTATAGCACACAGCAACTCTAGTATTTCTGCTCTGTACTTGAGAAAATACCAGCTTATGATGCTGGTGAAATGTTACCTGCTTTTAAGTACATGGGCACAATTAAACAACAGTTTCCAAGGAGATGGACTAAATCTTCTCTGTTGGGGTAAAATGCAACTGGGCATTGTTGAGGACATTTGCAGGTTGTAGCCTGCAAACTAGTTAGCTGTTTTCATGAACTATAGACATGCTGAAGCAGTTCCAGAAGGTAGGGGTGAGGGTTGGAAATGTGAGCACTGGGCTAAATTTGAAAGGACTGAGACTACTTGAGTAATTGCATGGTTTCAGCTGCCTTCTTTTCTTTGGAAGAGAAATTTTATGAGCCCAAACATTCCGTGAACGGAAGGGAGATCACTGCAGTTAATCAGCTGTACATTATGGTCCAGGAGTCCTGGTGGATTAGCTTGCAGTACTCAGCAATGGGGCTATGTGTTTTGTGGTCAGTGATGCTGATGCACTGAAACTCCTCAGGGTGCAGACCAGAGTAAATGAAGAATCCTATGGATGAAGTAGGGGTCATTTCAGTGGACTCAGACAAGTCTGTCTACTTCTGATCCAAGAAAATTTCTCATGGTGCTCGCGGGAGATCTGGCACTGCTTCTCTGGAGTAAGTCTCTAGAAGTGATGGGTAGGACCACAATACAATAAACACTCCAGAGCTAAGTCATTAATCACCCTGACAGATGAGTCATAGTGATTTCGGCTGCTCAGCAGGATCCTGGGTGCAAGGTCCGTATTTGTCACAAAAGCCTGGGGAAGCCTACCCACTAACAGCAAGAGGCTGTAGGGCCGGTTTCTGTGTGCAGCACTGATACCAACCATACTGGGGTGCTGAGTGCTGCTCTGGCAATTACACAGGAAATAGGTATTGATAATTTGGAGCAAGATTGAGAGATAAAGCTCAAGTGAGCAATAGGAAGACACGGAAACAAGTGGGAAGAAGAAAAGGGAAATGTGGCTGTAAAGCGACTGGGTGGGAGCCATTCAGACTTTCTAGACAAAAGAGAGAAGAGGTGATTCTGTCCATAACTACCTGACAAACAGGTGCAACAAGACTGAATAGCTGGTGGATAAGGAGCATCGAGATTAGAAGTAACATGCTGACATTAGCCAGTGATGTAATTAACCACTGGAATAAATGACTGGGGCTGTGGTAGATCCTCCTTCTAGGCAATATTTAAATTTTCTTGAAATGAAATCCTGATTTTGTACAGCAGACATTAAGGGTATAATTAGGCATTATAAATAGAAGCCCTCTGTACAGCAATCTTCAGGTGTTGCTGCAGACAACAATCACAACCCATTCCATCCACACTCTGATATCCCAACATGGCAGAGACTCAACAGCTTTGGGTTTTAGGAACCTACTGTTCCTTGCTCTTCAGTTTTGTTCTTACCACAGTTCAATCAGTTTGGTCCTGTAAAGACTAAGGAGCTATGTGAAAAAAATGCTCTTTGGCTGCTCTGTCTGCTCTCTTACTTAAAAAGAGCAAGTTGGGGTCCTTCAGGGCTACAAAGCACTGAGTGCCCAGTGGTCCTTGGTGGTATTGTATGGTGCCACACTGACAAAAGAGCACCTTCAGGGAAGGTGAAGGTCTGTCTCAGCACTGGGAAACAAGGTGAGTCATCAGGTCCACCCTATTCTGGGAAAGGCAGCACAAAAAGAATTTATTTGTTCTGACGCCGTAAATCTCTTGCTAAACAAGAACACCCATGCTCTAGCCTTGCAGAAAGCTTTATAGGGGTGCTCCTGTACTGCCCTTTCCCCCATGCCTACCCCTTCTTCACAACTCCAACGCAACAGGGAGGGAAGGCAGCTGTTGGCTGTTTTGACAGAAGGACAGATGGGGCTCCCACACACATGAAGGTACTGTGAGATTTCCCAGCTAGAACCAGTGAGCCAGCGAGACAGCCCAGTTTCTGAAGCACTCTTCAGGTCCTTGGAGAAAAGATGAAGAGATTTCTTTGGCTGCTGGGTTAAAATGTCACATGAAGGGAGGAAACAGGTCTGTCAAGTGCAGTATCCTGTCACTGTCTGGGCCCAAAGGAGCCAAGGGAGGAACAAGATCAGAGCAAGCTTATCTGGTGCCTCTCCTCCAGCTTCCTACCTTTCAGGCACTTAGCAAGGCAGCTGTGGTTTCTGTGTGGTTAGTTGCAGCATTTAGCATCCCCAGCATGTTTGTGTGTCCAGTTGAGGGTATTTAATCTGTGTATGCATACACGCCAATTAGGAATACAAGCTCAGGCTTGCTACTGGACAAACTGGTGGACAAAACTGCCACAGCAGTCTCACCTCTGTCCAGTTACAGGATTTGGCAACTGTGACCATCGGCACCACATGCAGTTTGGACACCTTCTTAAGGAGCTGCAAAATTAAGGCCACTGAAGACTTTGTACTTAGTAACATTAAGGGCTGTCCCCAACCTCTGTGGCAAAGACGGCAAAGATGATACCCTCTTCATGGCAGAGAGGAAGGAGGTCAGCAGCGTGAGTGGCTTGCTCTGAACATAGCACCCAGATGTGTTTCAGACCCACTTCTTGCTCCCATGTTTTGTTGCAAGTGGCTACAATGCAGCTCCCTTGGGTGGAGCTGCATTTGCAAAGGCAAATGGCTGCAGTACAGAGGATGTCCTCTGCCTGCTACCTCTGAAAAGCAAACGAATGCTAGCAAGTTCTGGGAGGCAGCAATATTGCTTCGAAGCTGTCACTTACACATTGATGCAATCATATTTGCTGTCGCTCTCTGGTGGTCTGGGAACCACAGCGCTGCCAGCTTTGTCGGTGAAAAGATGATAAGAGGCTGCGCCAGTGCACAGAGGCATTGCCCAATAAACAGGTACCAGTAACTCTGGGAACCCAAGCTCAGGAACTTCAGAACGCTGAACATCCGGGTGATGCTGCCCATCATGTTCAGCCATGCACTCAGGATCACCTGCAGGAGGCAGAAACAGGGTTTATGTGCTGAAGCCTGAAGGGCAGAACTTAATAAAATAGGTTAGCATGAGCAGGGTTTCAGATGCACTGCAGAAGACACCGGGTGTTATTAATGCCTGCCTGCAGCCCATCCCCACCCCTCTGGGCCACTGCAAGATGCTCCTGATCCAGCCTGCCTTCCTAGGGAGCAATGTGGTTGTCTTGGCCCTGTGTGAGAACTACACCAGAGTGTAGCTTATGTAAGAGAGCAGACAGTGGCATGGAATTGATGAGAAACCCAAAGTTCACTAATTACACCTTACCGGCAAGTCTGTGCCATCACCCACATTTTGCTGTGACAATCCAAAGATCATGGCAGTGAATCATCCAGCATATGGATCCTGCAAATGCTCTCCTACACCACTAGCAAGCTAGTGTTTCAGTGCCACGTTCCACAACACAGTTTTGGGAAGACTGTGTGAAGATCCCAAACTGGCTTAGCAGAGACCAAGCTCTGAGCTGACAGGGGTCTCTTGCTTGCATCCTGCCCTGCTGCTCCTTAAACTGGTCCAAAACAGCTAACCCTAACACTTTTCCTCAGCAAATCTCACCCAGTTATAGCTATGTCTTCAGAGAGCCAGCTCACAGCATCTATCCCTGTCAGTTGGCTAAGATAATGAAAACTAAAGGAAAGTAGGGGTGCAACATTATTCTGACTTTTCCCACTGCTCTCCAGCTCAGAGGTGATGTGACAGCTGTTACTGAAACAGGACAGAGCTTTCAACATGCTCATCCTCTGCAGCTTTTGGCCAGGCTCCCTTATCTAAAGCATGCATGTTAGTGCTTTGTGCATCTGCTATCTCTAGGTGAAACTTCCTCGGGGAAACAGAACACCTCAACTCACAGCACACCGGAGCCCCACGCTGTCGAGAACCCACGTTGCCACCAGACCAAACGGGATGGAGATGAGGAGGTACACTATGGAGAGCCAGTTGACCATCTCCAGGGAAATGTGGAAGTAGGCAGCTGTCTTATCAGCCACAGGAGCAAACGTCAGCCACAGCTGCAGAGTAGAGACCAGAACACGCGTAAGCACAAAAACCTCCAGAAGGACAGAAATTCAGCATCTCCCCAAACTGAGTTGCGAAGAGGCTCACTATCTTAGTTTCTCCTTGAAATTAGGATTTTAAGGCTGGTAATAAAAATTCAAACCCCCAGTGTCTGCAGTTACTCAGCCCAGAGCACCCCATCCATTTCACTGCTTCATCCACAATCCCCTGGACCTGATGCTGGAGGCTGAAGATGTAGAGGCCAATACCTTTTTCTGTCACTGTGTTGAACACGTTGGCCCTGATGCATGCACTTACCTGAGGTAAAACACAAGCAATTCTTCTATACTAGCATAAACAAAACAGAGGCTGCCACCTCCTCTCTGCAGCTAAGAGCTTCTTAAACTCAGACTGGTATTTACAGTTCCATTGGTAACTCCTGGACCTCTCGCAAGAACAACTTTGTTATATGTCAGCCAAGAGATACATTATTCCATGCTTTCCTCTATACACTCAACTGTTAAAAAAAGCCTAGAAATTTGCATCATTCAATGTATCAGGACATGTAAAATAGAAGGTACACACAGAAGAGGTACTTTACTATCCATATTTTTCTTCCAGTGTCATATCTGGAAGTATCCCTCTAAACCTTGTTTTAGGCACTGGTTTCACAGTTCCCATCTGCTTCTGGTTTCTTATAGGAATGGCAAGACCCACTTTATTCTCAAGTCAGGTCCTGAGATCATGCCCACAAGAAAGAAATCTGAACCCAAATTTAAGGATGTTTCTGTAGAGTTTTTGCAAAGACGCCTCATGGTGCTTTTCAAAAAGATTGGCCTAACCTGAGAACAGGTTTCAATAATGTGGATGTAAGCTACTCTGGTGTTAGAAGATGATATTGCTGCTGTTGAATACTCAAGATTATTAAATTTGCAGAAAACTGAACAAAACATCAGCTGTAGCTTTCTACAAAAGAACTCCAGCCACTGTTGCTTTCCAGGTACTTATCCCTGCCATCACAACCTTCCTCTTCCCAGTCTTCATCCTACAGACAGGATCAGCTGTAGCATTAATGTGTAACTGAAAAAGGGCTCAGGTAACTTCAGAGAAAGGTGTGACCCTACACTCTACTTGTTATTTCCAGTGTTCTAGTACTTTTCTTACATGCTAGAGACCATAAAAACTATCATATTAGACAGGAGTAGAAGGAGAGTTGGACTTCTCTTCTCCCTAGTGTCACTGTGTGAGAACAGCCACACGCAAATCATTGTTTAGCTAGGCTTTTCTCCTAGCAGGGATACAATGAGTAAATGGTAGTAAAAGAGAAGTTCTGAATGTACTATCATTGTCCTTGCAAGGGTGTCTGGCATCAGTCTCCTCTGGAAAGAGCTGACATACCATTATCTCCCGCATTCAACTCAAAGCTCACATCACCATGCTGGGCTCAGACACACCCATGTGACATCTGTCAAAGGTCTGGCAGGGGATGGATTTGGTATTTACGCAGCTTCTACAGTCAGGTGGATGAAGATGCTGGGTGCTGAAGGAAAATGTACTCTTAAACAACACGGAAGGTATTCCAGATCACTTCCCAGACTTCCATCAGACTGTGATAGGAATTTAAATGTTTAATGCTAATGTAACTGTTTAGATGTTACAAGCATCACTAAGGCATGAGCATTAGTATGATTATGGGATGCTAAACTGCTGCTAAACAAATCCCACCTGCGTGTTTCCAGCAACAGCAGTTCTGAGTTCCTCACTGCCTTCCAGGTGGGGGTGGTGGTGATGAAACACTGTACCAGGAAACAGTGTAATTAAAGAGATGATACGTTGTGTAAGCCAGCTTCAGGTAGATTTGCATCTCTCCTGTTCCTCTACACAAGATGCTCACCTATGCATGACATCATCAGGAGAGTCATGGTACAAGCCAGAGCACAGCATTTTGTGTACAGTGACTGTATGTGTCTATGAAAGCTGGGATTAAGCATTCTGACGCATTTCCATTAGACCTAGGAAAACCATTCCTTGCCGAAAACCAAGCACACAGGCTGCGCTGTACTCCCGTCTGGAACAAGAACTCCAGTGTGTGAGAGCACAGAAGCTGGAAAGTTGCCACCTGTCCAAGCCTGAGCTTGTTCCTCAAAATAGGAAGTGGGTTTCTTCACAGGTCTGGAGAGAAAAAGTATGTTTCGCTGTTTACCACGTGTTGCTCTAACAGAGAAATTCAGAACCGGGCAATGGAGCTCAAAGTGTAACGATAGTCAAAGAGACTACCAAATGCCCCTGCAAAAAAGAAATGGTGCTGTGGAGTTTTGCCAGTACAGGGAAATAGTGAGTGAATATGCCACCTCCTGCTTCTGGTTTTTCCAGCTGTGATAACTTCACCCACAGTAGTTAGTAAGCTCTTCTGCTAGGAGCTGGAGCCCTTATCCTGCATGCTTTTTTTGAAACTCTGCACTGCCAAGGCTGGTACTTACACAGAGACTGTGCTGAATCAAGTCCCCTCTGGAAGGATGGGTAAAGATGCAGTTCTTCCTTGGTGAGGTCGAAGTCCTCTAATATCTAAAGATACATAATACAGGCAGAGGGAGGTTCCACTCTGACTCCAAGGGCCATTGTCTTAACTCAGCTTTGGCCCACCAAAACCACAGAATCACAGAAGGACAGATATTCTGAGCTGGAAGGGACCCACAAGGATCACTGAGTCCAACTCTTGAATGAATAGCCTGTATCAAAGCTCCCCATTGCAGATTACAGGGATAGATGCACGAGGAGAGAGAACATGCGGGGTTATAGGATGTCAGCTCCCAAAATCTGGTTGCTTCTGGGACACATAAAGGAAAAAGAAACAGAGAAAGACACCTCTATCCCTGTAGGGCTGTTCGGTTCTTGCACTTGTTCAGTCCCTGCACAAGACCCACTTTGTGGAAATTCACCCCTGTGGTCTGGTCAAGCTACACTCAGCTCCACTGCCTGAGAGGCCACACAGAACTAGAGCCTCAGTGTGAGGTGCAGAAGGCAACAAGAGGGGCCTGTGTTATGCGTTGCTCTGCTTCGTCCATGTCCTCGCGTGCTTCTCTGGAGGCAGCTCAATAGATGTCACAATGTCAGTTAATGATTGCGATGGAGACAAGCAATTTTGATTCATCTACTATAGCTCATGTGCCTTCAGAGCCCTGTCAGGGCTACAATTAACCAGAACCTTTCACCACACTTTGACAAAATTCCCAACTTGGCAAAAGCTGGAGTGGATAATGTTGGAGGTCAGCAGCAGTTCACACTATGGGCCATGGCATGTTAGGTCAAGAGATTTGTACAGAAGCCCACACAGGGCTACTAAAGCACAGGCACTCTTTCCTTTGAAGACTGAACAGCCACAGTGAGTTTGTGAGCCCAATCCCCTAGTACTTGGCAAAACTCACTTCCCAGCATTACCTCATAGATTTTGCATTAGCTGTTCTCAAGTGAAGCTTCTCCTGTAGTATAGTCCAATGTCACTGGTAATGTTCACTCGTGTTGAGTGAAAGGTCCCTTCCAGCCCAAACCATTCTACGATTCTATGGTAACTGCAAGCCTTCACGGGCATTCCTGTAACCAAGAACAAGTTACAGAGGTTCTCATCCTGATTCCATTTCTGGTTTTCTGTTACCCTTTCTGATACCCTCCTAAACCCTTAACTGATTCTCAAACATGGATCCAGCCCTCTTCCTCCCAGAATCAGTCCAAACCCTCTCATTTTCCTCCTGCTCTCATTCCCCTTCCACCTCCACCTTCTCCTGGTTCAGTTCTTCCACCGTATTGCCCTTACTGCTTCCACACCCACACAGACTCTCCAAGAACTATTTCACCCACAGGACCCAGTTTCCCTCCATGAATTCCAAGGGAGCCCACAGTCCCCAGCTCTGCCCACAGCAGTTCTCCCAGTCCCAGCATGCTTTCTCTCATGCACCTGGACACTGATTACGGGGTGATGTAGGATGTCTTTCTGTGGCATGGAGGCTGCCTCCTTACCCTCTGAGACCAGGCTATGGAGCCCTTGCATCACAGTCCTCATCTTCAAGGTTAAAAGTGCCACACAGTCCGGAAGAAAACAGCCCCTGGCCTCAAACAAAAGCCCCCGTGCTGCCACAGGAGCTAAGGAAGTCAGGACAGAGGCTGCCAGGCGGCAGCATCTGTGTGTGCATGCGTATCTACAGGGGTACTGCTGGAGCAGACTGGTGTGGGTGAGGAGCGTGTGCACCCTGCCCTGGAGCATGCCAGTCTCCACTTATGCAGCTCTCCTTCCTCTCACAAGTACACTAAGAGGTGGTGTAAGTCCTCCAGCTGGTGAGTCAGGAACCACTTGGCCAAGCATGAGCCAGCTCCAACCCCCTGCTCCTCCCCAGCTTGCTCCAGCTGACAAGCACAGAAAAGGACAGTGAACACTCCCTGTTTCATTCTTCTGTCTTTTTCTGTGTCCCCAGTGTGAGAAAAAAAAGAAGTTCCTCCCGTGAAACATAAATTTCCAACCTATTTGGCTTCACAGGAAGGAGGCAAGAAGGAATGAGGAATTTGTTTCAGCAGTTTACCACTATGGCAGCTGTGAGCACACCATGAATACTCATAAACATTAGGTCTTTGGATGAAAAACCCCACACTTAAAACCACAGCATCGGTTTGGCAAAACAAATCCGGGGAGAAACCACAGGCAGAGTTATGTCACCCCTCACCATCAGTGCTGCAAAAGACAGCTGGGGATAAATCACCTAAGCTTAGCTGTGGCCAGAACATCCTCTCTGCCCAGGACTTCAGGCAGCAATGAATTATGCTGGTGTCTGTGGTGTTTATGGCCTTCTTAAGATCAGGCATGGGTTTCTTTCTTACACTACACTGTCAGCAAGGAATTCCCAGAATAGCCATATTTAGGAGATGAGAACCATCTCCTGCTAAGGTAGTACCCTGCCTTGTACAGCAAGGAGAGACAAAGCTTTCAACCTCAGGTAGGTAACAGAGGTACAAGTAAGGGGCTATTTATCACTGTAAAAGCCTCTACTATAATATTAACCCCACTGTGCTCTGGTTAATGAAGGAATCTCACACAGTGATGTAGAGCAGGAGGATATAGGAAAGAACACCCCTTTCATCACCACGTGGTCTGTCCTGGTTTTGCTCAATCATACCCTAAAGCAGACTGAACTAAGAAATACTCCTTTCTCAGCCTGCTCTTCCTGCATGACCAAGCATCCTTTCCTTCAGATAAATTGCTTCTGCATTCTCTTCCTGACACTGACAGGGACCCCCCTCTCAGGACTGTCTCCTGACTGCCACTTTTAGTGACACTGAAGGCCACTAATAGAAAACTGCATGTATATGTGCAAGAGTATCACACGAGGCATCATCCTGGAAGCTTACTCCAGAAAATTAGGTCCAAATCAGACAATTCAAGAGTTGTATGTCCTTATCATATGCATTTGTAGAAAGCCTGACACAGGACTACAGAGAACAAAGTGCTGCATGAAATATTTGCGCAGGAATTGAGACACATCTTAACTTGCATGGCAATTTTTCACACCACAGAACTGGTAAATTAATCTTTTCATCTGGAACTTTTAAACAGCAATAAACCACTGTGATTTCACGGTCTTTCAACCACTCCCTCCATTTTAATGTGATTTTTATCAGGAACATTTCAGAGAAACTCTAGCACCAGTAAATGTTTGGTTACAACTTTATACACCAGCATACTTGCCATTCCAGACCTTTGCAATAGCTTAGAAACTGTATTTCCACTCCAGGATTAGGCACCCAGTTTTGAAGCGATAAAGCTCTGGTCTAATTTCTTACTGTGGAAAAATAATACTGCAGACAGTCAGGAAGTTATCAAGAGAACAAGGGAACAGACAACAGGTCAATCTTGCAGGGCTACAAAGTTTTCAGCAACATGACTCAAGACACAGTTACACTTGCACATGGACTGAAGACCTTTTAAAGTAACCCTCCAGTTTGTTTCACTGTTAAGGTTTCAGCAAAGTCAGAATCTGACAAGACATCCCTAAAAAGGCTTTGTACAGCTTCCTACACCCCTGCTGTCACTGTCCACTTTTAGCAGGGTGGGGGGGGTTTCTGCCACATAATGTTCTTCTGTTATGCCAATGTAACTGCAAGCAAGAAGTCGAGCTTTTCTGCAGGACATTTTTTTTACACTCTTAAAGGATCCACTGATCTTCTTTTGAGAAGGTGCCTTCCCCCTCTCCCCCCCATATAGAGCCAAATTCTCACTATGGTTTTCCATTTCTCTACTCCAGCACTCTTGCATCATGGAATACCTAATCTTCCTTCCAGCATTTAAATGTTTGGAGGTTACAGAGCCTGATCTTGTCTGTCAGACAGTCTGTATTCATGCTCAAGCACATGAATACTTCTACATCAATCTGATAATTATCAACAATGTCCTCAGTGATTTGATGAGCAAAGAACTGGGCTTCTGTCTTGTGTAGTAAGCCTTGCTAACTTTATGAGTTTATCTCAGTAATTACTGAAATGAATTTAAATCTGTTCAACAGGTGGGGTGTGATTGGGCATCCCATTTTTTCCCAGTCTTTCAGAATAAGGCACTAAGAGTAGGCAGTAAGTTCACATAACCATCTGTTCAGTGCAGAATCACTCCTATAGTGTTGTGTTTGTGCTACAGACCCTGAAAGGAAACCTAGTTGCGCCTTTCTGTGACCAGATAAATCTGCTGTCCCAGGCCAGCAATGAGGCCGAGCTAACTCGTGCTCCTCTCCCACGGCGTTTCAACACTGTTCTGCTATTCTTAGGCTTGAAACATGTGACTCTGACAGACGCTGAACACTTTCTCTCTCTCCGCACGGCCTACGAAGTGGACTCGGCAACAACTTTTGCTGTGCTCCAGGACACATTTTGCTTCATCCCAGTTTGACTCGACGCTGCGGTACTTCCTGCTGTGCTCTTGGATCACATACATCCTCCCGCCCCATCCTGCCCTTCCCCTGTCACCACTCCCCCGTGCCCCGGATCCCACCGGTCAAAAAGGGAACCGTGCAGGCCGAGGTCGTAATCGGGGAAACAAAGTTCAAAAGGAATAGCCACTAATTCTGTCCCTACGATGCGGCCAGGCTGAGGCTCCTCTGAGCTGTGCGCGTACAACCGAGTCCCGGTGCTCCAAGGAGGAGGGGGTGGATCTGAGATAGGGCACTGGGGCAGAGCCCTGAGGATTGCCTGGCTGCTTCTAGGAAGAAACAGGAGGTGTTTTCGGCTCTGGAAAGCCATGCCAGCGCGTCCTCCCTCCGCAGCACCAGCAGCAGCCAGCGCTGCTCTGCAGAGCCCCCGCACGGGAGGGCGGCAGGGAGGGCTGTGCGCGCTGCCGGCGCTGCGCCTCCGCCTGTGCTCGGGCACGCCGGGGCTGCCGCCGGCCGCCCCTGCCCCTCCGCCCTCCGGAGGAGCGTCCCGCCTCCCTGCCGCCCCAGCCGGCCGCGGGAGCGGCTCCCGGCGCGGGGGAAGCGGGTCCCGGCCCGGGCGGTGCCGCCGCCGCCGCACTCACCATGGCGTTGGAGCAGTTGAGCAGGCACACGGCGGCCAGCAGGAGCCACCGCCGCCGGTACGTCTTGAACTCGGCCAGGCGCCCCGCGCTGCGCTCCCCCAGCAGGCTCGCAGCCTCGCCTCTCTCCATCGCGGCTCGGCTCCGCTCGGCACGGCACGGCACGGCGCGGCACTGCCCCCTCCGGTCCCGCCCCGCCGCCCTCGCCAGCCTCCCTGGGGCGGCCCCGGCCGCGCCACCGCCCAGCCCGGCACGGCACGGCCTGGCACAGAATGGCACAGCACAGCATGGCACGGCCCGGCACAGCATGGCACAGCCCGGCCCGGGGCTGCTTCGAGCTGGGCGCCAGCCCTTCCCCGGGGTCCGGCCGCCCTGTCCGCCGAGCCGCCCGTGCCCCGCCGCGCCCGTCAGCCGGGGAGAGCCCGGCGCTCCGGAACGGGGCTGCTGAGGGGCGCGGGAAGCGGGGGGCCTTGGCCAGGAGACGCTTCTCCCTGCCCCGAGTGTCTTAAAACAACAACAACAGCATCACCAGCATCCTGATGCCCGCTGACGGCTCCGCGTAAGGAGTCACCGCTAGTCTTGCCTCCGGGCAGCGCCGGAGCGGCAGCTTCAGCGGCTGGGGGTGCAGGTGGCGGCAGGAGGAGGGAGCAGCCTCGTGGGAGCAGCACTGTCCGAGGGCTGATCGCTCACTGGAGTAGGAAAAGGACTAGGGGAGAATAAAGGGAGAGTGTTAAGACCCACAGGGGCCTATCAGCCACGGGATATATAGTTTGACTATGGATTTGTATGACTGGTTTTGCTGCAGGCAGCAGTATCTTCTTTCCCCAATGCAGAGACACCCACAGTAGCTGTTATCTCCTTCTCGAAGACTCAACAAGATAAAAAGCCAAAAGTGCAAAGGAACCCCCGCCCTGCCCCCTTCTAAACAAGACCTGTGACTTCAAGTTGGTCGAAGACTGGTAGTGCCTGGATGTCTTTCTCCCAGCTCTGAGGTCTAATCACCCTCCCACACCACCATACCACCACTGCTCAGCCTCAGAAGTACTGAGCCAACAGGCAGACGGATTCCAGAAATGGGTCCAAAATACTAACATCCACCACGTTATCTCTTATTCAGCCCTTTGAAATCCCTGTGCCATTCCTCATCACAACCTGCTAAGAGCACAGTACCTTCCCCAGCTGGGGGTCACTTGCTGTGAGTGCATATTTGGAAGAGTGGATAAGGGAAGGTTATCCTGCATGCAAATATTCTCTTATGGACAATTTTAGCTGAAAATTTCTGAGGCCGTGGAGGGAGGAGTAGGGAGTGAAGAGAGGGGAAGGAGTGAGAGGAAACCATTTCTACCCCATGTCTCGCCTGTTGTTCCAGGGTAGAGAGAAGCATGGGATGTTTGTGCTAGTGAGCAAGAATTTACTGACTTATGGATTGTCCCTTCTAGTCTCTCTCACCTGGAATTGGGGCTTAACATTTAGCAATAGCAGTTAGCATTTTGTAATAGAAAGTGGGAATATTAAGGCAGTATTATTGATTGACATGCTCCACTGTCTACAAACACTTGACGCGGTTTGCCTGGCATATGAGCTGCTGAAAAATGACCACTGCTATTTGTTTGCTGTAAGCTGAAACTTCTGGAGCCCCTGGTGGTCTAGTGGTTAAGGCACGGCGCTGTCACCGCCGAGACCCGGGTTCGATTCCTGGTCAGGGCCA
>JAYRBT010000093.1:27135328-27149803 GCA_036023395.1 Myiotriccus ornatus
TCTGCCTTATGGCAGGAGTGGCAGGGCTTCGCCGTCTCCTGTTGGACTTCCTTAGGTTTCAAAAGGGTTTGACTCCAAATGCAAGACTTAAAACATTACCTAATATTTTAAAGTATTTTCTTATTTTGTTATTTAGTCATCCTTGAGCCACATTTCTGCCGTTTTTGTTTATAGCAAATTTTTGCCAGTCATGTAGGACAAGTGAGTGGAATTACCTGTTTCTCTACATAAAAATCAGTCCTTTGTGAATTGACTGCTTCATTAGTGCCTTGCAGAATGAATTTTTCAAGGACAGAAATAGAAATAATATTTTATTTTAGTTTACTATTTTATTTATTTTATTTTCTGCATTGAAAGACATAATAATTTTAATGGCTTTGCAGACATGAATAGCTGAAACTACTTTAGAATCATTATATCTGACCATATTTCATGCTCCATTTAAAGTAAGTGAATGCAAAATCCAAACAAAGTGGGTGCCCAATTTACATTTTGAAGCAAAAGGAAATTTTAACAATTAGCTTTCCTGAGACATCATTGTCTCTGGGGTTTTTTGTTTTTTAGTACTCCTTTGACAAACACAGCTCACTGGGTCAGCAGTGTCTGGCCCTTGTCCCCCAGCAGCAGACAAGACAGGCTTTTTCTCAAAAACATTTCCAGATCTATTCTATTGTTCTCTGCACAAAAAAAAAAGCATTAAATGGGACCTAATGGATGGAGTAGGGATCCACATATTGCAAACAACATTAGATGGTTCCAGAAAGCCACTGCTACAGTTCCAGGTGCATTGCAGCCAAGATGAAGATGAGAAGAGATGGTCAGTGCTGGAAGTGAGTGAGCTATCCAGGTAGAGCACACAAGGGAGGTAGTTAAATCTGCTTTGCAAGGATACTGTGCAAGAGCCATCTGGTTATTGTTATTACATACCTCAGCACATTTTTCCAGAAAGCAGTGAGGCCTATGGACAGTGGCTCCCTGTTCTCCCTTTCTCTTTTTCTCTCTCTCCTTCCTCTTTCATTTTCCCTCTCTCTGCAAGACAACAAAAAAGGCTGGATGACTTATCTGTGCCTTTACCGCATGTTTGGTCCTCTTATTTCAATTTCTAGTGATTGGAAGATCTTTTTGTGGTTAATTTCAATTTCTCTTCAGCGCAATGTACTATGTGATTGGATGCATATTCTGTTGAACACCAAAGATGATGTAATAATTTTTTATTATTAATAACTACAGAGAAGTTCTCAAAGGCCTGTAGAGAGCAGCTTTAGTATACTGGTTGAGGAGTATATAGGCTGACAAAGGATTTTAGACAACTCAGTGCAAAGGTCTGCAAGGACATTTAATTCTTCTGTTTTGCCTCTCTCTCTGCATGCAAGAAATCCCCAGCAGGGGACTTAATCCCTCTTCAGGAGAAAACACAGGACACACAGTAGGTTCACACACCCACAACACATGGAGGCATGCATACTGCCTTTACTCCTGGCGTTGTGCTGTAATTGCAAAAGACCAATTCAGTGTTTTTATCACACAGAGCTGCAGAAAGGGGCATCCAAAACCTTCACAGAAGCACAGAAGTTTAGGGAGTAGTGTCAGTCCTTCATTTCTGAAAAAGCTGTTGACCAGTAAACGTAAAAGGAAACAACTGGGCCCTAAACCTGCCCAGAAGGATGAGAAATGGCAAAGTGACTGTATTTGTCATGCATATAGTCAAGTGCTACTGAAAACAAGAGGCAGTAAATATTTGTGAAAGAAGCACAATTACCCTAGTGCTGCACTAGAAGGGCCAAGCCCTTCACATGGGAAAAGTCTGTCGTCTATATGAGTAACTATTTGTATCTCTTGGGCCAGCTTCAGTCATGCTGGATGGAAGGGTCGAAATCCCAACGACTTTGATGCCTTACAAATTTTGTAAAACTTGGTATTTGGGCAGACCAGAAGGAAGACACAGTACTGTGTGCAAGGGAAGGCAGGGGAAGGTCAGGTATTCTTTCTTCTGGCGGGCTCCCCAAAAGCTCAGAAACAGGGTTCAGATGGGTTTTTGGCACCCTGTCTCCTGTTCCAAGCCAGCCAAGACACACACACTGCCTCTTGGCCCCCTGTCAGCTTAGCCAAAAATAGCTCAGGGTCACTGGATTCACTCTAGGTCTTAGAGAGAGAGCAAAAGAAGAAATTCATGTGGCAGAGTGGATACTGGACAAAAATGAATGAAAAATAAATACATGGTCTTTGTAGAAAATTCTGAACAGTTCAGTGCCAAACTGAACTGCATTTTTAGATGGCCTTCCTTGTAGACTGAAAGGTTTCCAGTAAGATCTTCTATTTGTAATGTAAATGGAGAATTGTGCACACTCATTTCATAAGGTGAGTTTGCACTCAGAAAATTAATAACACTTGCAAAAAAAGCGTGCCCTTACCTTTCTCATGCCAGAAGTACTGTAATTGCAGCAGAAGATCCCATTGCCTACTCAGACATCAGATTACCACACTGGAAAAGGCGTCTTCCTGCTGACAGTAACTCAAAGTGCTCTCCTCTGCTTTGTCTCCAAGTACAGACAGCATGAGCTCAACAGTAAAACTGTTAAGTCTGCCTAGTTACTGAACAGTCAACAAGGCAAAAGGAATTTTTACTGGCTTTTGATTTGGTGCTGAAATCCAGAAAAAGAACCAACAAAAAAAAAATAATTGAGTGGAGAAGGCTGCATCTTAAAATTCAATTTCTCCTCCATGACTTCCTTTATTTCTTGGGCAGAGATGGTGTCTGCCATGGGCTATAAACTACAAGAGGCTTAGAGGCTGCCTGGCACTTGTGCCTCACCACAGCATGCTCATGAGTTTTCTTGCTGTCAGCTGCTATATGCTCATCACTTCTGACACTGGTGCGATTTACTGGGGTGGGGTTAAGACCCTAGCTTCTGAGATCTATTTCCAAAACATGTAGGCCAGGTTTGCTCCTCTGACACCTGATATATCTGTAGCACTCTGTATTTTATTTAAAAGATAAGGCTTCCCTCTATGTAGCCATAAATATTTCAAATACCTTTGAGAAAGCAAAAAGGCATCTTTCTGCAACTTAGCTGTACAACCTTTTTTTCATATTTTCATTTTCCTAGGGGGAGGTATTTTTCATAGGTCTTATTGATATCATTCTTAAAACCATGTGCATTCATACATTCAAACTTAACTAATTTTCTTCTTTGGCCTCTGACTGTTTTGTAGAAGAGTTGTCAGTTTCAAAGGTAAACTTGTTATGCCAATTCTATAGTAAAAAGTCCAAATAAGTTTTCTACCTTCATTTAGGTTCAATATCTAGGTTCACTTAGATAAAAGACTTCTTAGTAAAACAAACACTGAATATCTCAGTGAGCTTTTCAAGCATGTATTTAGGTCCTATATTAGTAGTTCACGCTCTGTTCTTTAGTCTGGTTCTAAGTTGTTGGAGTGGCACCGTTTCAAGTGACAGCATATTAACTAATTAGGGAAATAAAAGGCTAGGTAGAATAGTATCACTGAACAGTTAGTATACTAGTAAAGTTCAAACTAGAGTAATTATTTTGAAGTTAAGAGTGAAGAAACTGTGAATGGACATACCTGTTATAATGAAGACTGTTGATGGGGGAAGGTTGATAAATCATAACAGCACTGACTGCCTCTTGCTGAGAATGTGCATGTGGCACTACCAACAAACACCAAAAAAACCCAAAAGCTTCTCATGCTCTGTGATTTTGGTGATGCTTTGTCTTTCTATTTGAAGGCTTCCTCTTGCTGTGGATTGTTCTGGATCACAGCATCAAATACACAAATGGCCTGCCTTGGAAATATGGTTGAACTGCTGTGGATTAAGAATCAATCACACACTGGAAGTCAAATACATTTCGCCCACAGGGGCACATCAGAAATACCACAATTTAACTAATCTTATTACTAACACAATGAAACACATACCACACACTCAGTGGAGGGCAACTGTTAGGATAAAACTAGTTTGCCTGAAATTGTAGGAGTTTTCTATAGTCCCAGTGTGAAAAGAAGTACTATTTTAGCATATTTGTCATATGTTGCTGATGTTAAATATCTGAAAAAATGCTTGGTGTAATGTGCCTAATTATCAAGATGGAAATATCTGATACAGGCACGTTGGGTTTAATTGAGCCATAGAGGGTTCTGGCTGGAAGTTACTTGCCTCTTTGCATAATTAGTTTTTTATCCGTCTGTGTAGACGGATGGATGGAAACTAACCTGGTAACCAAGGTCTCTAGCCTGCTTCAGGGTTGCTGCTTGAGAAACGGGTAGAGAAGCTTTACAAATCTCTTGCTGCATCCCCTCTGCAGAGCATGTGGCAAGGTCTGGCTTGCAATTTAAAACCAGAATCAAAAGCATATATATCATAGTAATGAATCCTTTCGCACAGCCAGGTACCTATCTCCAACAAATCCTCATAAAAATGACTTGTAACAAGATAATTTACAGGCCTGGCCTAAGTGGAAAAATGCCTATTATAAAACTCTGCTATGTCCTGAGTAAACTGAGAAATGAGCAACTTTCAGACAATAGCACATCTGGTATGGCCATGTGGTTTATAATTTTCTTTATCAGACAAAGCAACAAGAGCAAAACATGATCATGCTTTTGGCATTTCAGCCCTATATCTGCCTCATATAAACATTCACTTATAAGAAAAGGTAATCCCTACTCTCTCCATTTTCCTCAATGCTACCCAGATGGCAGATCACTCATTTAAGAGAAATAAAACGGGAACTTTATCACTGTCCCCTGATTATCAAACTTTTAGGATCCCTCATTTGATTTCCACATTATTTCCAGAAGACTAGAATTTTTCTGCTGCATTTTCAAGAGGTCTTTTTAGTGAGTTTTTCATTCACATACAGTCAGTCACATGTACCTTGAGAACTAGATCTGATTGCGGGGAGATCTGGACTACAGTAGTGTATGGAACCCCCAACCCCTATTTGCAGTAGTCTCTGCATTGTCCAGTATGCTTTCCACTGTGGGTCTTTTTACCCAGACTCATGCTTAGCCTAAAATTTGACAACGTATTCTTGCCATACCCACATCTCTAAATCACTCCATGTTCAGGAATTTTGTTTCTTGCTTCTAGTTAATCTGAGTCAGCAGTTGAATTATGTTTGTTCAATTTATGTCCAGCAAGAATGACTTGTTAGGCTATTTTTTTTTCAGCATCCTTTTGAACAGGGTTTGAATAGAGAAGAGAATGACAAGATTGTTTTTGTTGGAAGAACATTAAAGAGCATAATAAATTAGATCAGCCATGCTCAGGTCATTTCTGCATATAATCTGTAAAATTGCTTTTTAAAGTAACTTCAGAGGAGGAATGTATTTGTTCACATTAACAGTGTCCTAAAGGGTATGGTAAATGGACTCCTGTCAGCTCCTCCTATTCCAGTGAATGTTCTACCTCTGATGTGCAGCTTGTTTTTCCTGCTGGTGGTTTGCTGTGGGTGGGTATGGGAGGATGTTTGGAACATGGAAATGTTATTACAAAGGCAAGCCAAGACTCCAAAAGCAAGGGCTCCCAAAGTCTGTGGTATCTGGGAGGGTTTTTTGTGTTCATCACGTTGGCTGCACTTGTGTCCCTGTCAGTGATCCTGCCCCCACAGTACAGCTCTGGCCCTTGAATCACACTGCCTGTGAGCCTGTGGATTTTTATTTTCTCTGTCTCACTGTATGCCCCATGTACTGATCATAGCTATTACACTGAGGCCAGATGAAGACTCAGTCCCTACAAAGGGCTTCCTCCCATATGCAGTGACAGCAAACAGTGAGCTCCTCAAGAACTACGCCTTCAGCACCAAGCAGTTTCTCTTCTTCCACAGCAATGTGAAGCTACCCCTCACCACCAGCACTGGCCTTCAGAGAAGCAGCCTGTGTCACCTGGAAGAAATGTTTATCACATCTCATGTGGGAGCCTGTGTTTCCTGGGCTTCTAAGCTTTGGGGTCTCCTTGATCCCCCAGGTCAGGCCTTCATCTTCATGCACAGGGCTTCAGCTGTGGTGGTGCAGCTCTGCTCTGCAGCTCTGCACTCCATGCTGAGCTGAGTGCCTCACCATTTTCAACCCCTCTTCAGCTTTTCTCTCAGTGTCAGCTCCTACCAAGAGACTTCAGCCCAGCAGGAAATCTTGCCCTCACCCTGCCATTGCAGCTGGTAGGGGTCTTGCTGGGCTCTGGTGTAGAGCAGGAGTAAGGAGCTGAGACCTGCCAGCCTGGGGTTTGTCTGGGTCGCTGGTCTTTGCAGGTTTGTCTTAGGGTTGCTGCTGACCTCCGTATTGCTATGGTGGGGAACACCACATTACAGGGCTGCAAAATAGCTGAGAGTGGAAGGGACCTCTGGAGGTCCTGGTCTGGTCCAACATCCCTGCTCCAGCGAGGTCACTGAGAGCCGGTTGCCCCGGTGCAATGTGAGAGTGAGCTGGATTTAATTGCTGAGGGAGTTTATATTAGACAGAGTCTGCAAACTCTCTGCAATTAAAGGCAGCTAGTGGCTCCCAGACTGCAGACAGTAATTATATGTGGTTTCTTACTTCCTTTTCATCTGAAAACTGACGCTGTAGGTTTGTGGCATTAAGCTCTCGCCACTCAAAGGAAAGAGCTGGTCTTGTTTTCTCCTCCTCTAGGATTGTTTGTAGGTGCTTTTTATCTAAAATGGTTACACCAGGACTGAGTTTGAACCAAAATATTTACTCTTCTAAAGTGGTTGATTTTAGTTTTTTTAAATTTAGATCTTACTCAAGCTACTTAGAATGCAATTATAACTGATCATCTTCGGAGTCAAGCTCCAAATCCAATAGTTTATTAAAAGAACCTAAAATGATTTCCATAGATTTTTGTGTCTAAAATTAATTCTGTCTTTTTGATAAAGAATTTTTAAAGACAGTTTTAGATTAATTCTTTCCTCCTGAAAATAATTAGTTTCAATGGAAAGTCTTTAGATCATTGTACAAAGACAGTGGTGTAGTTTTGGAAAAGTACTTTCATGAATTTCAAATAAAATATTTTTATCAATGTTTTAAGTGTTAGTATGGTGTGTGTAGATACCCCAAGGTAAAGGTTAGAGAGCCTTTCAGTTGTTTTCTGCTGGACAAGAAAACCTTCTGCCCTGGGTAGAAGACAGGCACTAGAATATCATTCATTTTATTATGCAAGGCTCTGGATCACTGTTTCACACATCTGCCAGAAAATAAACACAAAATTAATAAATGCAGTTATTTCACAGAATATTCTGAGTTGGCAGGGATCCACAAGGATCATCAAGTGCAACTCCTAAGTGAATGGCCCATACAGGGATTGAACCCACCCCTTGGTAGTATCAGTGCTGTGCTCTAACCAGCTGAGCTAAATTCCTGGCACAAAGTAGGTTACAACATTAAACCTACCACTTTTTCTTCCCTCTTATGATGCCAAAGAAAATCAGGTACAAGAACGTAAGGTAAAGACAGTGGAAAGGAACACATCTACTCCAGCATCCCTCGAGGACAGTTTTAAAAAGTGTTCCCCTGCAGGGCTGGCATGGTATTAAGGAACTACTCTATACACCTTATTCTGTGCCACTCACACTTTGATGTCTCCCCCTGGAAAAATCATTATCTTGTACACACTAATTTCTGACCCAAGAATTCTCTTGCAAAGCTCAGGAGAGAACCAAGGCCACTGCTTCAGGTAGCTCTAATAGACTCAGCTGCCTAAACTTTCTTCTGTAGTGCTTCACTCCCATCTTAGGTGTCTTTATCCTTGCATCAGCACCACTGAGCCTGACTGCGTCTGGGGACCTGTGTCCAGTCTGGCCTCCCCAGAGCAGGGCAGCCATTGACTCCATGGAAATAATTCAGCAGATGCCACAGAGACAGGGAGGGTGCTGGAGCACAGCCCCTCTGGAAAGAGAGAGAGAGAAAGACTCTTTTTCAATCCAGAGACAAGAAGGGAAAGGAGAACTCTTTTGGATGTCTTCAACTTGTTTGTGGTGGGGAAACAAAAAGGAAAGAGACTGACTCTTCTCTGAGGTGCAAAGGGATAGCGCCAAAGACATCTGGCAGTGACAAAGGGGCCCCTTATTCCCCAGCAGGATGCTCGACACAGAAGAAAGACCCAGAAAAGCCGTGTGAGCTCCACTCCTCTGGATCTTCCCAGCTCTACTGGACAAAGTCTGTGGCAACCTGATTCAGCTGGCACCCCTTTAAGCACAGATCTTAAAGGTGTGATGGGGCAAGTGGTGGATCACAGGCCCTCAGAAGTCCCTTGTGAAAAAAAAATTATTCTACAATACTATCTCACAACTTCCCAAACATTGTTTCAGCTCATTTTCCTGAAATATCCTCTGCAATCTGTTAGCATTTTAGAGCTAACAGGAGCAGTAGTCAGTGTGTTGGAGGAATCCTTACCTTGGAGGACAAGTAAAAGCAATAGAAGATAATTTGTTGTGAGGTGGCTTTGCTCCTGAAGGTGTAGTATTGGTGACAACTGGCCCAGCTGCAGGCTACCAAGTGTGGTGGTATTTCCCATTCTCCATTAAACTATTATGTCTGGATTTCAGAGGCTAGAAAATTCAGAAGTTTTAAAATAAGAGACTTTTAATGTGTCTTGTTACAGTCAGGCAAGCGAATTGGGATTTTTCCAGGTATAAAGCTTCAAGAAAGCCCTACAGGAAAAAGGGGAGTCTGAGACTTCTATAAATAAATCTAGATGGTGGCTACTAGAGAGAGGAAAAGTTGATGGTAGAACCTGTAGTAGCAGCACGGCATACAAACAGGTAGAAAACACTTATGGCCTAATCCAGGGAGGAAAGAAGCACAAGAAGATTCTTATGAATGAAGAAAAAGAACAACTTAGTAAGGAAAGGGACAGAGCTGAAGTCTAACATGGGTCTGTGCTTCGGTTTGTCACAATGGGAGAATATTATCAGTTTGGCTTGCTCAGAACATGAAGTTTTTTTCAGAGGAAATTGAAACAGAGCTAAGGGAGAATGTGTTTCCCTTTATAGTTAGCTGTTCTAAGAAACACAGTGTGGTTTATATCTAGATATGGACTTCAGGATTATTTTCTATTTTCCTGGGTCTGAGCCTTATGTCCCATGACTTGCTTTGTCTTCCTTAGCAACAAAACTTCAGTGTGCATGCTGACAAAAACTGAGCTGCAATGTTTTCCTAGTGAGAAGCTGAAAATAGTCTTTGTATTCCTTTAGTATCCAGATTCACAAATGTGCCCATTGTTTCTGCTTGTTTTCTGCCTTTTGCACTGAAAATACTGAAAAAGTAGTGCTGTAGTCACAGAGCTGTACTCGGGAATCCAAGACCTCATATCTCAGCTCCAAATTTCTGCATGGATAGGACAGTCTTTCTGTTTGTATTTTTGTTTTTTAATCTGTTTGAAACACCTTCATCCTCCTTTTAAACTGTACTCAGGTTGCCTAAAGGTCTGGCTGCTTTTTTTCCTGGAGCCAGGAATCCACCACTGACATCTCTTATCACTACAGTCTAAATATGAACGCTGCACTGGTCACCATAGAAATATCCTGTCACTGTGAGTCTTTCATGCATTTCTCATCATGGAAACACATTTCTCAATTTTCTTTTTTAAATCTGAACTGCAGTAAGCTAACCCACAAATGACTTGGCATGATCACACTATTAATCACTGACATTGCTTTGCAGGAGCCTGGCATCCGGTGTTTGCAGTTTGCTCCTTGATATTAAGGCTAACTTGGGAGGAGGGAAGAAAAGCAGGATGACACCTTCACTGCCCTCAAACTCATGCCTACTCAGGGCTGCAAAAGCTTATGGAAGTTCTATGCCACTGAAATAATTCTGCAGCCTCCAGATCCTCCCCCATGTGCTTGGAAATGTGGCACAGATGGAGCTGTGCTGTCTGTGGGGATTACATACTGGGGGAGAGTGGCTACGCACAAGAACCCTGTTAGTGTTTAAACCCACTCACTGGAGGCTCATGGGGTGAGTGGGAGGATAAGAACACGGAGAAGAGCTGTGACATCCCAGCACTAAGCTGGGTCTAGTCCCAGGCAGGGAAGCACAGTTTTAGAGGCTTTCTTCTGACCACAGAAAGAGGGGTACCTCTGGAAGCCCACAGTGGAAACTGACTTCCTAGCACCTCTAGGAAGGCCGTCAGTGGGGCTGAAAAGTAGATTTTTAATGAGCAAAAGACAGTCAGGAAAGGAAGTCAAACTATGTATGCTTTGCATTTGCACGGAATGCAAGTTTACAGTCCAAGGACCCAAAAGGATCAGATCAGGTCAAATGGAAGTAACTTCTGTCTTTTGCTACTAGTCCCTGAAGAGCTATTTCTTCACAGCTCCTATTTTCAGGACACAGCAAGTCCTGCCTGCTGCACCACTAGAAGGCTACATGTACTACCAGATCAGAAGGTGCCAAAAATCCTTGTGAGATAATTTTTCCTCCTCAAAGAGAATCATGCCATGTTTTGTATTCAGGACAGTTTCAGGTTTTCAGTGTCCATCTGGTGTTAGGCATGGGGCTAATGAAGAGGAATTACTTCTGAGGCCACTTACTCGAGTGTAGGTCTCTGAGCTCTTGCAGATTAATTTTTTTTATTGCTATGCTTTTTTAATGATAGTTGAGCACTATATGTATTTCAGATAATATGGTAATTGAGTGGCACTGTTGACCAAAGAGGTTATTGTAATGAAGTGGTTGATGGCTGCTCAGTATGCAAATGTCATAATGACACTGGACTCTGGAAAGCCAAAAGTACCCGTGTGGGAACTGTACTCTGTAGCATGCAACAAATCTTTGAATTACCCAGAGTTATATGACTCAAGCTGAATCTTTAAATAAATGGGTGTAGATTAACCATTAGAGAATTATCTGCAGTAATTGATTAAACTCTAACCTGCAGCACTCAACAGAATTCTCTTTGCTAGAGATTTGGGCTCCACAGTGGGACCTGTTCCCACCCTCAGCCACACACTGCAAAGTGGAAGGTCCTCCCTGTAGGAATCTGCTGAGGATGTGCTCATCTGTAAATGAGGAGTGTAGGATAGCTGCAGTCCTGTGCTCAGGTGGTCCCAGCATTGTCCTCAGCCCCTGCCACAGCCTACTGAGGAGGCAGACCACTCCATTAGACTGGAGATAAATGTGAAAATTTGACTCTCTCTTTACATACAATGGAAATTTCATTTAAGTACCTTAAGCATAGATTTAAATACAAAACTTTGTATTCAAGCTGATGAGGTCGACATTGGTGCCTGGATCTGAATTCAGAGACCTGATGGAGCCATGTAATTGACGTTTGCCCTATTAACTACTCACCTTCTCCAAAGTCCTTTACTGTCAGCAGTATTTTCTCCCAGGCCAACAATCAGGACTCACTCTCCAAAACCACCAAAACAGTGCTAATAATCTAGCACTTGATATAAAAAGAAGGAAGAAAAATGTTAAGGAAAAAATCCAGAGTTTCAAAGCAGGCCAGTAACATGGTTGGTACCAACAGAACTCCTTGCAGGTTTATTCATGTGGATTAAGCAACCTACTTTGTTCTCAGAGAAACACGGCACACTTTCATTGAAGCCAAAAACTTCAGGGAATCTAAAACAGGATTTAAGAATGGAAGCAGGTTGCTGACATAATTTTGCTTCTCACAAAAACAAACAAACAAACAAACAAAAAGACCAAAATATTTCAAAAAGACTAAAAGTATGGATGTAAGAAACCAAAACCAGATGCCTGACTTTCAGAGAGAGCACGCAATATTTCTTGTATTGTGCCTCTTTGAAACACCCCAAATCATTAGTCATTCATGAATAACATCATCTTTGGAGTTCACAGAAGGGATAAATATGTTCCTGTCCATGATCAGGAACCTCAGCAGACCAAGACACATTATTCAGCACTGTCTTTTCCTCAAGGAAAATGACAGCACCTCTAAATTTTATCTGTAGTTTTCATATCTGCGGGTGATTTGGCTGACTCATTAACCCTGGGCAGAGATTGTTAATCAGTGGATGACTACTGTGTGTGCCACGAACCCATGATTCACATTTGCTCCTTTATGGGAATGCCTGATGGAAATAACACCATATCTTACATTAAGATTTAGTCTCCTTAGTCTTCTCATTTTGATCTTTGTTCTCTTAAGAAACATGGCTTATGGAAACAGTCCCTGTCTTTCTCTGCCTTCCCCCAATCTTTGCTTTCCTTTGCCCATCTCCAAGACATTCAGCAACAGTGATCCCAGTCTCTGCTTGTCACAAGGTTTATGATATGTGGCTCGTTCAAGAGACACTATATCAGTGTAGCCCTCTTGACAAGAGTTGCAGTCCTTCCCTTGGTAGAAGAAGGGGCAGAGGGGCCAGGCCTTCACTTCCCCTGTTAGTCTCAGTGAGTGCCTCACAGCGAGAGCCACGTCCTCCTTCTGCACACCTTCTGCACGCAGAATGGCTTTTAGATGTGCAATTACAGATCTCCCGATGAATTACTTGCATTTTTTCCACTCAGCCGGTTGACTTATTTCTTTGGTTTTGAGGTAAATAGTTATTCTACATCCCAGTGTGCATTTACGGAATGGGACAGATACTATAGGTGTGAAAATGGCAGTTAGTAGACTTTATTAAAATCTTAGGATTCTCCAGTATAAACTAATATAAAAAGTTATCTTAGTCATAAGTCTGAAAGTGTTGCAGGGCTTGGTACACAGGGATGGACAAAGTTGCCCCACATTGGCCATTCCTTAGCTAAAGCTGTTTAAAAGAAAACTGAAAAATCTCAGTGCAAAAATTCCTGGATTTTATAGGGGTTGGATTTCAGAGGATGGCCCCCACACCAAATGTCTTTTCAAAAACTGATGTAAATTCACAGCTTCAACTATACCTTAGTTCAGCATACTTTGTTTTGAAAGTGGAAGAGCAATGCACTAGTGTCAATTTGAAAATACAATAAATCCAAGAAGCCAGGTGGCTTTAGGTTATGGCACATAACCTTGAGACACTGCCAGGTAACCTTCTGGGCCCAGTCACAGGTCACACACTAAACAGAAGGGGGGACACTCATTTTATTTTGCCTACCAAAGCTTTTAAGCTGCATGCAAAAAAGGAGTGTGTTTGTGGAATGGATATCTGAAAGTGATAAAAGCAGAATCAGCTTTTACATATAGTTATTACACTTTCTGTAAAACTTTGGGAAAAAACAAATCCAAACTTCATATGCTGTCTCCACTTTCTCTCTTCCTCCATTTCCTCCCCCACTACAGACCTTCACAACAGTTTGTATTAACTTTTCCCCTGTTATCTGCAGTATTCTTCTCTCCCCCACTATTAATTTGTGCTTAATGTTTCCCTGCTTAGTTTGCCTGGTAGAGCCCACACTGCACATCTCCCAACCTTCCTTTGCTCCTCTCACACAGCCCATTGCTTTGCTCCTGGCCATTCCTCCTCACTCCCTGTAGCCATGGGCCCATTAATTTGGCACTCCTCCATTTCTCTCCCTCCTTTCAATCCTTATTGTTCGCTCCTTCCTCCTTTCTCCTTAGTCTTCTGCGGTTTTGCCCACTTCTTTCCTTCTCTCTTGTTTGCCATCAGTGGCTGAGGCTCCCGTGTACCCCTGACCTCTCTCCAGCTTTCCTCCCTCCTTTCTAGTCAACAAGCGCTCCTTATCTACCCACGGTGAAACCCAGACCCAAGCTGTAGAGTTTTTCTCTTGCGTGGGATGTATGTGACAAGGTTTCAGTGGCAGAGGGGTGCAGGGGGATCTTTGTAAGGAAGGGCCTGGGCTGCTCTGTGCCAGAGCCACCACATGGCTGAGCCATTCAGACAAGATAGTGGCACCTTAAGAAAGGGGGAAAATGCCACAAAGGCAAAGCTGGTAAGGAAAGAAGGGTGTGAGCAACAGCCCTGAAGACACCAAGATCAATGAAGAATGAGGATGAGGAAGAGGTGCTCCAGATGGCAGACCATGGTAAAGACCATGGTGGAGCTACTGTACCTCATAGGAGACACACAATGGAGCAACATGTACCTGAAGAACTGTACCCTGTGAGAAGGGCCCATGTTGGAGCAGTCAGTGGAAAGACTTTACCCCATGGAAGGAACCACACAGTGGAGCAGGGAAGCAGTGTAGAGAGAAGGGAGCAGCAGGGAGGAATCATTATGGATCAAACACCTCTCCTGTTCCCCATAGCCCTGAATGTCTGGGGGGAGAAGAGGAGCTGTGCATGAAGGAGTGACATTGAGCCTGAGAAGAAGGGGTAGGGTGAGGGGAAAGTGCTTGCCTTTGCTTCTTAACATCCTACTCTGTTTCTAATTGGCAAGAAATTTATATAATTTTCACAAAGTTGAGTCTGTGTTTGACTGTGATAGCAACTGGCAAGCAAATTCCCTGCCTTTACCCATGAACTTTTCCGTCTCATTTTCTTACCCTGTCCTGTTGGCGATTGGCCACTCTCCACTGGGCATCCTCCTTTGCCTGGTTCCTCCCTTTTTT